>JAZKJV010000033.1:373798-858438 GCA_037367405.1 Ottelia alismoides
TTGTAGGACTGGATTGATGAGATGCATGATCCTTCATCTTGCATTATGATTGGTTGAAAGCCGATGGTGGGACTATTGAATACATATGATATTTTCTATTGCAGTATAAAGGGGCCCTAAGGCCCCATATATTATATCCCAAAATCATTCAAGCAATAATAAATAGAGACTGGTGTCAGCAAGTGGAGTAAGAACATTGTTGAACCACTATAAATCCTTATCTTGTGCGATTATGTGTGATTTTCTGCTCTGATCGTGGTTCTATTGGTGCGATGCTTGATTGGATCCATCTCTAACAAAATGAGAGTATATCCGGATTGCAACACTACTAAAGGGGGTGAATAGTAGTGTCCAATAATTATGGTATTTAAAGTAAATTGTCGAAATTAAAGAGAATGAAGCAAACAAACCAGACTAGCAACCACAATACAAAGATTCATTAGCATCGAAACCCAACTGGATAAAAATCATGACCCAAGTCTTCTTGACAGGATTTTTGATCACTTATGTTGATCATCTGCTTCAATATAATGGGTTATTTCCGCGGATAGCTCAACAATTTACAAAGCTTCTGGACCCACCACAAAATTCTTTACAAAATTGGATCAAACACCAAAATCAATACCAACAGATCAAACATTGTTGGCAACTGTTCAAGAAACAACTTGTACACTTGGATCAAACAACAAGACTTCCTGTGGAAATGGTTATCTTGAAAAGTAGTGTGATAATCTTTTATATCAACAACAGAGATATATTGTTAAGCAATAATATCATATATAAGCACAAGCAATATCAATATCTCTAACAAAAATTTACACAGGTGAATAATATAATATCACTTGCAAAATGACACTATAATGATAATGCCTGAAGGATGTCTGTAACTAGCTACAAAGGATTTTGAAATTTAGAGACAATCGAATGTTGTTGTAGAGAACAGTTGCGAATCTGAAGCATCAGAATAGCTCTTAAAGATCGAAATCCCTCGAAAATGCTTAATATCTTGAAGAACAAATAGAGAGAAACAACGGTAGAATACTTTCTTTATTAGTGTGAATTATGATGTGTCTTCCAAATGGGTATGGAGTCCTTTATATAGATGAAGGATTGAACCTTAGAATATGAACGTTGGAAACAAATATGGTAAAGAAACAAAGATGATTCACTTAGGTGATCGATCAATACATAATAGATGATTGATCAGGCTAAGGCTGATCCATCAAGTCAACTTTGTTGGTCGACCAAAAGTAAATAATTTTAGAGTCGTCGAAATAAATTCAAAATATGATCGATCGGGGCTCTCAAATGGTCGATCAGGAGATGATCAATCAGGTAAAATCCATTGGTCGATCAATCCTACAATAAAATAATTAAGTAAAGATCGGTCAAATGTCAATGTTAGTCGATCAGAGTGTTGAAGACGATCGAATAGGTCAAGTTCTGAGTCGATCTGATTTGCTATTGATTTGACAAGTTCTCTAAGCTGGTACACTAAGCTTACAACTTAATGAGAAGAAATTTTTACCCGGCAGACCTATAATCTTTTCAAATTACCTCTACGACCTTTGAAACATCGTAATTCCTCCCCCGACCTCGTAAACTTGCTCCGTCTTACCCAACAACCCTGACGTCAATTTTAACTATATCTGAGTTAAATACCCGGGTTAGTCTTGAGTTAACTAACCAATATGCCATCGAATGGTTAGGATTAGCCAAAATAAAAAAAAAGAATAGGAAAAAAATCCTGCTCTTGCGGGGGGCGAAGCAGCGGTAGTCAGGCGAAGGGCCTCCAGCAGGGGGGGCGGGGATCTCCATCGTCGGCGGGAAAGGGGGAGCTCCATCGTCGATGGGAAAGGGGGTGAGGGGCTCCATCGGGGGGGGCGAAGCAGCGGGGGGGGGGGGGGGGGGGGGGGGGGGGGGGGGGGGGGGGGCAGGGCGAAGCAGCAGCAGGGGAGGGGGGGCTACATCGTCGAGGGGGAGCTCCATCGTCGGGGGGAAGGGGAGCTCCATCGTCGGCGGGAGGGGGCGAAGCAGCAGAGGAGGGGGGTCTCCATCGTCAGGGGGAGGGGGGAGCTCCATCGTCGGCGGGAGGGGGGTGAAGCAGCGGAGGAGGGGTGGGGGGCAGGGGCGAAGCAGCGGCAGGGGGGCTCCATCGTCGGCTCCATCGTTTGCGGCAGCAGCGGCCGGGGGGAGGGGAGCAGCAACAGCAGGGGGGGCTTCATCGTCGGCGGGCAGGGGGGCCCCTGCGCGGGCGAAGCAGCAACGGCAGGGGGGCGAAGCAGTAGCGGGGCGGGGGGCTCCATCGTCGTCGGCAGCGGGGGGGACGGCTCCATCGTCGGCAGGGAGGGGGAAAGCAGCAGCCGCAGAGGGGGGGCTCCATCGTTGGCGGGCTGGGGGGCAGGGAGCAGCAATCGCCTTGGCGCGGGGGGGAGGGGGAGCAGCATCGCCGGGGGCACGGGGGGTCTCGGATGATGGAGTAATAATACAAAATGGGTATAATACACATGAACATAACTGAATCTGATTAATTTTAAGGGTAAATTAACGAGGCTTAACCGTAGGGTCTGTAGGGTAAGGGTTAGCAATTTTACAGGGTCGGGGGAGGAATTACGATGTTTCAAAGGTCATAGAGGTATAATTTGGAAAAATTATAGGGTCTGTCGGGTAAAAATCCCTAATGAGAAATACAATAAATCATAATTAAATTTTGTTAAGTTACAATAATAATAAAAGTTCTTGAAATGGGCCTTTGATTTTTTTTATATCCTCTTGAATGCTTGTAACAGTACGTATGTCAGCAAGTCAAAGATGCACTATATGTGAGTGACTTGCGATGGGTGTATGTTATCATAAAACCAAAATACAACAGAGAATAGGCACAAGTTCTATAAACTAGAAACAAAGAACTAATAGTTGTCATCATCCATCTAGCATATTATCAATCCTCAACTCCTAGCTCTAGCACCAGTAGAAGAATATGAAGCTTCCTTTATCATCTTTTACATTAAGAAAATATGTGACCATATGTTATAGTTGGTCATATATAATTGGGTAAATTACAAAAAAGGGACTGGTCTTCACATGGATTCCCAAATTAGGAACTGATCTTTAGCTTGTAACAAATAGGGGACCAAAGTTTAACTTAACGTTCTAGTCCCCAACGCCGTCACTAGGCAGCCCATCCATGATTGTACTTGACCAAATTACCCTTGCCGAAGAGCATCCTCCGTCTCTTCCCTTCCCCTCGCTATGGACGACGGAGATGGGCCTCTAGGCTTCGGTCGCGGCAAAGTGCTTGACCTTCAGGGTAGGAGTACCACCCCGTCCCCTTCAAACAATTCTCTGCTATAAATCTCACGCTCCCCCTCTCTTCCACGTCATGCACATCCTCTCCCACACTCTCTTAGATGGCACTCCCAGTCGATGGCGGAGGTGGAGATTTCTCGGTCCTCCCCGCAGAGCTGTTCGGGGAGATCGTTAGACGCCTCCATCTGATCGATCGTCGGTGCCTCCGCTCTGTCTATCGTTGGTTGTTGAACAATTTCCCCGCAAATCAACTTCTATGTAATACTATTTCTACAAGGGTAGTGAGAAGTCCCTGTGGCTGATGGCACCCGTTGGAAGGGGTACCCATCACGTCCTCTACAATGTCTGCTCCGCCGCCACGTTCAGAGTGACTGAGCTCCCTCCCATCCACTTCATCGCCGGCACATTCTTATGCAATTGGGTGCTTCACGTGGATGACTACGAAGACTTTCACACCCTCAACGTCCTCATGGGAGAGCACATCTACACCCCTCTGCTCACCTCCTTCAGCGGCATTGTCAGAGTGGATTTGCGACGCCCAGGGCCGCGTCATCGGATACCTCTCCCGAAACATGACTGAGAGCAACGATCATTATCACTATTGCACCTATAAACTGTTCATCATCCAATCCTTTTATGTTCAAGTTCTCATCCTCTTCCCCGAGAGAAACTCCTTCACCTGTGCCAGGGTCAGAGCTGAGTGATCCGGGAGCACGAGAGTGAGGGTCGAAGGGGGTCTTTGACCTCAACTGCTCGCCCTAAGGAGAGAGCTGAGGCAGCGGACCATAATAAAAAAGGGAGGGGGGCACTGGCTCATCGTTGTCAGTCACGGGCTTTGCCAGGACATCTGTTATGCATGGAAAGGAGATGACAATTTGATGGATCATTGACCACGTTTAACAAAAAAACAGTCGTGTCGTCTCACTTTCGATCAAAAAAACCCCATGGGTCCTGGCTTTAAAATTCTCGATGCTTTGTTCCAGGAAGAATCATGATTGTTAATTTCTTACCTCTATTTCATGCTATATATGCTAGAGATCTCCCCGCAACTTTGGATGGTTAGTAGGGATACGTTCTACAACAAGGAGAAAGATAGACGTTGGGGTGAAAGTTGGGGGAATTTATATAATAAGAATCTCTACGACAAGGATCCTGGCTTTAAAGACAAAGTTCTTTATCTACGTCTGATGTGGTGTTGTATAAGCTTGATAAGGTTGCCAACATCTGGAGGGAAGTTGGGAAACTTGGTGAAGATCTGGCCTTGTTCCTGGGCGTCAACCAATCGTTGGTGCTAATCCACCCGTGACTTCTCGCAGCTCGAATCTGGTGCATCCACTCCACCGATAATACCTGGGGATCCGCTGTGCTTGAGTAGACGGTAACGATGGCCTCGGTTGCAAGGCGACCCATCTCGACAATGCGTACGCTGTCGAACCACTCGAGCTCCTGCGCTAAAGGCTGAGCACGTTGTCATGACGAAAGCCTAGAGGCCCATCTCCGTCGTCCATAGCGAAGGGAAGGAGAAGAGACCTGGAGGGTGCTCTTTGCGAAGGGTAATTCTGTCAAAAAAATCATGGATTAAGTAAGCCGCCCATTGACAGTGTTGGGACTGAAATGCTAAGTTAAACGTTGGTCCCCTATTTGTTATAAACTAAAGATCAATCCCTAATTTGGAAATCCATGTAAAGATCGGTCCCCTTTTTTGTAATTTACCCTATATAATTTGATGATCTGACTACAAAATGAGATTCGCATGCTACTGTTGAAGGTCGGTTTTCAGATTTTAATTATTAGAAGATGATAGGAAAATGAAATGTGAAAGTGAATGTCGTAGCAATACAAAACCAATTCAAACAAAAAATATTTTTTATTTTAAAAGAAAAATGGGATGCTACTTATTACCCCGGGTATAGCTTCCAGGATTGAACTCAGGGGGGCTACAATAAGCAATGGAAGTTAATTATTGCTAACTATAAAGATTTTTAATTCTAATTTTTAAATGTTTTTGTCTTTTAATGATCTTTTATTATTTTGTGGATTTTTTAAATGTTTTTATATTTTTATTCTTATTTTAATTTTTAATTGATTTTTAATTTTGTAAATTTTTATATATTTTGAAACTTAATGTGGGAAAAGGCTTTGTTGTTATTGTTGTTATATATTTTTGAAAATCAATTTATGAATAAGATATACACAAATGTAAAATAAAAGCCTATTGTATTTTTAAAAATATCAAATATGTGAAAAATACTTTAAAATAAGAAAACCAAACATTTTGTGTTTTATAATTTTTTATTTGTTTTTAGTGACTTTTATGGTATTTTTATTTTTTTTATGGATTTTTTACTGATTTAAGAAGGAAAACGATTTTTAAAGTAAATTAAGTACTGTTTTTTATATTTTTTAAAATAGAAAATAAAAGAAAATAATCTGGAAACAAATTTTATGCAGAAGAATTGTTTTGAATTTTTATTATGCTTTAAACAACATAAACTATATATTTTTGCGATTTTTCTAAAAGTGTAGATGATTTTTATAAGATTTTCTGTATTTTCAAATTTTTAGTGCTTTCTGATTGAATTTTTGCTTGATTTTGTATATGGGATAAAGTACATTATTTTTTAGAAAATTTCAAGCAATATTTGACATTTTATGAATTTTTGAATGTCAAACAAAAGAAAAGTATTTTTTTCATATTTTTGCAATAGAATTTGAATTTAATTTGCACAACTAAATTATATGTTATATACTGATTACTAGGAATATACTATGATTTTTGTAGAATTTTTGGATTAATGGAATTTATTCTAAACAATAAAAGAACAAAATAAAACACAGCAATAAAAGGACTGAATTGTAATTTCTACAAAGTTTTAGACTAATTATTAACAGGGAAGAAATCAGGATTATATATGTGAATTTTCCAGCAAAACACATGTAAGAGCACGTACGCAGCAAATAAAATGACTATAAATGCAAATAATAAAATTTCATCTCATTTTATTAAAGTATCCATGGTAAATGTGCAAATTAACCAGAGAACAAGTGAATGTGCACATGAACACAGTTCAACTGGACTTCATTGCAAATTAAAAAAACCAAGGGCTAATTAGAAACTATTCCAGAGTTACAAGTTATTATGTACAGATGAAGGGCTGAAATGAAAATAGCACAAACAGAAGGGGTGAAAAATTCACCACTAAAGCATGCGAGGCACGTAAAGTAGCTTGCAGCTGATGAGATTGGCAATCTGGATCTGATTGTGTGGCTTAGAATTGGGCGCGAATTGACATCCGAGTTCAGATCTTGGCAACCCTTGCTTGAACGGACGAATCCAAAGGTACTTGGACGAACTTGGAAGAAGGAGGTGCTCGGCGAGAGTTACTCGCTTCGATCTCACTCGTTGAAGCTCGGATCAGAGCTCTGAGAGGCTCGTTCAACGTCTGCAATGGATTCACGCCAATTGGTAGTGACCAAGAGTTCCAGATCTTGTTAGAGAGAGATATGGAAGTTATATGTGATAAATCTAATAACTTGATAGATCTAATAACTTAATCTTAAAGATAGATCTAAAATACTAATTAAAATAGAATAGATCTAAGATACTTAAGGGTTACCGGAAGCCATCGCAGCGGAAATGAAGTGATGAAGATGGGATTTCCTTCTCCTTCTCAACTCCTGCCTAATATGCTTGAGTAATGGATCCTCTTGCATTCATTAGTTAAGGGAGAAAGGATCCCAATCCATATTTATAAAACATGATGGTTACCTATCCATTAAGGTAACCACCAAAAGCAACCTCCCAAATGATGCATCCTTTCATAATTAATCATGAGCCACAAAAATAGGAAATAAAAATAAAATTGGCAACTACCATATATGGTAGTTGCATGCATATAATTTCTTGCATTCTCCCACTTGGCTCATGTAGCAGATTTGTTGCTTTACATTTGTCAAGTTAAGCTCTATTAATATGAATCTTGGCGGCAGATACCTTTCAAGCAGATATATCCTTCCAAGCATTACAATACTAATAGTTTATTTAACATGACAAATCTTTATGTGTTAATATCCAAATATTAACACGGGTCCTTTCTTTATGTATGTTCATTAATTGCATGCTACTCAAATATAACAGACAATAAACAAAAGATCATCATACCAAAACTCAAGGTGTACACACATGGATGTATAAAAATTATTACAAGGTACAAGACAGGCACATCTCAGTTAAATGATTGATGAATACACTAGGCGGCAAACCCTTTATCATAGGATCCGCAATCATGTACTTAGTACCTATATGTTCAATCAATACTAAATGATCTCTAACTTTCTCTTTAACAACAAGATATTTAATGTCGATTCTCATTTCGACACGCGTATACTTGTTGTTGTTAGCAAAAAATACAGCTGCAGAATTATCACAATGAATCTTTAATGGTCTTGAAATTGAATCCGCTATCTTGAGACCCGCAATGAAATTCTTTAGCCCAAGTGATTGTGTAGTAGCCTCGTGACATGCTACAAATTCGGCTTCCATGGTACTTGATGTGACAAGTGATTGCTTCACACTTCTCCATGAAATAGCACCACCAGCAAGCAGAAAAATGTATCCAAAGGTAGATTTTCTATCCTCCTTACTTCCTACATAATCCGAATCCGAATAGCCAATAACTTCTAAGGAATCTGAATGTTGGTAGATTAGTATAAAATCCTTAGTTCCTTGCAAATATCGCAAGACCTTCTTTGCCGTTATCCAATGGTCCATGCCTGGATTGCTTTGATGTCTACTCAAGATTTCAACTGCAAAATATATATCTGTTCTAGTGCATGTTTGGGCATACATTAGACTCCCAATGATAGATGTATATGGAATGTCCTTCATCTGTTCCTTTTCTAAATTATTTTAGGGATATTTGAATGAAAATTTTTATCTCCGTTTACCATAGGTGTTGGGATAGGAGAATAATATTTCATTCCAAATCTCTTTAATAATTTTTCAATATAGGCCTTTTGAGACAATCCAAGTACTCTCTGAGATCTGTCTCTATGAATTTCAATGCAATGACATATTTAGCATCGCTCATATCTTTCATTTCAAAATTATTAGAAAGAAACATCTTTATATCTCGCAACATCCCAAGGTCATTACAAGCAAGTAAAATGTCATCTACATAAAGGACTAGAAAAGCATATTTACTCCCACTCGTCTTAAGATATATACAATTATCAACAATGTTCTCAACAAAACCAAATAAAGTTATTGCATTATTGAACTTAATGTACCATTGACGAGATGCTTGTTTTCGTCCATATATAGACTTCTTTAATTTACAAACCAAATGCTTGTTATTGCCTAAAATAAAACTCTCAGGTTGTTGCATGTAAACATGTTCATCCAAGTCTCCATCAAGAAAAGTTATTTTCACAACCATTTGGTGTAACTCTAAATCATAATGACGTATTAATGCCATGATTATTCGTAATGAGTCCTTTCGTGATACAGGAGCGAAAGTCTCATGATAGTTTGTGCCCTCCTTTTGAGTAAAACCTTTAGCCACAAGTCTAGCCTTATATCTCTCAATGTTGCTTAATGAGTCTTTCTTAGTTTTAAAGACCCATTTGCAACCAATAGATTTTGCTCCTTTGGGTAGCTCTACCAAGTCTCATACTTTGTTTGCACTCGTATAATCCATCTCCTCCCTCATGGCATTATACCATTTAGTAGAATTAATTCCACTCATGGCTTGTGAAAATGATATTGGGTCCTCTGAAATTCCGGTGTCGTAGTCACATTCTTGTAGATATGTTATAAAATCTGATGAGATTGTAGATTTGACAACTCGACCAGATCGAGTTGTAACAACACCTTGTTGAACACTTGGTTCTATTTCAACTTGATTCTCAGGTAGTGGAGGATTCACCATTGGTTCAACCAAAGGGATATCTTGGACTAGAGGAACAACAATGTCTTGATGTTGTGACTCATCCAAGATATCACGTTGAATATTTTGCTCCTCCCTTTCTAGTGGTATAACAAGATCCAATAATTCATCAAGTATGATGTCTTTAATTACCATCTCGCTCCCACTTTTCTCGCTATTTTCCAAAAATATAGCATTTCTTGATTCTACAATACTCAATTCCCTATTTGGACAATAGAATCTATAACCTTTAGAGCCTTCTGGATAACCAATGAAGTATCCACTTGTTGTCTTCATATCCAATTTTTTCTCATGTGGGTTATAGATTCTAATCTCAGCTTAACAACCCCAAATGTGTATGTGTTCCAATCTTGATTTCCATCCTTTCCAAAGCTCAAATGGAGTGGATGGAACTGTTTTTGATGTAACTCTATTTAATATATACACGGATGTCTTTAAAGCTTCACTCCAAAAGGATAAAGGCAATGAGGAGTTACTCATCATACTTCGAACCATATCCATTAACGTGTGATTCCGTCTTTCGGCGACATCGTTTTGATCCATCTCACCGGGCATTGAAAATTGTTGTTCAATGCCTTCATCCTTAAGAAATCGCGCAAATGGGCCAAGTTTTTGTTCTCCTCTAACATACCTACCATAATAATCATCACCTCTATCTGATCTCACAATTTTAATTTTCTTTTCTAATTGTCTCTCTACTTTTATTTGATAATCCTTAAAAGCATTTATAGCTTCTAATTTTTCAAATAAAAGATAAAGATACATGTAACGTGAGAAATCATCTATGAATGTGATGAAGTATTTTTGACCACTAAAACATTCTATAGGAAACGGACCACATATGTCAGTATGTATAATTTCTAAAAGACTAGTACTCCTTAACCCTTTAGCATGTTTGTTGGTATGTTTCCCTTAATACATTCCACACAAACACTGGAATCAGTAAAATCTAGAGTATCAATTACTCCATCATTTACTAATTTCTTGATCCTTTTAATGGAGATGTGACCTAATCTTTTATGTCAAAGCATTGATGATCGATCATTATTGTGTTTTCGCTTTTTACCAACTACATTGCAAACAAGGAGATTGCTTTCAAAATGTGGAACTAAATGTAATTTATATAAATAATCCACTAAGCCATATGTGTCAATCAACTTGTTATTTTTAAACATTTGGAAAACTGTACTTTCAAATGAAAATTTGTATCCAAGATTACAAAGTCTAGATATTGAAATTAAACTTCTAGAGAACTTGGGTACATAAAAGACATTTTCCAAATCAAGTATATGGTCAGTCGCCAAAATGAGATGTTGCGTCCCAATCGCTTCAACGTGTGAAGACATGCGATTTCCCATATAGATGCTTTTCTCATTTTTTAGTGGCATCCTTATTTTCAGAAAGCCTTGGATGGAGTTGGAAATATGGATTGAAGTACCAGAATAAATCCACCAAGTATTAATAGGGACATCAATGAAATTAGATTCATGATATACATGACATTCAACAATCGAAACAGAATTTAAGATATTGAATTCAGTAGACATGAAAGTTGAACTATCTGCAATAATTCATAAGAAGACAACCACAATAAGCAAATAACTCAAGCATAAAACCTAATCCAAAATACTAAATTATTTAATATTTTGAGAAATCAATGTATTATCATTACAATACTTGCTGTGGCTAAAGAATTGTAATATACAATTGATTTTCTTAATAAATGAGACAAATAAATTTTTGAATATTCATTAGAAATTCCGTACCTGTGGGCATTAGAATAACTAATAAATAATTTATTTTTCTCATTCAAAAAAATCGATGTTCAATTAACTCCGTCATTTAATGTAATTATTGGCATTGTAATCCCAGATGATGTGGCTACTCTTGGATAACTAACCAATAGTTACTCATTACAAGAAATAATATGTACAATATGAATCGATCAGATGCTTGTTGTGACTACTCCTCCTGATTCAATTGTACACACTTATCCGAATGACTATAAGGGAGTTAATCAAGTTGTTTTCACCATTTCTTTGATATCAACAAACCAATCCTATTCTTGACACCCTAAAGTGTATGATTAGTACATAAAGTATTATCAACAAGTCCAAACAAATGATTGGTATAACAACGGCATAAACCACATACACTTTATGTGTACTAACCATGTGTATACAGTAACCAAATTGTATACACTCTGTACAAGTCCCTAACAAATAACGTCACATTCTATACAAATCGAAGTGTCAAGATCCGAAAGAAACCTTGATATAAATCCAAAGGGAAACTTGATATAAATCATCTCAACGGCAATACTAAACAAGGATGCTTGTTATTCCACCATCAATGTCCCTTTTAATGGCATTAAAAAAATATTAGTAAAAGAATATGGTAAAAGGCAACGGCCATTATTAACACCGTTATAAAAGTGTGTGTTCAATATTAACTCCATTATAAAAGTATGTGTATATCACACATGTGGTTGCTAGGCAAAAGAATTGGTACCAACCAATTATCTTAACAATGAGGTTTGTAATTAAAACCCACTTTCTTTTGGTACCATTAAAAATCACTATTCATTAGTGATCTTAATCACACATACATCATTAAAGAGAACTATTGGTTGTAACTTATGATAAAAGGAATCAAACAATATGATCATAACGAATACAACCATTAAAAAAATTAATTTATGAAATCAGAGTATGCTTAGTCTCGGCTGAGAACAAATTAATTGGAAAAACTGGTAAAAAAGATAAAAAAATCACGCAGTCGGGGTTCCAACATGGTGAACGCCTGTCAAAACCAATAATTTTTTTCTTCAAATAATCTGAAGTATAAGGACCATGTTGTGAAATTTGCACAAAACAATTACCACTACTGTTGAACGTCTGTCAGACCATCTTCCACGATCTTGAAAGTTCAAGGACTAAATTGAGATGGCTATAAAAAAATGGGATTCTTTTGATAGAATACCCACGTATTATTTTATAATATATATTAGTCTCCAGTCCCCACAGGGGTAGGGGTAGGAGATAACTTCCATCATCCCCCACCAACAGCCTATTCACATCTCACATTGTCCAACTCCATATTTGGGTATTTGCAAATGAAACCCTGAAAGAATATGTTAATTGCAAGCAAGGTTGCAAAAATCAGTAGTCGGTACTCGGTCGGTCGGGTCACTGACTAACGATTAATCGGCAGTCGGGCGACTAATCGGATTTAGTCGGACGTTAATCGGCTTTCAATTTTATGATGATTTTAAGCATATAGCTCATTTTTATACATATATTTACATAGGTTTTGTACATTTTTATACTATCATAATAAAATAAAAGAAGTAATTGAATCTAAATACAACATTAAGCATATTGTACTAAGTTTGCTTATGAAAAACAACAAAATATGGTATATCTCTAAGCAAAAAGTGGTCGACTAGTGTGCCTAGTCGGAATTAGTCGGTACTCGGTCGGCCACCCCACTGACTAGACTAGTCGGACCAATCGGACGACTTTTACAACATTGATTGCAAGTATATATATTTTTGTCTGATCACAAGCACTTTAGCTTTTCACAATGTTGGATTATTCACCTTTTGGAGATTTGGTAAATTGTTACTTCCGTTGCTTTTTGTAGTAAGATCCAGATTAACGGGAGATGTCAATCTCTGTTTTTCTGGATTTGGTACACGGTTACTTCCGTTACCTTTTGGGGTACGAGGAAGCGGCGGCAGTCCTCCCACCAAAAACAACCTCCCAAATGATGCATCCTTTCATAATTAATCATGAGCCACAAAAATAAGAAATAAAAATAAAATTGGCAACTACCATACATGGTAGTTGCATGCATATAATTTCTTACAATATGCTTCTTCAGGTGGCGATGAAGCTCCAAGAGATTCTGATCTTGATACATATAATGACATGCACGTTATTGGTATAGCTCAAGATGTTCTTGATCTCATCCGGACGTTATTATGCCAAAGTAACATCAAATGGTCAGAAGAATGAAGGTCTCCAATGAATAGCGAAGGATTGGAGATCGATCTCTCAGATCCAATCTGAACTGAGTGGGGGAAAGATATGGGAGGACATGAAGAAGCGGAGGGTATCACGGAGGAGGTGATGCGGTCGTGTGAATGAGTTGAGGTGAATTTGACCTCCGATCGAATGGATCGGAGATCTGAGATAGAGATACTAATACTGAGACGAAATCGAAATGAAACTTGTTGAAATCGAAATCTACGGTAAGCTAAGGTTACCTGATATGAAATGGACATGATCGACGATGGTTTTAGCCTCAATACGGCTATGAAAGGTTGGAGAAACCTCATCGCTGCAGAGGAGCTCCGACCAGTGTTGGATCACGCCGATTATGCCCTCATCTCGCACTCCTGATCGAGGAAAGTTCTAGTTGTCACCTAGAACTTGCTCCTAGTACCAATCTCAGAGAGAAAAAGTGGGTAAAGACGGATCAAAACGAATAAAAAACCTGGAGTTCCTTTTATAGGAGACGGGAGTGAGCAAATTTCAAAGGGAAAAAAGGACGCGTGAACTGAGGTGGAATTGGGCGCACTTATTCGGTCGTGAATCTAGAATGTGAGAAGGCTAAACAGGTTGAAAGATCAAGTGAAATGGGTATTAGAATTGGGTATAATAATTTGGAAATGGATGCAGGTTGACGGGTTAGAGCAGTTTAGAAGGGGGAAAGAGATGACCAAGCAGTCATCGTATGGGCCAATCAGAAGCAGTCGCGAATAGGACTAAACAAACTTGAAGACAAAATAGCAGAATCAAATAAATAATAATTAAAATAAATTAGAAAATAAATTTAAATTGAAATTTTTAAAATAACAAATGTCTAGAAATTAATAAACTATTTTATGGTGATTTCCAATAAACTAAATAAGCTAATTTAAATAGTTAAATTAATTAAATACATATATTTATAGGTAGAAAATACCTATATACATAGCATACATAATCTTAATTATTTATTTCTACAAATATACACCATTTTATATTTTATTTATTTACAGAATAATTAGAGGATTTTACATTTATTTGTATTTAATTTTTTTGAAAGTATTATAATGGAATAAATAAATACAATTACGTACAATATATATATATTACACATATATATTAAATACAATTATTTATTTTTGATTATTTTTAATTTTTATTATTTTTATTTGTATTTTATATAAATAATATAAAATATGTACTAAACAAAAAATACAATATGTCCAACAATCTAAAGAAATAAATAAATAGAGGGATATTAACACCTATAATCCTGAGTAATTTTGTAATTACGTTCATAACCCCGATAATCGCGAATTACATGAGGAGCCCTGAGTAATGGTCAAATCTTAGACAACATGACCCTGTGTTAACTTCCATTCATTCTCTATGTTATATTCGACAGAATCCGCCGATTTTTAACCATTTTGCCCCTTGAACTGAATTATATTTGCAAAAGGTGTCATCGTTTCTCCTTCCTCCATGACGGCGATAATGAGTCCTCATGTCCCTCTTATCTCCTATACGATCCGAATTGGCATTGGCATAGTATGAGGAACACATTGCCGATGTTGGGGTCATTAGGACACTTCCAGGCAAGATGATGTGATTCCCGTTGGTCTTCAGATTCAGGTTGATCTTCATCGATGGTAGCAACGAGTCTGAAGGAGAGTAGAAGCTCTTCCATAAGAACTTGTTGACGTCATGTACCACGAGATTGTCGTTGTTGAGGAGTTAATTAATGCTCCTAAATTGATCCCTTTCCATATCTATTTGATTAAGATTCATGCATTTTTTGGGGGTTATCTATCCTTTTTTAAGGGGAAATATTGCTTAATTTCATGTTAACCTTTACATTCCTTTAAAAGCATTTTTACCAACAATAATCCCTTTGCCTTTAAATAACGACATTGGTACTGTGCCTTTATTCTCAGATCTATTGTGTCAACGGCATTAATATAATGCCTTTATCTTTTTTGTTCCTTTATTTTGATAATAAGGTGAGCTTATTAATTACACTAACATTTAACGACAATTATTAAAAAAATGCCTCACTGTCATTGTTACATATCTTATTCACTGTCACTGGCGTATTTTTGATAATGCCTTTTTTGGTTGATTGCTTGCATATAAATATCATTGATCTCAAAATGTGGCATCATGATTTTGCATTTTTTGGTTAAATCATTCCATATGGGTTTTTTTATCCCAATAATTTTTCTAATTCAATATCAGCCATAAGACACGATTACAATATTCTTAATAACACAATTAAAGCGAATACGCCACCAAAGTGAGCTCTATTGTTAAAATTACATTATTAGAACTATTTAGGAGGATTTTGTATACATTATAAATATTTATCCTTCCCAAAGGATGGATAATATTTATTTAAGAGTATAGCATACCAGTGATGGTAATTGAGCAATGATTATAAAGTTCCATGTGAGTAATGAGATACATCCAAAGATGGTCTCACTACCTGACAGGATTTATCATTGGCGATTGATCAGCATATCAAGAGTATCACTTACAACTAACATTATTGTCCAAAGACTTAATAGTTAATGATGCGCTAGGTATCTTGCTTTTCTTATGCCTGCATATACATATTCACGTTTGTGAACCATACATTATTTATGTTTTCTTTTGTTCTTTATTTTATAGCTTCCGCTTCTGCATCTACTATCTCTTCTACTTTGAACTCCATTCCCTTGCTTCAGGGCACAAATTTCAAGGCATGGAAAGAGAACATTATGATATTGCTTGGTTGCATGGATCTAGACCTTGCACTTCGGGACTCTTGATCCTCTTACAGAAAATAGTTCTTCTGATGAAAAGAAGCACTATGAGAGGTGGGAGCGCTCCAATCGCATGTATCTCATGATCATAAAGCGTGACATTCCGAAAACCCTTAGAGGGATTGCTAAAGAAAAGACAACTATGGCTAAAGAATAACTTGCTAAAATTGAAGAGCGTTTTGCGAAAAACGATAAAGCAGAAACAAGCACTTATTTACAACGCTTGATATCCATGAAGTACACCGACAAGGGAAACATGAGGGAGGACATTCTTCAAATAGCTCATATTGCTTCAAAGTTACAGGAATTAGAACTGACAATATCTGATGATTTGCTAGTTCATTTCGGTCTGTTGTCTCTTCCATTACAGTACAGCCAGTTTAGGTCCAGTTATAACTGCCAAAAGGAGAAGTGGATTCTTAATGAGCTCATTTCGTACTGTGCTCAAGAGGAAGGCATGTTGAAGCTGGATAAGCCAGAGAGTACTCATTTAACTATGGCCTCTAAGGATAAGGGTAAGAAAAGAAACGAAAGGAGTAATGTTGTTGTGATAGGTCTAGTGAAGAAGAATAAGGATGCAATTAGTTGCTTCTTCTGCAACAAAACTGGACACGCCAAGAAGGATTGTGCCAAATATCATGCATGGCGCATGAAGAAAGGTACAATTCATACTTTGGTTTGTTCTGAACTCTGAAGTTAATTTAGCTTCAGTTCCAAGAAACACTTGGTGGTTAGATTCGGGTACCTCTACTTACATAAGTGTTTCTATGCAGGGCTGCAAGAACTATCGAAGACCAACTGATGTTGAAAGATACATCTATGTAGGCGACGGAAAGAAGGCAGAAGTCGAGGCAGTTGGATTTTTTAAGCTTTTACTAGGAACTGGTCATTATCTAGAGTTAAAGAATACTTTTGTTGTTTCATATTTTAGAAGAAATTTGGTTTCTGTTTCTCCATTGGATAATTTAGGTTATTTTCTAAATTTTGGAGATGAAAATTTTAGTTTTTCTTTTAACTCTATTATGATTGGTACAAGATCTTTAATTTCTAGTGATAAGCTTTATTTGCTTAATACCGTTTTCTCATATAATGAATCTATGGTTGTTGAATCAAGAAGCACTAAGCGAAAAAACACCTAAGAAAATTCAGCTTCAATTTGGTATAAGTGTTTGGGTCACATATCCAAATCAAGAATTGAATGACCTGTATCTGATACTAGATTCATTAGATTTTATAGATTTAGATGTATGCATCAACTGCATTAAGGGAAAACAAATCAAATCAAGGAGATTAGGTGCCAATAGAGCTTCTATGTCTTAGAATTGATACATACTGATATATGTGGTTCATTTCCTACAGTATCCTGGAATGGTCAACAGTATTTTGTATCATTCATAGATGACTACTCAAGATACTGTTACCTATATCTCGTTCATGAAAAGTCACAAGCTCTGGACATGTTCAAATCATTTAAGGATGAAGTTGAGCTCCAACTCAACAAAAATAAAGTGCATCAGATATGATCGTGGTGGTGAATATTACGGTAGATATGATGGTTCAGGTGAACAACGTCCAGGTGCTTTTGCTTTATTCCTAAAAGAATGTGGAATTATTCCTCAGTACACTATGCCAGGTTCACCTAGCATGAACGGTTTGGGTGAGAGACGTAACATGACTCTTAAGGATATGGTGAGGAGTATGATCAGTCATTCTGCCTTGCCAGAGTTCCTCCAGGGAGAAGCATTAAAAGTTGCAGCTTACATTTTGAATAGAGTACCAACAAAAGTGCTGCAAAAACACCGTATGAGCTCTGGACTGATAAAAGTCCTAATCTAAAGCATTTACGTATATGGGGATGCCTGGCTAAGGCAAGGCTGTATAGGCCATATGAGAAAAAAAATGGATTACAAAACAATGACTAATTACTTTATTGGTTACTCAGAGCGATCAAGGGGTTACAAATTTTATGATCCCATACTTACGAAAATATTTGAAACGGGAACCGCAACCTTTTCTGAGGATGTTGATTTGGAGGGGAAGATGCATATTAGGGATATTATCTTTGATGAGAAATCAATCATGATTCCTAATGTTGTGATTGAAAATGCACAGGAATGCATTCCAGTCATTGGATAAGAAACAAATCAAGAACCGCAAGATGACAATATTCAACAACCCCTCATTTGCTATACAAGATCAAAATCAACAACCTCATATTATAAGGAGATCCATTAGAGAACGAAGAAGTGCTATTCCATATGACTATATAATATTTCTGCAAGAACAAGATGGAATTCGAGAAGATGATTCAATCAGCCTCCATCAGGTCATGAAAGGTTCTAACTCTGTAAAACGGGTCGAAGCTATGAATGAGGAATACAAATCGATGCAAGACAATCAAGTTTGGGATCTTGTACCATTGCCAGAAGATGCGAAACCTATTGGTTGTAAATGGATAATTAAAACCAAAAGGGGTTCAAATGGTAATGTTGAAAGGTTTAGGGAACGTCTTGTAGCTAAAGGATTTACTCAAAAAGATGGAATTGATTACAAGGAAACATTTTCTTATGTTTCTAGTAAAAGATTCCTTCAGAATTATCATGGTATTAGTTGTGCACTTTGATCTTGAGCTTCATCAGATGGATGTTAAGACTGCCTTTCTTAATGGAGATGTTGAGGAGGTGATCTATATGGTTCAACCAGAAAAATTTGTTCAGGGAAATGCAAAGAATATGATTTGCAAATTAAAGAAATCCATTTATGGACTCAAGCAAGCAACCCGTCAATGGTATCACAAATTCGATCAAGTAATTATCTCATTTGGTTTTGAGACTAATCCAGTGGATGATTGTGTATATCACAAGTTTTGTGGGAGTAATACATTTTCTTGGTTTTGTATGTGGATGACATACTGCTTGCTAGTAATGATCTGAATTTGTTATACGAAACAAAGAAATTTCTTTCAAATAATTTTGAAATGAAAGATCTTGGATATGCTTCTTTTGTATTAGGAATCCGGATACATCGAGATTGAACTCAAGGTATACTTGGATTATAACAAGAGAACTACATCTATAAGGTGCTTCAAAGATTTGGCATGCAGTTTTGCAAACCAAATGATACCCCGGTTGCTAAAGGAGAAAAATTCAGTCTCAATCAATGCCCTAAGAATGACCTTGAAATTCAGGAAATGGGTAAGATCCCTTACGCATCTGCAATTGGGAGTCCTATGTATGCACAAGTGTACACACGTCCAGATCAAGCATTTATTGTGGGCATGCTAGGCAGATACATGGCGAATCCAGGCATGGATCATTAGAGAGCTGTCAAACATGTCGTGAGATATCTTCAAAGAACAAAAGACTACAGACTTACATATCAAAGGTCGGATATGCTGGAGATCATTGGGTATTCCGACTCTGATTTTATTGGATGTCGAGATAGTAGAAGATCCGCTTTGGGCTATGTATTCTTAATGGCTAGAGGAGCCATATCATGGAGGAGTGCTAAACAAACAATTGTAGCATGTTATGAGGCATCGAATCATGGAATATGGCTGAAGAATTTTGTCAATGGGGTGTGTATTATAAGCAGCATCCAGAGACCATTGCAGTTATTTTGTGACAACAATTCAGCAGTGTTTTATTCCAACAGCAATAAAAGCTCAACCAAGTCAAAGCATATTGACATAAAGTTTTTAGTTGTGAAAGAGAGAGTACAAAGTGGACATATTTCCATAAAGCATATTGGGACAAATTCCATGGTGGCGGATCCGCTAACCAAAGCAGTAACACCTAATATATTTCATGAACATATGATTCATATGGGTGTTGTATCAAATAAAAATATACACTTTTAGTGAGAGTTTATATTATTTTGCTCAGCCCTTATAGTTCTGAAACATTTGAAGTTCAATAGTTTCTGCGTAGAATAAAGTATTTGATGTTCATTCCACGTTCTCTTACTACCAATATTCAATCTTCATTAAAGTAGTTACAGTTCCTTTGACACTACAACTCAATAGTTATTATAACAAGTAAGTGATTTATCCTTATCAAAATACCTTATGCCTGGAGATCTCTATCTCCTTAACTAAGACACAGCCTTAAGCCTTATAAGGTATCTGTAGATAAGACCTTTTAGATCACTATCTATAAAGTCTTAAATTCTTAAAGATAAGACTTTGATATCCCTATCTCTAAAGTCTTGTATCTTTGAAGATAGTTGTTACTACTGCAATTAAGTGTTTTATCCCCATAATCAGATTGGCAACAATTTACCACTCCCACTTAATGGGAGACATCTGGCCTTTTGCATACATCTAGCATATGTCGGGCTTCCAATAGGATGATGCACAAATGTGTGCAACTTTAGCATTCACATCATCAACACTTTGAGATGATATCCCTTCAGATAGATCAGTACCATATCTTAAGGAAAGAAGCCTTCCTTGAAATTTTTCAAAGTGGAATATGTCCAAGATGTACCACTAATGTGGCAGTCACGGTGCCATCTTTCTCTTTGCTTCTGAACAACTTCAGAATTAAGATCTAAGAGGCAACCTTGAGATCTTTTATCTCAAGGTATGGAATAAATATATTATAAAATACTTTATTATCATTCTTATATAATTCCAAATGATTAGGATGTTATTTACAAGAAGCATGGTAAACACAATGACACTCCCACTAAGCTTCATATGGTTCATCAAGATTCAGTCTAAAATCATAACTTTTATGATTTTATCAAATCTGATGTTCCAAATAAAAGAAGTTTATTTTAGTCCATAGATGGAGTGCTTTAGCTTACACGCTTTGCCTTCCTCAATTATGAAGACCTGGGGCTACTTCATATGAATATCCTCGTTGAGGTATTCATAGAGGAATGCAATCTTAACTTCCATCTTCTAGATGCCATAGTCAAGTTGTGTAGCCATAGTTAACAACATTCTGATGGGTACAAGTATGATCACTTGAGAGAAAAGTCTCATCGCAAGATGTCTTCTCTCTGTGTACGAACCGTGCTTGAAAGGTCTCTACCTTCTCATCATGTTCTCTCTCTCTTGAAGATCCATTTACCACCTAATGGATTTGACCCCTATAGGTGGATCCTCAAGGGTCCATACACAACACTTGTGTATGAAGTCTACTTTAAACTTTATTGCGAACATCCATCTCTCCATGTCATGATCCTCAGAAGCTTCGTCATATGAAGTCAGATCATTATCAGACTTCTCTGACACATGGAATCCATACCCTCTAAGTGGTCTTACTACCCTCAAATTTATTTGAAGATGTATGAGTATTTCTTCTTTAATTATCCTTCTAGTTTACGATTGCAGGGACCTCATTATCCTCCTAAGATTCAATGAGTCTCTTTACTTCATTCTTATCTTGACTCTTAAGGAAGTCATCATTTAATAATCATATTCTTAGAGATGAAATCTTTTAAGAATCTCAATGTCGTAAAGTATGTATCAAATACCATCATTTATATACCTAATGAAGTAGCACTCTCTAGTGCTAGATTCCAGCTTACTTGCATCCATGTTTACATCATGGACCAAGCAACCATTAATCCTCATGTGTCTCACACTTGGCTTGGTTCTAAACCATAGTTCTCGAGGAGTTTTGAGTATAGATTTGCTTGGAATCTTATTAAGGATGCATATTGTAGTCTCTACTACATATACACAGAAAATAAGAGGTAATTATGTTAAGATTCATCATTTATCAAATCATGTCACACATGATCCAGTTGCATCCCCCTACAACTCTATTGAGATGAGGTGTATCAGGAGGAGTGAGATAGGAACAACATTCCTTTCTCTATAAGGTATTCTCTGAATTTATCTGATAGGTACTAGCTACCTGGGTCAAATCAAATTCTTTTCATCTTCTTTCTAACTTCGGCTCTCAAATAAAATTATGATATCTTTGAACATTTCAAAGGTTTTTAATCGGTAAGGAAGAAATCTCATACCATAAATAATCACCAATGGACGTCACATATCATTAATGTTCATTATGGTATAGAGGATCACATATATCAATATGTATGAGGTCATGAATACTTCTGCATCTTACACCATTCTCAGAGACAGGTGCATCCGACATTTTACTTTGAATACAATATTCACAAGTATGTAAGCTTTGAACTTTCAGAAAATATAAAGTTCTCTCTCTTCCAATTATATTGATCTTATCAACATACATATGTCGAAGTCATAATGGTTGATCATTGTTAAATGATCATCATCCTCCTTTTGATCTTTTTAAGATTTAATTTATAGTATTAGAAATGTCAATGAACTAGTCATTAATATTCTAAAATAATAGCATCCGCTAGATGTTAGATAACCATCTGAAATAAATCCATTACTCTTTGTGATAGGTTTATCTCAGAATGCATGTTCATTTCTAACAAGTTTAGAAACAAATAATGAATCAATTCTAATATCTAGGTCATAGAGACATTCTCTAAGGATGAGGACTCACCAGTAGGAAAAAAATAGTCTATCTATCCATTGGAGATCGTCACCAACAACTGCATCGAATTCCATGTGGCTGACTATTAAACCTTAAAATCAAGTTTTCTTGTCTTCTAAAATATGTGCAACCGATTGCAAGTGTTAGTAGAAGAAGGAGATACAATTATCGGACTTTAATCTTATCTAATAAGTAAGTCGATTCAATGATGATATGTAGATGTAGGTTATGTCGATGCACTATCCGGGTCTTTCTCTAAGGATTCTAGATTGTCTGAATAGTCATACTATCAGAATATCGACTTGTTGCAGTATTGGCGTTCATCCAACTCCTTGGATGTCATATGTGTGGAAGTTGTCGAAAGAATTACGTAGTTTGTGTACCGGTTGTGCCTTTTTATTCTTTTATGTTCCGTCTTATGTAATTTACCTATGGGTTTTCTCTATATAAGAGACCCTAGGGTTCTCTGGAATAAACAACAACTCTTTTCTTCCAACATGGTATCAAAGCCTAAACCCTAAGCTCTCTCCACCCGCCGCCCCCTTCCCCGTCGTCGCCACTTCTCGGCCCTCCAGCGCCGTCCCCGCCTCCTCGGGTCTCCCGCGCCGCCCTCGCCTCCAGGTTCCCGCCTCCAGCGCCGGCCCTCGCCTCCCGGCCTCCCGCCTCCAGGCCCCCCCCCCCCGCCTTCCCGTCTCTCGGCCTCGTCTCCCGGGTCGACTCCTGCCCTGTCCCCGCCGGCTTTGCCCTAGCCGGCGTTCCCTCCTGCGGCCTCTTTCGTAGCTGGCGTCCCCTCCTTCGCCTTACCCATGGATTTGGGTGCGTAACATCTACATACGCACTCGAATCCTATGCAGTTTGTGTAGACACCTGTTTCTCTATCTACAAACCCTAGTTCTTCATCTGCGGCGATATGTCAGAATCCAAGGTTGATATGCCCTCCATAGGCACGTTCAAAGGTCCCGCGCCAATAGTGAAAATGGATGGGTCGAACTATGAGCTCTGGGCGATGCAGTTCATGAGCCTCATGAAGTCAAACGGTAAGAAGCACATTCTTACCGAGGATGAGCCGGTGGAGAAGACGGGGATTTATGCCTCTTGGGAGGCTGATGACTCGTATGTCAAGGTCTGGCTGTCAGGCACGTTGTCGATGGAGATTGCCAATGATGTCCTCCATCAGCCCACCGCTAAAGCGATGTGGGACATTCTCGTAGTGACATATTCCCAGGTCCGGAATGAAACCAAGATGCTACAACTTCAGCACGACATATTCACCATGAAGCAGAATGGGCGACCACTTCATTCCTTGTATACATCCCTTAGGGGGATGTTTGAGAAACTCTACAGCACTATCCCTCTGACGGCCACACCCGAGCAACAGAAGACATTTCGCAATGCTACCATGGTAGGAGTCCTTCTTGCGGCTCTTGATCCCGAATATGATGCGGCTAGATCACAGATACTTGCAGATGCTACTATTCCTCCTATGGAGGAGGTCTACCGGAGGCTTAGCCGCATCTCTGTTCCATCCAGCACGTCTACACCACCCCCCTCAGCGATGGCTGCTTCCAGAGGGAGAGGTGGTTCCTCTTCTTCATTCTGTGGCTGTGGCCGTGGAATTGGAGGCCGTGGTGGTCGGTCCCGTCCACCCTGCAGTTTTTGTCACCGTTCAGGTCACTCGGAGTATACATGCTATTCTAAGCATGGCTTTCCAGCATCAGCGCGGGTGGCAGAACATGTTGCATCTCCATCATCTTCTACTTCAGATCAGAGGTTTGAGGAACTCGTCGCTTGGTTACGGGATATAATGCCTCCTGCTTCTAAAGATTCTTCTGGAGGCCCTTCGAATATAGCTGCGTCTGCTTCTGCCAGTACTTCTGCCACGGCTAGCACCTCAGGTAGTGCCTGTGCTTTTACCACATGTTATAGTTCAGACATCTCCGATTGAATCATGGACTCTGGTGCCACGCACCATCCATGTCGAGACAGAGACAGACTTATATCATACAGAGAGATTCCTCCAGGACGGTCGGTGATCATTGCCAATGGGACTCATTCCCTCATTGTTGGACAGGGGGAGGTTATGTTATCCTCTTCCATGCGTCTAAAGAATGTCTTACATGCCCCTGAATTTTCGATGAACTTACTCTCTATTAGTCAGATTACAAAAGATTTGCATTGTCGCGCTATATTTGACCCATCTTCTCTTATATTTCAGGATATTCTAACGGGCAGGGTGATTGGCTGCGGCTCTGAGCAGGATGGCCTTTATCATCTGAACCGGAGTTCATATGCTGGAGTCTCTTCTCATGCTGTTGGATCTGTATCTCCCTATACATGGCATCTACGCTTTGGTCACCTCCCTCTACAGAAGATGCGTCACCTTTTACCTCAGATATCTCCAAGTCCGTCCTTCCGATGTGAAGCTTGTCAGTTAGGGAAGCACCATAGAGCTAGCTTCCCGAGTCGTCAGAGTCGGAGCAGTAGCTCCCCTTTTGAGTTACTTCATGTTGATATTTGGGGTCCCAGTCGTGTCCCTGATCACCAGGGGCACAGGTTTTATCGTGTCGTGGTTGATGATTTCTCTCGTTTGTCGTGGGTCTTCCTGTTAAAGAATAAATCTGAAGATGGTGATGTTATCAAAAACCTTATCAATGAAGTGAACAATGTCTTTTCCTCCAATGTGAAATATGTTCGTACTGATAACGCATTGGAATTTTGTGCTCGGTCTCTCTCACAATATTTTTTGTCAAAAGGCATTATACACCAAACTACATGGGCCTACACCTCCCAACAGAATGGAGTTGCTGAGAGAAAATATCGTCACCTTCTTGACATTACTCGAACTCTACTTATCCAGAGTTGTACTCCTATTTCTTTTTGGGGAGATGCCGTTCTTACAGCATGCTACTTGGTAAATCGTATGCCGTCCACGATACTTGGTGAGAAAATTCCTCTTTCTGTTGTTTTTCCAGATAAGGAAATTTCTCACTCACCCCTCATGTCTTTGGAGTTGTTGCCTTTGTACATCAGCTATCCCCAGGTCTTGACAAGCTCTTACCTAGAGCTGTCAAATGTGTCTTCGTGGGTTATTCTCGGACGCAGAAGGGATATCGTTGCTATGATCCGGTTAACAGGAAATACTTTGTTAGTGCATATGTTACTTTCTTCGAGTATGTTGTGTATTTTTCACTTGCAGGTGACAGATTGGTCTCTAACACATCTACTGATGAGGTCTATGTCCCTCCTCCTCCTACGGTGAGTCCTTCATTGTCCAATCCAGTTCCTAACATTGCGTCAGCACCACCACTACATCCACCTCCACCACCACCACCTCAACCAAAGCCACTTATCTCGCCTCTACCAAAATTTTATACCCGTCGATCTGATCCTGCTCATGGTACACGCCAATCATCCAGCACGCCCATATAATGATGGGTCGAATAGTGTGCCTATGCAAGGTGCATCATTACTCGTCGATCTGATCCTGCTCATGGTACACGCCAATCATCCAGCACGCCCCAGGTATGTTCCGATGTTACTACTAATGATGGGTCGAATAGTGTGCCTATGCAGGGTGCATCATTACGGGACGAATCTGAACCGGCGAGTTCAGTGGTTGATGATCTGGATATTCCTATTGCGATGAGAAAGCAGAAACGCAGCTGTGCTTCGTATCCTCTTGCCTCACAGGTCTCCTTTCATCGCCTCACAGGGGACTTTCAGAGATTTGCAGTGGCTTTATCCTCTGTGGAGATCCCACGGACCTATCAGGATGCATTGAAAATTGATTGCTGGCGGACTGCAATGGAAGAGGAGATGGTTGCCCTACAGTCGCGGGGCACATAGAGCTTGGTTCCCGCTCCTTCAGGAGCATCTGTTGTTAGCTGCAAATGGGTATTCACTGTCAAGTATCATGCAGATGGTAGACTTGATCGGTACAAGGCAAGGCTAGTGGCACGAGGTTTCACTCAGACTTATGGAGTGGATTATATGGTACCTTCTCTCCAGTCGCCCGTCACTCCACTCTTCGTATTCTTCTGTCTGTAGCTGTCGTACGTGATTGTCCCTTGTTCCAGGTAGATGTTAAAAATGCATTCTTGTATGGAGATTTGCAGGAGGAAGTCTACACGCAGCAGCCTCCGGGGTTTGCTGTTGAGGGGAAGAATCATATGGTGTGCAGACTTCATAAGGCAATATATGGCCTTAAACAGAGCCCAAGGGCATGGTTTCAGAAGCTTTCCCATCTAATTGAAGAACAAGGATTCAAGAGATCCAATGCAAATCACTCACTGTTCATCCAGAAGACTACTCGAGGTACAGTTGTCATTATGGTGTATGTTGATGACATTTTGGTTACAGGAGATGATGCTCAGGGGATAGAGATGACCAAAGCAGTGTTGGGTCGTTAATTTGTTACAAAGGACCTTGGTACATTACGATACTTTCTGGGGCTAGAGTTCGTTAGGAATGCACAAGGTCTAGTAATGACCCAGAGAAAATATATTACAGACATGCTTATCGAGACGGACATGGTTGGATGCAGACCTTCTACTACTCCTATGGACCCCAGCATGAATTTGTATGATAATGATACAGAAGAAGTTGACAAGAGAAGGTATAGAGAAAGGGTGGGGAAGCTTCTTTACATAACTATAACCCGACCTAATATTGCCTTTGCATTTAGCCGGGTAAGCCAGTTCATGGAACAGCCGAGACAGGTACGTATGGATGCTATATATATGATACTCAGGTATTTAAAATCGTCTCCATGCACGGGATTATTGTTCAGAAAGGAAACCAGTTTATCTGTTTCTACATGTGCGGATGCTGACTATGCAGGATGCCCTAAGGATCGAAAGTCTACCTCAGGCTTTGCTGTGTTTGTGGGCAGCTCTCTAGTTTCTTGGAAAAGCAAGAAACAAACAGTTGTGGCTAGATCCAGTGCAGAATCTGAATATAAGGCTATGGCACAAGCAAGTACGGAAATGATGTGGGTTCGAGCTGTACTAGAAGACTTGCATGTAGATGTACCTCTACCCATGCAGCTACAGTGTGATAATCAAGCCGCATTGTTCATTGCCAATAATCCTGCCTTTCACGAGAGAACCTAGCATATTGAAGTAGGCTGTCACTACACCAGAGACATGATCCAGAAGGGACTGATTTCTACTTCACATGTTAGTTCTGGAGAGCAGACTGCCGACATCTTCACCAAACCGTCACTCAGAGGACCATTCCAGAAGTGTACTTCCAAGCTGAGCACGATCGATATCTATGCTCCATCTTGAGGGGGAGTGTCGAAAGAATTACGTAGTCTGTGTACCGGTTGTGCCTTTTTATTCTTCTATGTTCGTCTTATGTAATTTACCTATGGGTTTTCTCTATATAAGAGACCCTAGGGTTCTCTGGAATAAACAACAACTCTTATTCTTCCAACATAGGTCACAGAAGTACAATCAACTCTTTGACTCTCCTTCTTACAAGAGTCAGACCCCATGCTTCCACTGCGCTTCCTTGATCTATAAACAGCCATTGCTTAAGATAAAAGATGTCTTAAATTGAATAAATCCCCAAGGGACTTTAATATAAGAGTACTTCAACATTTATCCTTGCTTTATCTTATTCATACAATATGAATAATTTGAAGATTCATGAAAAACTTAAGTTGAGATAGTAGAATGATGACATTCATCATATATACATCCATCTTAACTTTTAGATACTTTGGTTTAGGCAGACACTCAAACATTTTGATTACAGCATCTCCTATGGAGCTACCATCTTGCATAATGTAGTTAACCATGTCATTCATGATTAGATATTGAGAGCACGTATGTTTGCCATAACATTTCCTTCAGTTTTATAAGGATTTTGATAATTACAATCATCATCGACATGTTACTTCCAAAGTACACTCGATGTGACATCAAGAGTGTAGAAATATACAAACCCTAGGTTGTTATCCTACTGTCTATTTAATTATCATTCCTGACTATCATGAGGAAACTTGCACATTGCAACCACATACATTATATGTCCAATTGCAAGAACTACATCTTGATAATGGATTCAATCCATGATACTGGCTATATGATTGAGGATATGGGTGGGTTTAATGAAGGTTATTTGAAATAAGATATAAATATATTTTACTTTGATTGAAGTTATTAATGTTTTAAATCAAAGTCATCTCATTTTTTATTACCTTAAAAGTCTATTCCCTTTCGAACTTTCAAAGCATGAGGTGTGCTAATCAAAGTACCACAAGCAAGATCTGGGATCTCCCTTCCACCTTTGTGACACCTCAATAATACGAGAAAATTAACTCGGGTGAAGAAAGCGGGAACTCTTTCCACCTTGCAAGTTCAACTTGCATTTCCCAGATCATTCTTTGATACCCGAGCCCACCACCCTAAAGGTGACGTTGATCCGTTTGTCAATTGAATCAACCGTCAACAAGAATATAACGTGCTATGCGCAATCCAGTACCATCTCAATTATATGGGGAACAACATTGGGGCCACTGCACATACAACCTTACTCTTTCGAGAAGCAAAGAGCTTGAACCATGTGTGCTTGTACATCAGAGATATGACTTTGCATAGGCGTCTCTATAATACAATCCATGGTGATGGAACCATTCGCCTTGACGGGAGACTACGGAATTCATGTTATGATCCTCCATATCTTATTCAAATTTTGATTAATAATTTAGAATCATATTCTTGTGACTAACACTTTCCAAGGGAAATCCAGTCTTACTAAATATAATCTGTGTATTTTAACTAGATTCTATTAATTTAATCATACTAAATTAATCATCAACCTAATGCAACCAACAAACAATTTAATTTGCTTGATATTACTATATAGTATACACCCCTCACATAGTACAAATTAATTACTCCAATTAGTTGTTAGAGTACGCCTTAACCGCACATTATGATATACTTCCTTGAAACGGATGCGACCAGACGCTCGAGTTATGTTAGAGGGAGCATTTCCTTGATATGTAAGGTGCTAATTAAGAAACCAAGCCAGCATACACAATGTAGACACCATCTCCATTTCAATTCAGAACAACATAATTGGGTTTATTTGTATTAAGAGGTTTTATCGATCATATGCAATTGATGATCGGCATGATACTATATAATAATCACTCAGAATTTAAGGCATCTTAAATTATTTTTAATGATCCTAAATTTCTAGTCATATCAAACAATCAAGTTATTTTGCATGAAAATTGTTGAACTACAACAATAGTATTTTTTAATTTAGGGTTTCTCATGAAACAATAATTCAATCAAGTTGACGTTTGTCAGTTATTTCTCTAAATAAGTGATACAACAATTAATCAAGATAATTTTATAATTTTCATGATTTTGAATGATAAATACATTAAAAACGTCATCAAGATGATCCAATCATCTTCCGCCCATTCCCACTAAATATCACATACCTAGGGCAAACGGAGTCGGAATCGCGTGAAATAAATTCAAGCGGTTTTCCGGTTTAATTCTTAGCATATTTAATTGTTTCTAATGTGTTTCATGACAATAAAACAATAACTAAAAATCATTTAGTTGTAGATCCAAGTTTATATGCAAAAACAAAACTGCGGGAACTTATTGATTTTAAAACGATGCCCGTTTGATGCCAACAATTGATGAATCTTCTGGGGATATATTTAAGCATTCAAATACAATTATGTATCCAAAAAAATCATTCAAAAGAGCACAAACAGTAGCTTTCTCATATGAGCAAAAAACTATATGAAAAGGCATCTATGCAAAAAAATAATAAGCCATTGTGCATCTGATATCCAAAACATTGTTACTTTAGGGTTCGGATCACATCCAGACCTTTGACTAAGGCTCTGATACCACTTGAAGGGAGTCGATTTGGTAAAAAAATTGACTTGTGCATTACAGAAGCTTGGAGATCGCATCATATGCAATCTAAGTCAACTAGTCATACTAGTCGATGGGGCAACAGAATTTTAAAAAAATAACAGAACCACATGGTTTAGGAACCTTTCTCAATATGTTCCTTCAAGATCACAAACAAGTATTATGATTACCTCTTATAGTGTGATCGTGATCCTCGTGTCTCTAAATGAAGAGACCTCCTGTCTCAAGTCCGATCTGACGTAGACAGGACTTGCGGAAGCAAATTAATTATTCTTCTGTCTCAAGTCCGATCTGACGTAGACCTCATGTTTATGATCCAGCCTTTGGATCAATAGTTGTATGATATCAAGATTCAGTGTTGTAAAAGTCGGCCGACTAGGCCGACTAGTCGGTCCGACTAGTCGAGTCGGGGGGGTACCCGACTCGACTAGGCCAAATCGGCCAATAGTCGGTCAGACCCGATTAATCGCCCGATTAGTCGGCCTAGTCGGCCGACTAGTCGGCCGACTTTTGCATAGAGATTTCTTGGCTGACTTTTGCTTAGAGAAAATTCTGTATACTTCTGTACTTTAAATTATAGTTTTTCATCAAGATATAAAATATCAACTAATTAATATACTATCCTGGATAATTTTACTTAAAACTTTGTGATTTAATTTCATGTTGGTTAACTTATATAAGATTAGAATTGTGTTTATTACGCCTAAATGTTCGTTAACTTAGATACTTCTTGTTGATTTGCATGATAGTTAGGTAACTTAGGTTATTTACCTTTTGTGGTTATTGATTAGCTTTGTATTAATTTATTTCTAACTTCAACTCATGCTATGTACCAAATATTTTGTCCGTGCTATAAACCAAACATTTTCAATCTTAACTTGCTTCGTTTTTCTTCTGTTGCTATAATTTTTTAAGCTCTCAAAAATATTAAAACTGCTAAATTTATGAATATAAATGAGAGTATATGTTATAAAACTTGATTTATATATTTAAAATAATTAAAAAATTCAAAACCGACTAATGCCCGACTAAATCCGATTACTCTCCCGACTGCCGATTAATCCTTAGTCAGTGACCCTGCCGACCGAGTACCGACTGCCGACTTCTGCAACCTTGTCAAGATTGCTATGGTACATAACTCTAATTGTACTAAGGGACCAATTACGCAAATTAGTTATTCTTCATTTCATATTAACGAGCGAATTGCATTAACTTTTATTGCATAATGGCTTGGTGTCGGCTCACATGTCCAACAACCTCCCTCCCCCCAAGCACGACACATGCCAGCTTCCACTCGAACTTCTCCACCATAATCAACCATTCAGATTGATGCAACCAACTACAGACCAAAGACAAGCCTATATAGTTGATCAGAAGGTCTCCTCACTGAGACACAGAGAGGCCCCATAAGCCACGGCCTCCAATCTCCTCCATCACTTCATGTAGTGTTGATACTTGATGTCTTTAATTATATAGATAAACTATCAATTTTGATGTTGCTTCAACTTGTTGTATGTTGTTTATTGCGAATCTATATATTGACCATGAATCTGAACCCATGTATCAATCATATAACAAATCACCAAACACTGTAGTGAGTTCCCATCCACGGAACATCAACCTCGCACAAAAAAAACACATAAAAGAAGAAGATCATGGAAGAGGACCAATCACCATATGAAAAGGGAAGAATATGCAATGCAAGCACAAATCTAAGGAGATGCCTACACCCAAAAAAGTTTGAGAGAGAGTCCTTATTGGAACCTTACAATTGAAGAGGATTCATTATTTCACCATTTACATATCACCCAAACCCTATATGTGAGGATCATTCTCTATTTACGGGCATGTAAAAAATTATAACGAACTGAATGAAATAAAACCTAATGCAAATAAGGATCTCAAAAGGAATTATCATATCAATTTTATAAACTCTACCATCCTAATAAGTATATTGGAGAGAAAAAGGAAACATTTCATCACAAACTAAAAGTTCCGAAATGTAAATGACTGCAAACATGAAGTATTAGAAAGAAGTGATGACAAGGTAGAAGGTCAACTGCCATAATTTGTTTACATAAATAGATGTTTAACTCACCAACCATGCCCAGATCGAGTACATATTCAATGGATTTTCCGTGAAACTTCATTGACCAAATTGCTTCAGCTGTATAAACTAACTAAACTGAAGTCAATCTCCAGTGTGTTTTTCAACACTGATATCAAGCTTTTAGTGAGCTCAACCAAAGAAAATCAAGTTGGGGAACATTGGCAGCCTAGCAGTAAGAAACATGCACAAAAAGATTTTGGCTAACACTCCAAAAGAATCTCGATTATTGTTAGAAAATCGGAAGCGGAAGCTGAATGATAAAACAGAGCATAATGAACAGAAAGATAAACATGGAACACCATGATTTTACGTGGAACCCTACTCCGTGAGGAGCGGGATGAAACCACGGGAGAAGCCCTCAACGGGGCATATTTTGCATTGCTTTTTCTCATCTGATACAGGAGGCTTGGGGCTCTATATATAGCCTCCACAGAGCCTCCAAGTCTCACCACTGGTCAATGTAGGACTAAACAACTGGATGGGATAAATGGATCCTGGAGGTATCCATTTACCCATCTACAACTCAATAGGCGCACTACCAAATACTCCAACACTCCCCCTCAAGCTGGAGCATGCAATGCTCAGCTTGGACAAACAAAAAGAGACTCAACTCAACGCTACAGGACACTACGGACAATATCAACCCAACACGCACATTGTTGCAGTCGAGGACGTTGCTTCTCATGCCGTGCAGGTGAGGAGGACGATCGGGCTGGAGTGTGAGTCAACTGAAGACTCAGAATCTGACCATCGAGTCTGAAACTGCGCCTGAAGTCTTCTCGTCAGAGAACTGGGTCTCTCCCATCTGGCTCAGAGAATGATACTCTACTATGGAGTACCTATGATACCACATGAAAACCCTTGCCCTCAATGGCATAGGGAATGGTCCTCTGCTCTGGAGTCCCTATGGCTCATTTGAAAACTCTGGTCTGACAACAAGAAGAATGATGGGGACCACGAAACTGAAGACCGCACACTCGTGCGTGTCTGAAACTGGACTCAGAATCAATCGTCGAGTCTGAACAACTGTAGAGTCTGAAAAATCGGCTGGTCTGATGAATCTGGAGAAATCCTGAGACCTATGACTCTACATATATACTCCCCCTTTCTCCCATACTTGTCGGAAAACATGAACGTCGACCAAGTTGGGAGAAGACAACAATGATGGGGAGAAAACAATATGATCATTCAAAAAAATTCTTACGGCTTTTCATTTCATCAATTTTTTTATAAGCCGTCATTTTTTTTCTAACACCTTTTTTAAAGCCGTTTCAACCATTTTTTTAAGTCGTTTCAACCATTTTTTTGTGGCTTTTGCTTGCATTTTTTTGCTTTGCGTACGGTTTTTTTTTGTACGCGCCTTTTTTCTCTCTTTTTAAAAAAAAAATCCTGACGGCTTACTTTGGACCTTTACATCAATAAGCCCCTCTCTCTCCTTTCCATTTTTTTAAGGCAAACCAGCCCCGTGGGCTCTTTGAACAAATAACCCCAGAATATTTTTTTTAAAAATAACCCCGCATCCTTATTTAGGGTTCCCCCTTACGGGAACCCTCTTCTGCACCTCTTCTGCACGCCAGCGCCGCCAATGAGAAGAAGGGGGGTTTATCCGATGCGCTGCCGCAGGTATGCCGCCTGGGCGTGGGAGGGAGGGCCAGACGTACACTGGCGGGGGCGAGAGCTCGCCGGATGCGTCGCCGCCGTCAGCGCGATGGAGGGGCCAGATGCACGCTGGTGCGGCATGATGGAGGCGTCAGCGCCGCCAGCTCAGGATTCGCGGCGGCGGGGAGGGTGCGCGAGCTCCGCCTGGAGAGAACTTGAGGCCCTTGAACAGGGGTGCACGCACGACTGAGAGAACTTGAAGCCCCGCCGAACTGCTGTTGCGGGAGGCCTTCGAGTCGCGGGGTTGCACGCGCGCCTTGAAGTGTGGACTTGTAGGCCTTCGAGTCGCGGGAGGGGCTCCTGCGAGGAGCTGCGACGCGGAATCGGAGGGAGCGCCGCCCTCGGAGCCTGGCCTCGCGCCTTTCGCCGGGATTGGTTGCTTGAAGGAGCACGGAGGTCCTGGACCTCGCCATTGGAGCCATTAGGGCTCGCCGCCATGGCAAGGAAATTGGAGCGGGCACTCGAATCGCCTGTGCGTGGAGCGGGAACAACCTGGTGATGGGAAACTAGGGTACCCAGTTTGGGCCCTGATGCTGTGCTGCCGTGAAGATGATGCACAGATCTGGATTCATCAGAACATGGCCCCTATCTTGCAATATTGCAGCATGAAAACAGTGGCATGGTTGATCTCAATTGATCTCAGAATCTCGAACAAGAAATCCGAAGAACAAACTTATAGAAATCAAAATAAAATATGAAATCCTAAAATCGACTTGCTCTGATACCATGTTAGAAAATCGGAATCGGAAGCTGAATGATAAAACAAAGCATGATGAACAGAAAGATAAACATGGAACACCATGATTTTACGTGGAACCATACTCCGTGAGGAGCGGGATGAAACCACGGGAGAAGCCCTCAACGGGGCATATTTTGCATTGCTTTTTCTCATCTGATACAGGAGGCCTGGGGCTCCATATATAGCCTCCACAGAGCCTCCAAGTCCCACCACTGGTCAATGTGGGATTAAACAACTGGATGGGGTAAATGGATCCTGGATGTATCCATTTACCCATCTACAACTCAATAGGCGCACTACCAAATACTCCAACAGTTATCATTTAACATTAAACTTGAACATTTCTGTCCACTAGACATCTATTTCAAATGATATGAACAAGTCCATGAACTAACTGCAAACAAGGTTAATTATATCTTTGCTCAAGTATTTGATTCAACCTAAAATTTCTTCAAATGATACAACATGATCTTGATAAAAAGACTTCGGGGATTCCTGAAATCTTCCTAGAATGTTGCATTTTAAAACTTTCAATTGTTATCTTTACAAGGGGTGCATTCTAAAGTTTCAGATCGTGTGAAAATTCGTAGAAGCATTGGAACGTTATGCTAACAATAAGCATGTGATGCACTAACTTCACGTCTATAGGGAGAATTAAATAAACGGGGCACAGATAAAAATAATCGAAGAACAAAGTTGCAAATATCATCTATATTTGTAGATATAGAAGTTCCTCTGAAAAAATTGCTCACAAACATTCATCTGCTGGATCCAGAAAATACATCCAAAAGACCGCAGCAACTCATCCAAGAAGCCTTACGCGCTTCTTGAGAAAGCACAGCAACCTGGAGGCAAAGCCGACCAACACAAACAGATGAGCCAAATCATTATTCGTTACAAAAAAAATTACGTAATTTCAGTAACCAAAGTAAAAAAAAATGCAACCATACTGCATTTTCAGTTTCCCGACTCCCAACATCCAACAGCCGTTCAACAGATCCAGTAGGAGGCTCGTTGCTTGGAGTACCAAACATGCGCACATCCTCTTGCTTACTATATGCCAACCCGGGATTTACCATGATCGAAGCCTCAATCTTCCCAACTGGTTCAATTGCTGATTTTTCCTCATCTTGGGACAGCTCCCCAATCCTCTCAATCGGCACTTCTGATGATTTAATCTCTTCTGTCAAAGAAACGGGCTGTTCAATGACATGGGAACGCTCCCCAGCATAGACCGCCTTCCTCATTTCATTTACGGTAGCAGCTCCAGAATTACCAATGCAGCCATCATCACCGGAGATCATATTATTAACGATCTCATCTTTGGGTTTAGGGGCATAGACATCACTCTCGACCTTACACACCTCATAAAGAGCATCTACAGCCTCTTGTTTCTTTCGGGTCATGGTGTCTTGCTCTTCAACGGATGCTGAAATATGTCCACCATTCTCCGAAGTATCTCCAAGCCCAACTTCTTCACCCAATCTGCCAACGTCCTCCTTCACCACTACAGCTTCAACCTCTCGGTCATCGGGGGTCATCGGAGATGCCATCTCACCACCACTCTCGCTATCGTTCCCTGCCATAAGCCAACAAAGAACTTACAAATAGGCAGTGTTCAGCAACAGCTATAAAGCTCTACACACAACATATTAAAGTGAAAAAGAAAAGTGACCCAACTCAGCCAAGACAGCTAAAAAGACAATCAAGTAGCTGTGGCAGAGAGAGAGAGAGAAGAAGAAGAAGAGGATGATTTAGATTGCAGGCTATAAAAGGTGGGTCACCTGACGATAGAATAGACGCCACGGAAGCATCGCCTATGTGGATGTGCAAGGCCTCCTTCTTCCTCTTGGCAGCCTTCCTCTTCTTCGGCCCAGAGGGCATCGTTTACCAAGAATTCTATTGATGGGTCGATCAAGACAAAAGCAAAGGAGCATTATTTGCTACCACCACTCACGGTATGCTGTGTACGTTTGATTCTTTGGAAACCGTCCACCACTCACGCTTCTTTGGGGTCCAAAGTGTCGTTACCCTCGATACCAAATACTCCCTAAGGCATTTCCACGAATATCTGGGGGGCACGACCATAGTGAAGATGTTGGTAAGCATAAAAGACAGAAGGAGGAGGATTGGTGGTTTTGGTGCTGTGCATTGCAGAGAGCAAGAGTGAGAGAAGAAGCTGAGGTGGACGGTTGTGGTGGAGGAGAAGGGAAACCCCAAATTCAGAGATCATCTGTCTTCTTCCCTCGACGGGAGTAGAGAGGTCCCACTCCCTGTGAGGAGGATGTGGCGCTTCTCGAGAACGAAGTTCAAATGAAACTAAAGCACATCATCATTATTTAAACATGTTTGCATGTATGCCCGGGCAGATATTGAGGTACTAGCGGCTAGTGCATATGTTAAGTCTTCTATATTTGACACTGATTTTCATTGTTTGTGTACAAGATTTCCATCTCTCTATTCCAAGACCATGTTTGGTCCACGAACAAGGGTCCTATTTTCCCTCTCTCTTCCTTGTCATCGTACGGCAATTTCCGAACAACGAAGTCTTCCGTCCTACTCTCACCCTCCCTTATTCCCGGCCTTGCACCAACGGCCTCCGCCCTTCCACGCGCTCTCTCTCCTCTAACGGGCCCTATCTTCTCCTCGACCGCTTGCTCTGTTCCTCGATCGTCCTATCCCAAACTGCAGATTCACCCGTGAAGCACGATTCTTGGACTATGCATGCCTTAAGCTTGTCTCGTGAATGGTGAATCTGAGGTAGGTTGCTTTTACGGTGGCATCAATGGGATGGTTGGACCTTGCATGTGTTCCTTTTACTGAATCAAAGTTTACTGAACATCTAATTCTAAACAACAAATCAAAATATGCCAAATAACATTTTCCATAAAAAAATGCCATGTATTAGAATGACAATTCTATTACATTTAAAGTTCAATTCAAAACTATTTCTAACTAAAATGGAGCTAGATAAAACATTCTTCTTCACGTTATGACAATTATATTTCATTTAAAGTTCAATTTAAAACCATTTCTAATTAAAATGGAGACAGATAAAACATTCTTCTTCACGTCATGGACATGCAGCACCATGTGCAAAGTCCTAACACGTCCAGAGGAGAACATTAAGTTGACTTGTCCTGACCCCAGCGCCTTGGCCGCAGAATCATTCCCCATCTTCACAGTCCCGCCACTGCAGGTCTGATAAGAAGAAAACAAGGTTCTATCAGAACATATATGTACATTAGCTCCCGTATCCATGAGTCACTCATTTGGGTCATGGATATGGTATGGTTCAGGTTTTACAGAGACATACCACTTGGTAGCCCCAACTCCATCGGTGATCATATTCACTTGTGGACTTATGTGAAATCCCGTATTTTCTTTCTCCTAAAATCTGGAGTATTTTTGACATTCAAAAAATTCAAATAATCACGCTCTTACGCAGATCTCGTCGAGATCTTTCCAACGAGCCCAAGAACACCCAATTCCGATATTCCTATCTCAAGTTATCGATATTTTAAGTATAGTAGTTGAGACCCATATATGGATCCGAACTATATCCAAAATTGCACACATTTTCACCTCTCTCTCTATAAATAGAAGGTGATAGGCTACCCTCTCAAAGCCTTAGCCACCACCATCCTTCCCTCTCATTGGAACACCACCACCTTGGCCGGATTTGGTAGCCGGAGGACCGTCGTCGACGTCGGAGTAGGAGCTCCGATCGAAGATCCGCGACCACCATCACGTAGGAAAGCTCGAGTCACTGTGGTGCATGCCTCCGCACTGCGATCGAGCAACGGAAATACCATTTCCGTGTGAGAGGAGATCCCGAGGGAACATCCTCGGAGGTAACGATGTTACGCCTTCCTCTTGTTGTTGACTTCATACGACTTTTGTACCCATATGCATTGGACATGTTTTGGAGCCTTGATTTTTCTTACGACGTGATTCATATACTAGTAATGATGAATACCTCCCTCTTGTCGTTGGGTTCATATGATTTTAGTGGCCCTTCTATTATCTCATCTTTATGTGGTTCGTGTGTCTTACAATATTAGAAATTATTTGCTTAGGTATGAATCTACCTCTCGATTTTCTCTTGTCGTTGGTATGTCATATACTTTCTGCTTAAGTAACCTCCTCCTATGGAAATCGATCACAACGGAATAGATGATCGTGTTTCATGTCAAAATGTTTAGGGTACGAATGCTGTTTTTTTTTCAGTAACAAAATGTTTAGATATTTTATAAGAAATCAATGTTACATAACATTATTAGTTGACAAGGCATCTAATGCCAAGACGTAAATTGAGTTACATTCCACTGCTTATCAAGATCACCTTGTGGCAAATGTTAAACTTGAACTAATATTTGATATATTTCCAACTAAAGTTTCCTTCCAGGCTATGAATAAAGCATATTATGCCTACTTCACATGTGATATTATAGGATTAAGATATCCAATGTCTTGCTATAATACAGAGTATACAATAATACCGTGGAAACTATGCCATTTGGAATGATTATATTACTGCGCGAGAATTGTAACAGACTCTAAGATAAAACTGAATGCATTTTTATGATTAATAGACGCGTGTCCATTAAATTGCGTGTATGATGGTGCTGATATTTTAGTAGATTGAAACCGTTATGGAAATCATTCCATTTAACCTATAAGCAATAAAGCATGTTGACGTTATAAACTCTTACTCACAGAGTATTAAATTTACGGTTTATAACCTCCTGTATGCAAATGGTTTTCTCATACCCGAATCGTATCTCCAAAAGAAAATTGATAAAGTTTTATATTAAAGACCATAAATCGTGCCTCCATAATCCTATTTTGTATTTACTTCTTGTGTGCATAGTGTTGTCTAACACTCCACCCGTAAATAATCACTATATACTATTACAGGTTATACTTATGGTATGGTCTCCTCTTTAGTAAGTCAAAGTTAATATTGTGTAACTTAATCATACACCTAAGTTGGATTTTTGTTAGTCTTTTCAGTAGTATGTAATTGGGTTTGTTTTCGTGAGGTATGCAGTAAATCCCCCTACTCATGCTCACATATCTCTTCTAACTAAGAAGATATAATGGTAGAAACCGTAAAGAACCTTTCGCAATAATCGTCGAGTGTAATAAATTAATAATGTCAATCACTCTCGTATAAATACTGAAGTTTGAAAAAAAATCAGAGGACGGTGAATTTCATGATGATTGAGTAGATGAAGTTAGACGCCTCAAGGGATTGGGTATGTACCCTTGGGCCTCGGTTAGATGCCTTGAAGGTCGCGACCCCAACGGACGAGTTGGGTGACGCGTTGCACCTAGCAGCCCGGTAGCATCCGGAGTCGCTCGACGGAGTAGGCAGGTGGCGCGGTTGGCGTTCTTGGTTTCTCACTTATACACAATGTTAAGACTCGATCTAAATTTTGATGTGGCCGCATCTAATTTTACTTCGAGTATTATTATTGTGAGAGGTGTTCCAGGATATGGTTTGAAGTTGGAGAATTTGAGGTTGAAATACTTGGAGGTTTATCCAAGATGACAAACAAGTTCCCATGTAGCGGAGGCATGCGAGTCGCGTACTTGCGTATGCTAAAATAATACAAGAAAGGATAAATAATCTATGATCGGATGCCAGATATTGTATATCATTGTGGACTCTAAGCAACTTGTCAAAATATCAATGATCATTGTGGTAGAACTTAAACGATTATTTTATAAAAAAATGATAAATGTGATCGAATGTGATTTTTAAATGACTTGGCGTTCTTTCTGAATTGTTTCAATACATGCATATCCCATTAAATAAAATTGGGTATATATTCTTTTCTTACCCATACTTTAGACGTTATAATATTTGTCTCGTTATTGGGCAATTGCTCATAACGTTACCCTCGTGTGAACCCAACAGGTGTACCTGAGCAACAACCGCCACAGTAGCGCTCTTTTGAGGAGATCAGACTTCTCTTCGTCATATTCGCATCAGGCAGGGTGCGTCTTGCTTAGAGTATCTTATGTTATTCTGAGAGACTTTGTAGTGAGATATGTGGAGAGTTTTTCTACAATCTTTGAGATTTTCTGATGTATCTCATATCATGGACATGGACTTGATGAGTATTGATCAGAATGGATGTTGCATTTTATTTCCATTTCATATTATTCTCATATTGTTATTTATATTTCAAATGTTAATCTAATGTGCATAAGATGGTTTAATGAGTATCATAGATCATGGACGTATTTCGACCGTAGGTCCGACGCTCCCGTCTTGTCGGTTTCGGTAGCCGGAGGGGCAGGGTGTCACAGATGGTATCAGAGCTCGATACTCCATTCCCTCTTTTGTATATTAGATTATAAGTGGGATTTGAATTATGAATACAATGATAAGCCTTTTGACCTTGTCATTGGTTTAAGGAGAATAATATAAGTCATACTCGATGTGTCCATTGTCTCTCTAATCATGAAAACAATTCTGATATAATGATTCTCGCAGGGAATCATGCCGCCTCGTGTTGACCCTGATGTTGCACAATAGCTGGCCTTATTAGTTCAAGCCGTGCATGGTATACAACAACGTCAGGAGGCATTGGAACAGAGGCTATTTTAGCAGAAAGATTCCTCTTATCAACCATCCCGTGAGGAAGAGGGCAGTATTCATCCTTCGGTATCTTTGGACCCTGAAGGGTCGGAGGATTTAGAGGCATTGCAGAAACATCAGATGACTTATGCCGCCTACCAGAGGTCTAAGGTGCCCCAATTCTTCGGCACAGGCACACCAGATGAGGCTGAACTATGGATGGATCACGTATCTAAGGTCTTACGGATGATCCGTGCTCCTGAAGAGTCTTGGCTTACATTTGTGGAATTTTCACTAGCAGGTTATGCTGAATGTTGGTGGTACGCTACCAAGGAACATCTGGAGGATCCCATAACATGGAAAATATTTCTGGACGAGTTCCGTAGCCAGTTCTACCCAGACCACTGGGTTGAGGATCTGAGAAGGTTGTTTGCTGAGCTGAAGCAGGGGTCAATAACGACCCAAGAATACCTCATTCGCTACACTGAACTCTCCCGCCACTCGCCAGCGACTACTGCTTTTCCTGAGGAGAATTTACAGAAATTTATCTGGGGATTACGTGACGATGTGCAACACCAACTATCTGCATTGGATTTCACTTCCATCAAGGAGGTAGCTGCTAAAGCTACCAAGATGGAGGCAACTCATAGTCGACTTCAGGAGAGTCCATCACACTCCCAACCACCTCAGTCCGGAAGATTTGCTCACTGAGATTTCCATAGAGCTCGTAGAGAGCGTCGTTTCCACCCATTGGCTACTACTCCTACCGTTACCAGATTTGCCCCTACACCTACTTTGGGGCAGGGTTTGACGAGTCGTGGTACTACTTCCTTCCGCTCTTCGACACACTCGCAGAGCTGCAAGACAGGAGGTGCTAGCCTTGTCTCAGGAGGCTCATTCTCTCAGTCAGGAGATCGCAGATGTTTCCACTGCCAACAGCAGGGCCATTTCAAGGCCAAGTGTCCTTTACTTGCCAGCAGCTCAGGTGGTCACCCACCAAGTATACGACCAACTTTCTCATCTGCACAGTCACACGGATCAGTTTCCTGCCGTGGGGGTCGAGGTTTTCAACGTCCTCCACCACGACCAACCTTCAGTGCTGCAGGTTCTAACGCCCCCTACAGCCTCAGGGACAGTTGAATGCAATCACACAGGAGCAGGCCCACGCCTCAGGAGTTGTAATGCGAGGTATGATTTCAGTACATGGTATATCCTTACACGCCTTGTTTGATTCGGGAGCTACGCACTCTTTTCTAACACATCGCTTAGTATCCAAGTTAGATAAAGAACCAGTCTGCGTTCCATCTCCTTACTACATCAAGGGTCCAGGGGGCCAATTATTCATAGTGCGACAAGCGATGGAGAAGGTAGCAGTACAGATTGGCGGGCACCTAATGCCTGCATATCTTTTACTCATTCAGCTAGAAGATTTTGATATCATCTTAGGTATGTATTGTCTCGAGCAACATCACGCATGCCTTGATTGCTTCGAGAAGACGGTAGTGTTCCATCCCAGACATACCTACCTTTCAGTTTGATGGACGTGCCTCGGATGGTGAGGTCTTATATGTATCGGCATTGAAGGCCCAACACTTGCTCGATCAGGGTTGCATAGGTTTTCTCGCCTATGTTGTGGAGTTACCTGCCGAAGATCGTATGATTGAAGATGCCAAAATTGTACAAGATTTTCCTGATGTATTTCCAGAGGAATTACCTGGACTGCCACCAGAGAGGGAGATCGAGTTCGAGATTACTTTGATACCTGACACGCAACCGATCTCCATACCTCCATATCGAATGGCACCGACCGAACTCAGGGAGCTCAAAGTACAACTGCAGGAGTTGTTAGAAAAGGGATTTATACGTCCCAATACATCACCTTGGGGAGCACCGGTCCTCTACGTAAAGAAGAAGGATGGGTCTATGCGTTTATGCATCGACTACAGGCAATTGAATAAAAAGACGGTGAAGAACCGTTATCCACTTCCACGAATAGATGATCTTTTTGATCAATTGCAAGGAGCAGCGGTATTCTCAAAGATTGACCTACGATCGGGTTATCATCAATTGAGAATTAAGGACACAGATGTGCTTAAATCTGCTTTTCGTACCAGATACAGCCACTATGAGTTTGTGGTTATGCCGTTTGGACTCACGAACGCACCTGCCGCATTCATGGACATGATGAACAGAATTTTCCGTCCATACGTAGATCGGTTTGTGGTAGTGTTCATTGATGATATCTTGATCTACTCACATGATGAGAATGAGCATGAGCAGCACCTTCGTACTATTCTTGAGACACTTAGAGAACACAAGTTGTACGCAAAATACAACAAGTGTGAATTTTGGCTTACCGAAGTAGCTTTCCTCGGTCATGTAATATCAGGAGCATGTATGGCAGTTGATCCAGCCAAGATAGAGGTTGTCATGTCCTGGGAGCAACCCAAGATAATTATCGAGATACGCAGCTTCTTAGGCCTCGCCGGCTACTACAGACGTTTTGTTAGGGGCTTCTCGCAGCTAGCTCTACCACTTACTCGTCTGACACGAAAGGATGTTCCTTTCATTTGGAGCAACAAGTGCGAGCTGAGCTTTCGTACGCTGAAAGAAAGACTGACCAGTGCTCCGATTCTCACCCTTCCTTCAGGCCCCTTAGACTTTACAGTGTATACTGATGCATCAAAGGAGGGTTTAGGAGCCGTGTTGATGCAACGTGGTCATGTCGTGGCATATGCATCACGGTAATTAAAGAATCATGAATGGAACTACCCTACTCATGACTTGGAGTTGGCAGCTATAGTCTTCGCGTTGAAGATATGGTGTCACTATTTATATGGGGACACGTTTGAGATTTTTACAGATTACAAGAGTCTCAAATATATCTTTGACCAGCGAGAGTTGAATATGAGGCAAATGTGATGGATGGAGTTGTTTAAGGATTATGACTGCACTATCTCTTACCATTCGGGTAAGGGGAATGTAGTAGCAGATGCTTTGAGTAGAAGAGCAGGGCACCGCAGCATGGCTACAGACTTGGGATATGCTCGCAGCACTTAGTGAGTGGCACCCCATTGATAGTACTATAGATGTTGTAACTGTACCTGCCAAGTATAGTGGACTATGGGATAGGATTGTGCATGGTCAGCAAACAGATCAGAAATTACAAGACTTATTCCATCGATGCCTGAAGGAGGAGTTTGATGGATTCAGAGTCTGTGAGTCCATCTTATGGAAGGGGACCGTGTCTGTGTCCCTGATGATGGTGAGTTAAGGAGAGACATCCTAGATGAGGCTCATTGTTCTAGATTATCTATCCATCTAGGGAGCACCAAGATGTATAGAGACCTCCATCAACACTTCTGGTGGGAGGGGATGAAGAGAGATGTTGCAGAACATATTACTCGTTGCCTTACGTGTCAATTGGTGAAGGCAGAGCACAAGCGTCCTCCTGGCTTGTTACAGTCACTTCCTATTCCGTTGTGGAAATGGGAGAATATCTCTATGGACTTCGTGATATCCTTACCTCGTACAGTAGGTGGATATGATGCCATTTGGGTTATTGTGGACAGGTTGACCAAGTTCGCACATTTCATTCCCGTGAACATGACACGCACTCCGGTAGATCTAGCCAAGTTATATATTCAGCATGTTATTCGCTTGCATGGGATTCCCAAGGAGGTTGTATCTGATAGAGACTCGTTTTACATCGCATTATTGGGGAGAATTCATGAAGGCCCTAAAAACCGAACTATGTCTTAGTTCAGCCTATCATCCGCAGACTGACGGGCAATCAGAGAGGACAATTCAGATCCTTGAAGACCTACTCAGAGCATGTGCCATTGAGTGGCAAGGATCTTGGAAGGATCACCTTCCTTTAGTGGAGTTCACTTACAACAACAGCTATCATGCTAGTATTGACATGGCACCTTTCGAGGCATTGTATGGGCGAAGATGCACTACTCCCTTGTGTTGGCAGGAAGTGGGTGACAAGGGTATTTATTCCACTCAGATAATCGAGGACACAACAAGAGCCGTGGAAACGACTAGGAAGAAATTATTGACTGCACATAGCCGTCAGAAGAGCTATGCTGATCAGAGACGTCATGATCTTGAATTTGATGTCAGAGACTTTGTATTCTTAAAAGTATCTCCAATGAGAGGAATTCAAAGATTTGGTGTCAAGGGCAAGTTGGCACCACGGTTCGTTGGCCCTTTCGAGATTTTATCTCGTATTGGAAAGGTAGCATACCGAGTAGCACTCCCTCCTCACTTGGAAGGCGTGCATGATGTATTCCATGTGTCAAATCTCCGGAAGTATATTAGAGACCCTCGACATGTGATTAGCTATGAGATCCTTGCGGTTGAACCGAATTTATCTTTTCCTGAGGCACCCGTGCAGATTTTAGACCGGGCAGTCAAGAGGTTACGACGGAAGGACATCCCTTTGGTCAAGGTATTGTGGCAAAGTCAGAATGTTGAGGAGGCCACATGGGAGCCTGAGGCAGATATGCGATAGAAATACCCCTATCTTTTTGAAGGTATGTTCACGAGACCCTATTTCAATCCTCTTTAAGATTTTTACGGGTTTCGTTCTCTTTAAGATTTTTATCCATAAATATACACCACATTTGAAATTTATACGTTAAATCCTACGTCTCGAGGACGAGACTTCCTTTAAGATTTTTATGATGTGAAATCCCGTATTTTCTTTCTCCTAAAATCTGGAGCATTTTTGACATCCAAAAAATTCAAATAATCACGCTATTACGCAGATCTCGTCGAGATCTTTCCAACGAGCCCAAGAACACCCAATTCCGATATTCCTATTTCAAGTTATCGATATTTTAAGTATAGTAGTTGAGACTCATATATGGATCCGAACCATATCCAAAATTGCACACATTTTCACCTCTCTCTCTATAAATAGAACGTGATATGCTACCCTCTCAAAGCCCTAGCCACCACCATCCTTCCCTCTCATTGGAACACCACCACCTTGGCCGGATTTGGTAGCCGGAGGACCGTCGTCGACGTCGGAGTAGGAGCTCCGATCGAAGATCCGCGACCATCATCACGTAGGAAAGCTCGAGTCACTGTGGTGCATGCCACCGCACTGCGATCGAGCAACGGAAATACCATTTCCGTGTGAGAGGAGATCCCGAGGGAACATCCTCGGAGGTAACGATGTTACGTCTTCCTCTTGCTGTTGGTTTCATACGACTTTTGTACCCATATGCATTGGACATGTTTTGGAGCCTTGATTTTTCTTACGACGTGATTCATATACTAGTAATGATGAATACCTCCCTCTTGTCGTTGGGTTCATATGATTTTAGTGGCCCTTCTATTATCTCATCTTTATGTTGTTCGTGTGTCTTACAATATTAGAAATTATTTGCTTAGGTATGAATCTACCTCTCGATTTTCTCTTGTCGTTGGTATGTCATATACATTCTGCTTAAGTAACCTCCTCCTATGGAAATCGGTCACAACGAAATAGATGATCGTGTTTCATGTCAAAATGTTTAGGGCACGAATGCCGTTTTTTTCCAGTAACAAAATGTTCAGATATTTTATAAGAAATCAATGTTACATAACATTATTAGTTGACAAGGCATCTAATGCCAAGACGTAAATTGAGTTACATTCTACTGCTTATCAAGATCACCTTGCGGCAAATGTTAAACTTGAACTAATATCTGATATATTTCCAACTAAAGTTTCCTTCCAGGCTATGAATAAAGCATATTATGCCTACTTCACACGTGATATTATAGGATTAAGATATCCAATGTCTTGCTATAATACATAGTATACAATAATACCGTGGAAACTATGCCATTTGGACTGATTATATTACTGCGCGAGAATTGTAACAGACTCTAAGATAGAACTGAATGCATTTTTATGATTAATAGACGCGTGTCCATTAAATTGCTTTGTATGATGGTGCTGATATTTTAGTAGATTGAAACCGTTATGGAAATCATTCCATTTAACCTATAAGCAATAAATCATGTTGACGTTATAAACTCTTACTCACAGAGTATTAAATTTACGGTTTATAACCTCCTGTATGCAAATGGTTTTCTCATACCCGAATCGTATCTCCAAAAGAAAATTGATAAAGTTTTATATTAAAGACCATAAATCGTGCCTCCATAATCCTATTTTGTATTTACTTCTTGTGTGCATAGTGTTGTCTAACACTCCACCCGTAAATAATCACTACATACTATTACAGGTTATACTTACGGTATGGTCTCTTCTTTAGTAAGTCAAAGTTCATATTGTGTAACTTAATCATACACCTAAGTTGGGTTTTTGTTAGTCTTTTCAGTAGTATGTAATTGGGTTCGTTTTCTTGAGGTATGCGGTAAATCCCCCTACTCATGCTCACATATCTCTTCTAACTAAGAAGATATAATGGTAGAAACCGTAAAGAACCTTTCGCAATAATCGTCGAGTGTAATAAATTAATAATGTCAATCACTCTCGTATAAATATTGAAGTTTGAAAAAAAAATCAGAGGATGGTGAATTTCATGATGATTGAGTAGATGAAGTTAGACGCCTCAAGGGATTGGGCATGTACCCTTGGGCCTCGGTTAGATGCCTTGAAGGTCGCGACCCCAGCGGACGAGTTGGGTGACGCGTTGCATCTAGCATCCCGGTAGCATCCGGAGTCGCTCGACGGAGTAGGCAGGTGGCGCGGTTGGCGTTCTTGGTTTCTCACTTATACACAATGTTAAGACTCGATCTAAATTTTGATGTGACCGCATCTAATTTTACTTCAAGTATTATTATTGTGAGAGGTGTTCCGGGATATGGTTTGAAGTTGGAGAATTTGAGGTTGAAATACTTGAAGGTTTATCCAAGATGACAAACAAGTTCCCACGTAGCGGAGGCCCGCGAGTCGCGTAGTTGCGTGTGCTAAAATAATATGAGAAAGGATAAATAATTTATGATCGGATGCCAGATATTGTATATCATTGTGGACTCTAACCAACTTATCAAAATATCAATGATCATTGTGGTAGAACTTAAACGATTATTTTATAAATAAATGATAAATGTGATCGAATGTGATTTTTAAATGACTTGGCGTTCTTTCTGAATTGTTTCAATACATGCATATTCCATTAAATAAAATTGGGTATATATTCTTTTCTTACCCCTACTTTAGTCGTTATAATATTTGTCTCGTTACTGGGCAATTGCTCATAACGTTACCCTCGTGTGAACCCAACAGGTGTACCTGAGCAACAACCGCCACAGTAGCGCTCTTTTGAGGAGATCAGACTTCTCTTCGTCATATTCGCATCAGGCAGGGTGCGTCCTGCTTAGAGTATCTTATGTTATTCTGAGAGACTTTGTAGTGAGATATGTGGAGAGTTTTTCTACAATCTTTGATATTTTCTGATGTATCTCATATCATGGACATGGACTTGATGATTATTGATCATAATGGATGTTGCATTTTATTTACATTTCATATTATTCTCATATTGTTATTTATATTTCAAATGTTAATCTAATGTGCATAAGATGGTTTGCTGAGTATCATAGATCATGGACGTATTTGGACCGTAGGTCCGACGCTCCCGTCTTGTCGGTTTTGGTAGCCGGAGGGGCAGGGTGTCACAACTCATATCTGCAGCTTTAGGTTGAGCCTTTAAGGAGGAACGGTCCTTCCAATGGTCAACCTGATTACAGCGCCAACATGTTTATTCTTTGCATTTTTCTAGATCTTACCCTTTGATTTTATTTTATTGTTGTTACTACCCTTTCCTTTCTTTTCCTTACCCTTCGAGGTCATGAAATTAACCTTAGCCTGAATATCAATAGAAACGATATGCTTTTGTTTCTCGTGTTCCTCCTCTATGGCAATTGCCATTATCAAGTCATCCATAGAATTTTCTTCTTCCTCTATTTTCGGATCATACCAAAGTCTTCCCAAGACATAGGGAATTGTTATATGATGCACATGACCTGAAACTTCTCTGGAAATTTCATCTCGGCATCTTCTAAATCATGGAAAAGGAGTGAAAACTCATTTTCCTGTTCAGAAACCAACTTCCCTTCAACCATAGAAAACTTTAAGAACTTAACAACGGAGTATTTTTCAATGTCAAGATCTTTGGTATTATACTTCCGATCTAGTTCTTTCCACAGCCCTTCGCTGTCTGCATGGACAAACAGTATACGTCAAACAACGTGTTGGACAAGGCCAACAAGATGCAACCTCGACATATACGGTCGTGTTTCTTCCACGCAGATTGCACATTCTGGCTATCGGGTAAGGGGTTTTCCTTTTCTACTCAGGGCATTCAGTTTCAAGCATCGAGATTAACCCTATAGTGGTTAATCAGATTTTCATGCGTTGTTGCCTTGAAATTCTGACCACCAAATTTTTCAGGCATATTGATCATATCAACTCTAGATTAAACATGGTTTCTGACATGATTTTAATTCCGATTCCCTGTATCTTCTTTAAGATTGTTGAAAACAGTATCAATAACATGATCATTAAACAGTAAATTTCATGATTTATAGGAATCAATGTATCACGGATTAAGAAAGTTATAATCAAGCATATCCAATTCATATAATAATTACAAGATGCATACAATAACCAAGAAAACCAATTAAATAAACATATAAACCATTTTAGGACAAGATCTAGTAAAGAAAAAACAATAAATAAATTGTGGTAAACAAAAAAATGAATAGAATAGATAAGAGACCACCGAAGCGTCCATGAAATGGATTGTCCTTAGAGAAGATATCGCCCCCACAATACCAGTACGATGGGTAGTGGCGATCTGCTCCCAGAATACGACAGTACATGATCTTCGCTTGCGCACGCCGATGAGATCGTCCTGGAGAGTACCTCAGAGAACTTGCAACCGAGAGAAGGGAGAAGAACATTGTTGTTGTCGAGAAGAAGAGAGCAATGATGACAAAAAGCTCTCTTATGAGTGAAGAAAATGACGTACAGGGGGAGGGTATAAAAAGACCTACGACGTGACTTTTCATATTCCAAAAATGCCCCCAATAGGTGCCTCTTTGAATTTCGAAAATGTCCCCTTCAGCTAAGAGTCGTTGGAGTCGAGTCGAATTTCCTTAAAGCGGTCGAATCACAATTAACCTGTAGAATTAATTTATTCGCCCTCCTAATGAAACCCGTAGCAAAAGTATCAAGATCCGAATTAACTCTCCCGAGCCGGAGACGGAGCACAGCGGAGCGCGTGCGCGTGTGTGTGGTCCTCCATTCCTCCTCTCTACTATTTCTACAAGAGCTTGGGGGTGAACTCATATATAAGCCTATCAAAAGTTTAGAAAATATTAGATGTGGTACTAAACTTCCACCCAAACTACTCGTTGTTTCAAATTTGAGAATTCCCAACTTTCCCTCTATGGTCATTCGATTTCCAAATTGAAATCAAATTAAAAAACAATGTAATTGCATAGGTTTACCAAATTAAAACCTAATTACATTAACTTTAAATACAACATCCTCATCGACGTGCACCCATCTTGTCGATCTCTCTCCTCCCCAACGCCCTCCCTCCTCAGCGCGCAACCATCTTGCCGACCTCCCTCGACTCCCCCCAGCCCCCCAAACATGTTTGTTTCTATAAATAACACTTTTTTCTTGTGAGTGCACCATGTGTGTTTTATAAATAACACTTTTTTCTTGTGAGTGCACCATGTATGTTTTGTTTGGGATTTGATCTTGACTGAAAGTTCCCATGAATTATTTGGTGATTGTTAATATGTAATTTGATTATATCTTGCATGTAAAGGATTGGAGTGGTGGTTTTCTTGTTATGATAGTTATGTTAATGCTTTGTGGTTGTCTCATTTAGGTTGTAAAAAGTTATGTTGTAGGTTGTTTCGTAAGGGTTGGAGTGGTGGTTTTAATGCTTTTTAGTTGTTTCATATATTCAGTTGTAAATCAATAGTCACTAAAAGATTTTAGTCAAACGATCATTTTAATTTGTATTTAACTTTAGTCAGAAGGTTATGTAACATGTAGAACATTAATGGGATTGTTACTGTAGGACTTTCCTCCTACATGTATGTGAGACCTTGATAGTTATATGTGTTAAAATACAAAATATAGTATGGATATCGGATGCTCATATAAATCGGATCTCGATACGATTTTGATCGGATTATTATACATTTTCGTTCACTTATTTTTGGATTTCATTCCTGATCTGATATCCAAATTTAGTATGGGTAGTCTATTGTGTAGTACTCATCGAGACCTTCCCAACAATACCAAGAACGCTGAAATACGACCTGTGATGAAAGAGATACAACCATTTTACAATCATGGGTCAACAAATAGACTCAAACCCCGGATCCAAATCCAGATCCGGTTAAATGAATCTATGTATATAAAGAGGTCAGGACACATGTCTGGTCGACCCAACACTATTCTCCAAGTCTGAGCTCATCGAAGCTTCATCCAAAATCTACAGTGCCAACGCCGAACCGTCGTCGGAGTTCTCGATCATGAAATTGAAGGCGTCCACAGTAGAACTCACTGCGGGGAGCTCGTTTCTCATGTTTGCGATGTACAGATCTCCTCTCATTGCTATCATTTTCCATATTCTATTTTCTACGAGTAAATATTTTTCTCCCTCCCCTTTTTTGTCGATTCTAACTAAGCAGATTGCTTTTAATTTTTCTTCCTCGTCAACATAATGCATGTGTTCATTAGATTCCATGTCTTGGAGTTTATTCTAATGGATATGATCCATTTAGATCTGGGCTTGTTGAAGTTGATAATTTGTGAAAGTTGCATTGTTGTGTCGCATATTGACGTTTACAATACTTAAAACTTGCAGAGAAAAGGGGACTATTGTCTCATGTTTTGTACTCTGTAGGTCGCATTTGTAGTTAACAATTTAAAAAGGTGCTTTCTTTTTGTTTTTTTAAACTCCACGATACGAGGTGCATGTAATTCTTCTCTCTTAATATTCCCGACATCTTTGTGTTTCAAATCATTATAATTATTTAGTTGAAGCCAACTCTGATCTAGACTTCTAGTTGGTTAGTGGCTAAGTTTACGCGAAAGATTGAAATGAACAAGTCGATTTTTTAATATTAAATATGCATCTTGGAAATATAGTATTTTTTTGCCATCAAAAAGTCATGACAAGTGATAGAAAATTAGGAATGTGAATTGTAGCCAACCGTACTCATCCCTGATTAGTGTGTGTTGTGAATCGCGGAAGCAAACACACACAAACATGATTAAACAGGGAAGATGCAAACACAAAGATTTATAAGGTTCACTCGTAACTGGGTTACGTCCTTGAGCGGCAGCGATTGGTTTTACTATATGGAGAAAAAAGGTAATACAGAGGATATTGAGAAGGTACAGATATGGGATGAGAAACATGATCAGAATGAGGATTGCAGTATCTGGTGGCCCTAAGGCCCCTTTTATACTACAACAGAAGAATATCATTTATATTCAGCAATCCATCCCAACAACTCTCATCCAATCAGAAGGCAGGACACGGATCATAAATGTCAGCAATCCTGACCCAACAGCTCTTAGCCAACCAGAAGGCAGGACACAGATCAGACATGTCAGCAATCCTGACCCAACAGCTCTCAGCCAATCAGAATCAGGACACAGATCAACCACATCAACAACCCAATAAGTGGTTAGGATTCAAGTAATATCAACAATCTCCATCTTGAATTGAATCCTCATATAGCAGAATGAACCACTACTATTATTCCACCATAAGTTGAATTCTCCACTAGCAGAATTAACCAATCCTAGACTCTATCGGGGTTGAATTATCATATAGCAGAATTAACCACTACTATACTCCATCATGAGTTGAGTTCTCCACTAGCAGAATTAGCCGCTGCTAGACTCCACCAAGGGTGAATTCTCATATAGCAGAATTAACCAATACTATAATTCACCACTTGAAATTCAGATAACATGAATCAAGGAATTATAAACAATATTCACCTTAAAATTTCTCCTTAGAGAAGCTTTACCGAGTTTCATCTTGCTGCCGCCAACCCCTCCTTGGGGCTACTGTCAACTGTCGATATTGAACAAGTCCAAACAACACTTGAACTTACTCTCAGGAACTGTAGACCCTTGCAAGACATATAAGGCCTTCTGCTTGTTGCCCTTGATGACAACAACCCCAACTTTGGTAACCTGCATGATTCCATCTTCAGTGTTGTACATGTATCCTTTAGAGTCCAAGACTCCAAGGGATATTAGATTCTTCCTCAGATCAGAAACATGTCGTACTTCTGTCACAATCCTCACGACTCCATCATGCATCTTGATCTTCACAGAGTCGATCCCTACAATCTTGCACGTCGTATTACTCCATGTGACGACGTCTCCACCATCTATCTTCTCATAGGTGCAGAACCAATCTTCCTTAGGAGTCATATGGTAAGAACAACCTGAATCAAGAATCCATGTGCTATTTGTCGTCTTCTGGTCTGTGACGGTGAGAACGAAATCATCTTCAGAATCTCTGCCACCTTGAGCCACTACAACAATTGCGGCCTTCTTTGGCCAGTCTTTCTTCCAATGTCCAGGTTCCTTGCAGTAATTGCATATGTCCCTAGCATTGTAATTCTTCAACTTGGATTTCTGCTTTACATTCTTTGTGTAGTCAGAACCGGTACGACTCTTCTCATGAATCATAACCAAACCTGCAGCATTAAAGTCTTGCATCCCAATAGCAATATGTCGAAGTTCGTGCATATACAGTTTCGTGCAAACTTCCTCTAAGGTTATGGATTATCTTCCCACAATGAATGATTGAACAAAATTCTCAAATGATAATAGAAGAGAAACTATTAAAATTAAGGCAACATTCTCATCTTCAATCTTAACATCTATGTTTCTTAAATCCATCAATAATGTATTTAAGCGATCTAGATATTCTTTAAGAGATGTACCTTCATGCATACGGAGAGAGAACATACGTTGCTTCAAGAGCAACTTGTTGGTCAGAGACTTCTTCATGTATAGACTTTCCAGTCTCAACCACAGACCGACCACGGAATCCTCATCATCAACCTCCACGATAATCTCGTCCGCTAAACATAGCATGATCATTGAGTGTGCCTTCTCTTCCTGCACCATCAACTCAGATAGCTTGAGTGCCTTCGCTCGCTCCTGATCTAACGGTGCCCAGATGCCCTGCTGCTTCAGAAGAGTGTGCATCTTGATCTGCCATAGATTGAATCTGTTCTTCCCCGTGAACTTCTCGATCTTCAGATTGTGCGATGCCATCTTGCTGGATGATCTTGACGGAACATGAAGCTCTGATACCATTTTGTTGGGAATAGCGGAAGCAAACATGCACAAACACGATCAAACAAGTAAGACACAAACACAAAGATTTATAAGGTTCACCCATAAATGGGTTAAGTCCTTGGGCGGCGGCGATCGGTTTCACTATATGGAGAAAAAAGGTAATACAAAGGATACTGAGAAGGTATAGATATGGGATGAGAAACAAGATCATAATGAGGATTGCAATATCTGGTGGCCCTAAGGCCCCTTTTATACTACAACATAAGAATATCATTTGTATTCAGCAATCCATCCCAACAGCTCTCAGCCAATCAGAAGGCAGGACACAGATCAGATATGTCAGCAATCCTGACCCTACTACTCTCAGCCAATCAGAAGGCATGACACATATCAGACATGTCAGCAATCTTGACCCAACATCTCTCAGCCAATCAGAAGCCACATCAGCAACACAACAAGTGGTCATGATTCAAGTCATATCAACAGTGTGGTATATTTTTATACTCTATCTGAGTTCATATAATAGTAAAACAAAAAATAATCAATATAAACAACTCTAGAGAATTTGAAAATTATTTCATTAAAGTGATAACCATGGAACTGTGTATAAGAATTTTGAACCAGTCTTTCATCTACCTATATTTTTCTTGATATAATTACTCAGGTTTGCTAAATCATATCAGAATCTGAAACTGTCCTATAGAAATAATTGAATACCTAGCCATTGTTGATGAGTTTCTAGATATATACCATCGACTACCAGCAAAATTATCACTGTCTTATTTCAGTGGATGAACATTTTGCAAGTGCTCTCTTTAATTCTTTGTGCGCATTTCAAAAGCGGAATGACCAATTTATGATTCTTCATTAGCAATGGTTGTCTTATATTATTGAGGCGATGCATGCATTACGCATTCCTTATCTGATCCGATGTTTGGCATCTTGGTTTTGGGAATCTTGATTTTTAATTGATTGGCCTTGTTGCTGTCACCATAGGGTTGGGGCTGCATCCTTGTTTGGCTTACTCATGATATACAAGGGATGGTTGAATAAAAGATTAGAAGTTGGACTTGTCTTAAGAATATGATTCTTGTCTTAAGAATATGATTCACTGATGATGTGCTTAATTTATGTCAGGAGTATCCCAAATTGGTTCCAAATTAATGAATTACAATCAGCATCTCTATAATGTCCCAATACTTTATTATCATTGTTTGATATTAATACTTCTTACATCAATATAATATCCTTTCTTAAATTCCCACCAAGTTTTCTATTTGATCTTATGCCAATCGTTTACTGTGCATTGTGATATGGGTACTTACCATAGTAACAAAGCTTAGCTCATGGTCGATAAGGTGAAAAAAAATATTATCCTTTTTTACGATGATACAAAATGCAAGTAGAATCATAGACTAGACCGGGATAAAAGTAGAAAGTATCCAGAAATCTAATTGTCGTTATGGATCAATACCACATGTGGTCTACATTACTCTAAGATCTTTGAAGTGATGTATGATGATTATGATATCTGTTTTACCACGAATGCAGTCCCTACGTGCTTTATGTCTCCACGGACGTCCCTTCCCATGTTGAGGTTTCACGCATGGATGAAGTTTCCCATGCTGCCTTGGGTATTGGGAGATAGAGACCGCAAGGGATGGGCATGCATCCTTGGATCCCCGTGTAGATGACTAGACAACCGCGACCCCAGCAGTTACATTGTCAAGGAGACACATAGTCTGACTGTGCCCCGATGTAGTTACGGTGGTTGCGCGACGACGTTCGAGGATACATGGCTGGTAGTGTTGTCTTCATTTTTAGTCATAGAATTAATACATGAGGTCAATCAGAGCTGATCACTCGAGTTGGTTTCTCGTATTGGTTCTATGAAGGGAGTTTCGGGATGTGATTAGTGAAGGTGGTGTTTTAGCGGTTTGCCTCATAGCTGGAGAAAAACGGAAGATAGTCGTAAGACCTTCCGACTACGTTGATGAGTGGTAAATCAAATCATATAATGAAATCTTGTGCTCTACCTTGTGCAGTACCGTCATGGACACTTACTGACGAGTAGTAGATATTAGTTGATCATGTTAGAAATCAAGCATCTTATCTCATCAGGTTGAACATTAGATTGGTACTGTTGAAAGGTGATTAATTCTCAGAGTAAGAGAACTATCAATGAAATGAGAATGATAATATAGAGGGAATGTTGGTAGGTTAATAAAGAAAGTGTTGGGAACATAGTTAGGGTGCATCTATTTCGCGCATGCCTACAGAGGCTCTCAAACTCTAAGATACGATGTATCTTGGAGTCATAGCGTGAGACCCTCGTGGTCAAGACCACATACTATTTCCATTACCACTACTACCATGCTGCTTACCAATGTTGATTATTAACGACGAGGAGAGGATCCAAATTGATCATTGGTTCAAATCAAATACCTCATCTCATGTGTATTGTACGTAACTTATCAAGGAAGCATATAAATAACAATAATAGTTCATACATAAGTTGAAATGTGGTAACCTAAATGATAGAGCTACATAGTAGGTTGTTCACTTCCTGTTGAGTACTTGTTAATAATTAATTTGTTTCGCATGGCCAGTTGCTTCCCTTACAGTCAGTTTCTTATACATACTTTTTACCATTTTAGCTGTTATTTTATATCCGTACTGGATGCTTTGCTCATAATCTTATTCTATAAAATCGACAGATTTGTAGGAGAAGCGACCACATCAGTAGGCAGTCCGTGGTCGATTTTTTCAGCTCTTTTTGTGGTATAGTTGGTGTCTATTCTTTTGTCTTATTGTATCTATACTTACTATTTGAGAGATATGATGGTGATATATGCACGGGGCCGAAATTGTGTGGCGATGTATAAGCTTTTATGAACATTGAATATGAATGAAAAAAATATAGATTGTTCTTCCTTCTTACTGCTCTGCTGCATGTATTATACATTTCAGTATTTCGAATGGAGAATTGTATGTTGTGGATGTGTATTTGCTGAGTATCTGGACCTTGGGGGTGCTACAATGTATAACAATTACGTGTATGCTAATTTTTATTTATCTTTATTCAAAAAGTTATGCAATAATAGTTATTATATGGAGCGATGTTGATGTTATGTTCGTGCCTTGAATGAAATATCGACAAGTAATTTATAGTTGACATATCCTTTGTATTTCTCTAATTAGTAATTTTTTAGAAATTATTTATATTAAGTTGATTAATAGCTCTATTTAATTCCATATAATGGCCTCCACAAGCAGTAGTCATTGCAAGAAGATCTCTGCTGATAGTGATCAAAGATGTTTGTTGTTTACTATCGAAGATGGAGCTTCTTATAAGCTTGTCTCTCGATATAATTTTTTTATAAAGTCTTACTCTACGTTATTTCACTTTTTCACTAAAGCAAACTTTTCCAATAGGGACGAACGTTGTAAAAACAAGATGTTCAATTTGGTGGTACATGTCTTCCCTCCACGAAATTTCTGTAAAAGACTTTCACATACGACGCATGAGGTCGACACCTTTATGTAGAATAATAACTATCCCTGGGTTTATGTGAACATTTACCTACTTTATGAACTTTTCGATAGATACTTAGGGGGATAGACAATTTGATGTGGGGATTCTAATAAAATTTGCAAGCTTTGATTGTGATGCCTGACCCAGTCTACCTTGCAATGGATATTCCATTAAGTTGATCGGTAAAATTAGAAAAAGTAAATTGTTGGAAGGGAGTTCTGAGGGAGGTGTTGAATCGTCTAGAGAATTTGTGGCGAAGAAAATAAAGTACTTTGATAAGTCGGACCAAGAAGATGACATTAAACTATTTTGTATGTTGTGGAATTTGTTGATGTGTTTGTTATTCCTTCTATGCACCACATCATAAAATTACTCAAGGCACATTATCGCATATCTAGCACACCCATATTATGTAAAGTATTATAATTAGGTCGGTGAAATTTTATCAATTAATTATGAAAAAAATGGATGACGTGTCAAATTGCATAAAAATGAGAAATGAGGATTGGGTTGACCAATTGGTGGGATGCGTGGTCGGATGTGTTCTGCTCTACCGGTTAGTGCATATTATCTATCGATGTACACATTATCAATGATGAATCCATTCTAATAAAAAATTTATTGTAGATATGGTTATATGAGTACACAGCTCTTTACCCCCACATTCTTCTTTACCTCTATCTGGGTTTAGAAATGGGTAAGTAGGGGTAATTAAGATTGGAGAGTCAGGACCGTTGCTACTCTGCAACTCAAAGAGGTATATTACTAGACTATGTTAATTGGTTATATTTTAAGATATTTGTAGTAAGTTATGACAATTAGATTTCATTAAACATGTCATCTAGATAATCAATGGTCTAAACAAGAAAAAAACCGTCTATCCGATGATGGAAAATGTGCCATCATTCAGATAGTTGATGACTCGAATTGACACTTCCATTTGGATCAAATGCCACTCCAAAGGTTGACACATTCTCATTGTCATATGATGAAGAGAACACGCATTTGAGGGAATGCATGTGGAATTGGAGTGTCTCCTAAAAAGAAGTAAGGAGTATGTAGAATATAAAGCATGTGATGAAGAAGTGAACAACGTATCTCCAGAGGTAACCCTTCATTTTGATCCTCTAAATCTTTGATTAAAGACCTATTAACTTGACATTAACTTCTAATGGGTTCTTCCTTTTTTTTGGCCAACTTTCACCCCTCCTTTAAACACTTTGCTTTGATAATCGATGAATTTTTTATGACATTATTCTTCTTTCCGTTATCAATGAAATAGTTATTGCTCACAATCAAATTTTGCAATTGAGTTGATAGATGCACACGTACATTCTCCATCAATGACGTACCCTCTTCACTCTCTAAAGTTGCATTGGCCAACTTCACAAGATTTATGCAAAGCCTTCTATAAATTTGCATAACACAAAATCTTTGACCAATTTCCACAAAAGTATTATAATCTCTTCCAAGGATAATATCTTGCACGTGTTTTATCCATCTTCGTATGATAAATGCTTGTGTAGTCTCCTTGTAACCGAGTGAATCCAATACGTTAATCACATGAGAATATATTATTGTATATCCTACAAAGATTCTGCAAGAACCTGTTGTGGTCTCAATACTAGAGACCATTAGAATTGTATGGCATCCTTCTTGTCAACAATAATACAGTGAGTCAATCGTCAAAACTATGGTTCCAAGTAACTTCTCAGTCTTGTTTTGGAACAACTTGAATACGTAAAGTGTGTAAATCTTTGCATCTTGCAAAATCATTGGCGCATGCATCAAGATTCTCGACATTTTTTTGTCTATCTTCGAACTACGCTTCTAACTCGTTATACCGTTTGTCGACAATGATGTGTTCAAAATGAGCAAAAAAATATCTAAAATGAAGATATGCTTTAACATATGAGTTAAAGGATTCTAATACATGCATGCTTGAAATCCCCAGCGAGAGTATATTGTTCAAATAACATTTGGGCCATTTATAACATGCTTCATATTTTCCCGAAAGCCAGCCGTTAGCACATAAGTCATATGTGCTTAGCATTCCCTCCCATTTTTTCACAGATGTACCTTCATCATCAAACTCGTTCATGCATTTACCAAATATTTGAAGCACTGAACCAACCTTAACAACATCATGCGCTAAGTTCTTTACAACATTCTACATTATGTGATATGAACATAGTCAACGACAAAAATCTGGAAGTATATTTGCAATATTCATACCAGCATCCTCGTCTATGAAAATAGTCTTCGATTTTTTATGGAATGCACATCAATAAACGTTTGAAATAACCATTCAAATGCAACCAAGGTTTCATCATATAACAGGGCAACACCAAATGCATGCATCTGAAGGTGGTGATTAAAATTGGTAAATGCATAAAATGGCACAAACTCCATATTTGTATTGTATGTCGTGTCAGAACATATATCATTGCCAAATTAGTAGTGATCTTCGGCATTCACGAATCTTCCCAAAATATATTCTTGATCTTTATAATCGGACTGTACTACGTTATCAAAGTGAGGATCTTGTAATGATTGTTCTTGAAAATATGACAATAGGCATCCAAGCTCTCCTGTTGCCATATGATTTTGATATCTTATTGACAAATGCTTTTGTTGGTACAATTTCATGTATTTGAGGTGCTCAACTTCCCTAGACAATTTTCCAGCAAAATCATATGCACCCTTCAAGCGAATTCCGACATCAGTGACGAGATCTATTTGGATTGATTGTGCCTAAAAAAATTTATCTTTGACATCTCGTCATCTGAGCACACTTTTCCAAATGTAATTGATGATTGTGTTTGACTTTCAATTCCATTATGACACACTTTCCCAATTTCCTATCCTTATTGGTCTTCAGATGAGCACCACAACTGCATCGTGTTTATGATCTTGGCATAGTTTTATCTTTGTCTCTTTTATCTCACACTCTATAACCCTCTTTATCACACACAAATTTAGCCGAAGTGATAACAAATGAAGTTTTGCTTATATTTATATAATCTTTACAAACTTTTGAAGCCACAGTTAATTACAAATGAATTATATAAATTAAACGCATCTTCCTTGGTTTCAAATTCCTGACTTGGAAATAGTTCTTCAGGTCTATCGAGGATCTCTTCTTCCATGGGTAGTTCGACACTAATTGAATTTTCAATATTAAGCATCATGGGAGAATCCACCGCCTCATCACCTATTAAATGTTCTCCCATTATTGGCATACATGAATTCTAAGTATCTTCCAATGATCAACCATAATAAACAAAATTACTGAAATATGAACCAAACAATTGCGTAAACAATAAAAAAGGTGTACACAAACATATATAGATATATAAAACTGTTCATTATTATACAAAAATGAACATATTGCCATAATGTTAATGATATAAAATGAATGACTAGCCGACTTAAATATACATAATCAAACAAAGATATAGAAAATGAAGTTCATGTACATAATCAAACAAAGATTTGGTGATGTTAATTGTCCTCATGTCCATGTACTAGGCACTGGTGAAGTGCTTCTTTACAGAGAATGAGCACGGAGAGAATTACTGATGGATGAGGTGGGGAAGGAACGCATGGTATGACACAATGGAGGGGAGCACCCAGGTTTGTCCAACAAGGTGAAAGGGAGACACGCCAGGAGATGAAGCACCGTAGGAGAAGGCCCTTGTCGCAGGCATAGAGAGCCGTCCAGAGAGGAGCATGTCGATGGGGCAAGATGGGCGCACATGGAGGGTAGATCACTGGGGTGAGGGGGTTGTGTGAGGAGGGTTTCAGGGAGGAGGGAGGGTTTTGGGTCCATGACTATTTGATTCCTTCATTCTGTTTACGGGAGGAGGGAGGCTCTGTAGGAGGAGGGAGGGCTGCTAAGGAGGGCTCCGAGAGCAGATCACGTCGGGGAAGCAGGGAAGCGTTGCGAGAGGAGAGAGGGTTTGGGGCGGCTGGGGTGTTTTCAATTTTGGCTGGCCCCAGCCGCTGGATTCCTTTGTTCCACGAGTCACGCATCTAAGTGGTTACAACATAGTTTGTTGTAACCACTTGCAGCAGACTGCATAATGACAAAAGAAACCTTAGTAAGGTTAAGTTGTCCCATTTTTCTAAGGGTAAATAGGTGTGCACATAGATCGGATAAAATCCGTAATCTGATGCTATTACGATTGGATTGGTTTGATTTTATCATTCTAATGGATCGGATCAGATTGGAATTTTTAAAATTTCGAGGACAACTGTTGAAAGCACCTGAAAGGGGGAGTACTCGATCCTCTACAAATGAGCGATAAAGTATCGATTGAATCGGATATTTATCAAAATTCGATCTGATCCAATATGTTAATCCCTTAATATAAAAACGCACATATATACATCCATTCATTGATTAAGTATATGTGGTACGTACACACATATACATACATATATAGTATTTATGTGCACCTATTTTGAATTATCTGTAAGATCTTAATCAATGCCATTCATATCATTTTTTCCATATCAATTTTGGATAAAAATCCTCATGATATCACCATTTCTTCTCTCTTGAAAGGCAAATGTTAAATCTCCAAAATAATATATTATGACTATATCTTGTAAAATTGCAACTCATGTTCATTTATTCCCATCCCAGTTCTCTCCTCATCTCTCTCATTTCATTATTTATTGCCAATATTCCTCCTAGTTCTCTCTCAGTTCATTTCGATGATGCCCCTCCCCCTCCCCACACACAATGCTATTCCCTTCCATCACAATGTCACCCCTTCCTCGTGATGTCACTGCATGTCTCAAACAATGTAATCCCCCTCCCACACAATACTATTTGGCCTTAGTATGATGCCACTCTTCTGATCTTCGTTAAAAGAAAAATATTTGGGATAGTTGCATGCTACATTTTTAGATATTTTTGACCCTTTTGCTTCTTACTTTTTAATTGCTTTAGCTTGCTACCTTATTTTAGGGATGAAATTAGTACATAATCAAATGTGCCACACCCGTCTAAGATGAAATAAGCATTACTTAATTTCCTTTCATTTTTAAATTGATGTACATCCGTTACTCATTTTTCAAAAAAAATGACATATTTTGACTATAGATATAATCTTACAAATAAATTTCATTTCATATCCATTTTAAATGAGAGACAAGATTTCTAACTGATGGCTTATTTTTAAATTAGTTGTACCTTGCATATTTAATCGAGTATGAATATTCTATGATTCTCGCTTTTTAATGACATATTGTAGAATCTTAAGGATGCTCTTGAAAGTGGTTGGACTTTGGCATAGCTTAAGATTCTAAATTAATCACAGACTTTATCAATATCTGATCACAAAGATCACATTTTTTATTTATCTAATTTGTGTTTCTATCCTTATTTGACAACTTGTATTGTTCTTATTTGAATAATTTGGTGGAAATCAATTGAAAAAAAACAAATTAATGCATTATTTATAAAAAAACATTTAAATTTAAAATTCAATACAATCATTTAGTATATTGTGTGCTCTTCAAATTTTTTATATTGGATTAATAGAATTCTTCAACTTTTATTTGATTATGGGATCTTTCTTTCTTTTCTTTACATCTATTCATATTATTGATTTTTAGGTCATTATTCAAATGTTGAGGGATACTTTGCTATAAAATATAAAGTAAGAGCAGTGTCGATATTTTGTGGGCCCTAGGCAAAAGAAAATAATGGGCTCCTTAACAATTTTTCGGAGAACAATGTGCTTTTATGGAATCTCATTAAATTTTGAGCTTTCACATTTAGTTGTTCACCTTCCATTCCATAAGGGCCCATTTTTCGGTGAGTTGTTTCATCGAAAAGTTGATTTTATAAGGACCCATTTTTGGTAAGTTCTTTCACCAAAAATTCGATTCAATACGAGTCCAATAGGACATATACTATTTTTTTCTAAACTAAAGATTGAAGAACATGTAAAAATGGGCCCCTAAAATTGTTGGACCCTGGGCCATTGCACTCACAAACTACCCTCAGGGACGGCCCTGAGTAAGAGATTAGACTATTGAATGGAAAAATGTAAGCGTTAAAATCCGATCCCCGTAATCCAATGGATTGGATCAGATTGGATTTAGATATTTGATGGATTGGATTTATTAAAAAGCCCGCTAAAGTTGGATTTGTTGGATTGAACATGGATTAAGATAAAATCCGATCCCATTCCATCACGTGCACCCTAGGGTTATCATATCAGGAACATCAAGATCATGATTTGAGTACTTCAAATACATCAGAAATAATTATAATTTTTGAAATGGCCTCAAACAGCGAGGAAAGAGAAGTTGCTAGATGATAAAAATCGAATTTCTGCTTTGCTTCTGTAAGGATGAACCCTGTAGGGCCTAAGGACAAAGTGCCGAGAACAAAGAAGAAACCCCTGCACCAAAGATTGGAACATCAGAAAGCTTGGATTTTTTTTTCAAAGTAATTTCACAATCTGCCTTATAAAGGTCATGATGCCATCCTTCTTCGACCAATCCATCTCCGTTCCAGTTTGAGTTCTCACAGTGAAGGTTCAGTACTGAGCCAAATCAAGGAGGAGAAATGGCAGGCGAGCCGATGAAACCGGTTGCAGGCTTTCTCCTGTTCCTCAATTTCTGCATGTATGTTATTGTCGCATCAATAGGAGGATGGGCTCTCAATCTCGCCATAGATCGAGGTTTCGTAATAGGTAATATCGATTATTGCAACTCAGTTATACTGCGGTAGCGCTTAATTAATCAATCTATTTTTTTTACGTTGAGAATATGCTTTGCATAACTGCGAACCGTGCAACAGGTCCCAATCTCGCCCTCCCGGCGCAATTCTCACCGATCTTCTTCCCGATAGGCAACCAGGCAACCGGATTCTTTGTGATCTTCGCGCTGATCGCGGGCGTAGTTGGAGCTTCTTCAGCGCTTGCTGGGTTTGGTCTCATAAGCTCATGGAATTCGGAGAACATCGGATCTGCAGCATCTTCTGCTATCATTTCATGGGGCCTCACCATCCTGGCGATGGGGTACGCCTAGTTGTATGCTGATTGTCATCATATATTGATTCGTGCATATATATTACCATAGTTCATTGTACGATTCTTTGATACCACAAGTTATTGCTGTTGGTGATATATCTATGCAGTTTGGCCTGCAAGGAGATTCATCTGGAGGGAAGAAATTCACGCCTGGTACGATAATTGCAAGAACATACAATCGGTTTTCATTTTCACTTAGCTTGGATGTTTTATGCTTGCATGCATGTGTGTGCGTATATTTCTCATTTTTACCGCGCCCGTCGCTTTGATGTAGAAAACCATGGAGGCCTTCTTGATCATCCTTTCCGCGACACAGCTCGTGTACATCCTCGTGATCTATATGGTTCGAGCTAGCACACGAAACTGAGAGCTCTGGCGATGGTACCTTTTTAAATTCAGTATTATGCTGTTTATGGAGCATCAAAAAATTGTGAGAACTGTTTGTGTGATTGGCATATATTGGAGTGGTTTGATTTGTATTTTATCGTTTGTATTGAAGAATGTGAATATCTGATTGGTGCCTGAAGTTAATTGTGTTTGTTCAATATGACGCCCTATGAAATTGTACTCGATTAGATTTGAACATCGACGATGAAGAAGCACTACAAGGAAAATAAGTTGTGGCTACAAAATTATGCCCACGGATGTGGGGCTTATAGCTACAGAATTGGACTCTGGCCACAACACGTCGTGCCCAGTAGCCGTAGCTACAAGTCTCGTCACGAGAGTTCTATAACCAAGAACATGTCGTGGCCACTACAAGTGACCACAGAACTTGTCGTGGCCACATCACTTGTATGAAGACTTTGGCCACGGAATTGTAACTACGAGAAACTAGTGGCCACAGAATTATCGTGGCCACAAGTTTCCATATCCACAACTCATTTTTCTTGTAGTGAAGTCGGTTTGAACTCAACCCAAATAAAAATTTTAAAATCAAAGATTGATTGATTGTGAAGCATCACTTGCACTGCCTGCAAATTCATGGGTTTGGACATTTTTTTAGGCCCAATCCGCCCTCACTACAAGGAAAACAAGTTGTGGCTACAAAAGTATGCTTACGGATGTGGGGTTTGTGGCCACAGAATTAAACTCTACCCACAACACGTCGTGACCAGTAATCGTAGCTACAAGTCTCGTTGCGAGAGTTCTCTAACCACAAATATGTCGTTGCCACTACAAGTGATCACATAACTTGTCGTGGCCACAACTCTTGTATGAATTCCTACTTAGATATTTGAGGACTTTTGCCACAGAATTGTAGCTATGAGAAAGTAGTGGCCACGCAATTATCGTGACCACGAGTTTTCGTAACCATATTCCGTGACCACAACTCATTTTTCTTGCAGTGCCTACTAGTGCTCCACTTATATTGGTCCACTTATATTGGTGTCACATTTTGTTATAGCAACGGCAGTCCACCATTTCCTTGGTAGCTTTTTGCTTCACACTACTACCCCACATTTTTGTATATTTGATGGCTGGTGTTCAATGACAAGTCAAAATAAGTAAGGCAAGTATTTCTCCTTAGTTAACCACCCAATTGCGCCATTTTCTGATGCACGTGTTAAGGAGGGAAAAATATCCCTCGTAAGCCGCAAATATTAATGATAAATGCTTTATTTCACAGTTCATACACTAGAAGGAAAACCAGTTGTGGCTACAGAATTACGCCCACGGATGTGGGGCTTGTGGCCACAAAATTGGGCGCTGGCCACAACACGTCGTGGTCAGTAGCCACAGCTATAAGTCTCACCGCGAGAGTTCTCTAACCACGAATATGTCCTGGCCACTACAAGTAACCACCGAATTTGTCGTGGCCACAACTCTTGCATGAATAACCTTCTTACATATTTGAAGACTTTGGCCACGGAATTGTAGCTACGAGAAACTAGTGGCCACACAATTATCGTGCCTACAAGTTTCCGTAGCCACATTACGTAGCCACAACTCGTTTTCTTGTAGTGATACTCAACAAACCCCAAAGCGAGGAAGATAGACATGAGTCAAGTCCTAAAAAGGAAGGTAAGCAGGAGTCTATGAAGGTTGGCATGGTAGTTTGATGATGTCCAATGGAAAATGCTCAAGGCAAGGGTGAGAGTATACCAAGACACTGAGACAAACAAAAAGAGAGAACACCCCTTATGGTCGAATTCGGTGAATAGAGGTGTAAATAGATCAAACTTGAGAGAGCCAACTGGAGTTTGATTTAATTTGTTTAGTGTATTTAACTGTTTGCGTTAGATTCAAATTTGATAAGAGGAAGATGGTGTTTATGTCAAATTCATGTTGGCTTGGGTTCGCAAAGATTTAATTCAGTTCATTTAAATGAACAAAATTTTAAGCATGTCCATTTAAACTCGTTTATGTTTCACTTAAGGTTCATTTGAAAACAATGCTTCAACAATATATGGTATGCAATGTCTTACTCAAAGTTCAGTTAACACTACAAGAAAAATGAGTTGTGGCTACGGAATGTGGCTACGGAAACTTGTGGCCACGATAATTCCGTGGCCAAAGTCTTCATATAAGAGTTGTGGCCACACCAAGTTCTGTGATCACTTGTAGTGACCACGGCATATTCATGGTTATGGAACTCTCGCGACGAGACTTGTAGCTACGGCTACATGTCACGAAGTGCCGTGGCCAGAGCTCAATTCCGTAGCCACAAGCTCCATATCTGTGGGTATAGTTTTGTGGCCACAACTAGTTTTCCTTGTAGTGTAAGGTTTGTTTATGTAAATTATGTGATATTATCGATTCTAAAAATCTAAACCTTATTCTATGTGAATAAGCGCAAATAGGGTTCAATTGTGATTAATTGCAACTTAAATATCCGAATTAAATGAAAATAAAGCTGTGTATGCATTGAATAAAAGTTCAATTGAATCATATGCAAGATAATTGAAAATCAAAATCAATTGGGCAGTTGAAGTTGGTTGGAATCAATTGGACCAAGGTGCATGCAATTAAATGAAATTAGAGTAAATAAAATGGGACAAAGGTAACTAAGTTGCAATCGGGTGTTGAGTTTTGGATTAAAAAATGTCTACAACATGTGGTGATTTAGAGTAATTTCATACCATTCACTACAAAAAAAGGCGGGATTAGCGTGCACGGCTCTGCGTGCACCTGGCGAGCACATGTGCTCGCCCCTTAATGGGTGAGCACACTAAGAGCACATGTGCTCGCCCATGAGGGTCGCTGGTTTGAATTTTGCGGAGAGGCGCGGTTTCCAGTTTTGAAGAGCACATGTGCTCGCCCATGTGCTCGCTCAATTGTGCTCGCCCACTTGAATTTCCTTGCGCGGATAATTTTAGCGCCTGGAAATTTTGGGCGAGCACCTGGCGACGGCCTGGCGAGCACTTAAGTGTGCTCGCCCAGGCCCGTAAACAGAACCTCGCGCGGCTCTTCTTCCTCATTTCTCACGCAAGTCTCTCCCATTTTCTCCACTCCGGCGACCCGCCAGCCCTCCGCCCCGACCCCAACGCCCGTCGTTTTCGTGTTTTGAGTAGATCTTCATCTACCACTCAGTATAATCCTAAATCCTTTCTCTTTTTATTCGATTTCATTACCTATTTGTATTGTTTGGATAGATTAGGGTTTAATTTTTTTGTTGAATGTAGTGTATTATTTTGATTGTTTATATGTGTTTTACATGTTAAGGATAATAGTAGATCACTATAGTATTGTCATTTCGAATTTGATTGTCTAAATAATATGTATAATTGTATGCCCTGTAGGTGTTTGATAAAATGCCTCAACCAACATTATGTTTAAATTTTGTAAATTTTAAATGACAAAATGCTTGTATGATTAGTTAAGATTAGTTGTGTTCAAAAAAGATTAGTTACTCAACTTTTATAATGCCTCGGAATAATGTAGATAAAATCCCTCAATCAACATTATGTTAAAAAAAGATTAGTTATGAAATTTGTGAATAACTTTAGTTACTCAACTTCAATAATGTAGATATTAGATATTATGAACATCATTAATAACAGTTTTAAAATTTCATATCGTTTTGATATGAGATATGATATACACCAATGTTTCCTTTGTGATAATTTATTATCACATTAAAATCCAATTAATATGACCAATTATATCACATTAACTTATAGATAGGTTTATAATAAGTCCAAAATATGATTTAATAATTATTAGAAAATCGCACAAAATCCATCACACATAGTGCGTCCTTCCACACTGGGTGGTGTGTGGCCCTGCACAACGGGTGGCGTGTGCAACACATTGGAGGATTTGATCACCTCTAACTGTGTTATATTTTTTTATTTTTTCACAGCATTATTGGACTCACTTTGGGATGTTTATCCCAGACCAATAGTCGTGGATTTTGATGTTTGCAGGTTCGAATTTTTTTTGCAGGTGCCTATTAACTCTTAGTGACCCAAGCACTGTATTAGGCACTAAATAAGGATCACACTTATCCCTATCCCCATCGTTAACCAGCCAAATATACATAATTGTCCGGTTAATATAAATGAATAAATATTTTAAGATTATTTTATAGTCTCATTTGTAGCACATACAAATGTATGACGTAAAATGATCTTAAAGTATTACATTTATATTAGCTTTCCTTAGTTCGGAGGTCCCGGACTAAGGGGGTCCGTAAGGATTCAAATTTACTAAAAGGTGATCTGTGTCACAATGTCTTTATTTCTTACGAAATTCAGTTCATAACCCCTTCCTCTTCTGTATACCAAATCAATCATAGTTATTATTGAAATAATCACTAATATGATTATTTTGATAATTAATTACGATTGATTTATGGGGTATACGGGAGAGGTGCAGGGTTATGCTGCCGAATTTTCGTTAGAAATGAAGATACTTGTGACAACGATCATCTTTTATTAAGAATCCTTATGGACGGGCTAAAGTGATAACATAATTAATACACTTCTCTTCTCATCTTTTATCTCAATAATGTGATATGTTTAGATATCCTCAATTTCCTAGATTTGACATTTTAGATTATTTAATTCAGGTTCATCAATATGACCAATAGAGAATGGATATACAACCGTGTAGTAGATGGACGCATAGCAGATGTCTTTCAAAGAGGTGTTCAAGAATTTATACAATTTGCTTACGCACAAGGTTCCCGTATTGTGGATTCAGATGGAACTATCTTGTGTCCGTGTAAGAAATGTCGTCTAATGAGAAAGAGATCAAAAGATGAATTTCAGTTACAAATTTATAGAATGGGTTTCATGGAAGGATATCAGATTTGGTGGAGGCATGGTGAGAATTTCGAGGACAGAATGAATGATGTGGAAGAAGCTGACAATATTAATCCCTTTGCAGATATGATTATGGATGTTGCAGGTCCAGAATTTAATGATACTTTGTTAGATGATGAGGAACCATATGGAGAGTCTGCAGAATTTTACGAGCTGTTGAAAAAAGCGGAAGAGCCATTGTGGTTGGGTTGCAAGACATATTCAAAACTTTCTGCGGTCTCGGATCTTCTATCGATGAAGATGGAATATAATATGACCGATCGTAATTTTGATGCAATGCTGAGGATTATTAAGAAGATGTTACCAGAAGATGCAGAATTACCTGATAATTATTACAAAACGAAAAAGATGATGCGGAAGATGGGTTTAGCAGAACTTAAAATAGACTCATGCATAAATCACCATATTCTATATTACGGTGAACACCAACATTTACAACGGTGTCCTAAATGTAATGAGCCAAGATATCAGACAGCTAGTAAGAGTGGAATAAAAATATCGAGAAAGATTCTACGTTATTTCCCGTTGACTCCGAGATTGAAACGACTATATTATTGTAAAGAAACGGCGAAGTACATGACATGGCACGCGGAACATAAAGTCGATTAATATATCCATCCGAGTCTGATTGTTGGAAAGAATTGATGTCAGCTTTTCCTACATTTAATGATGAAAAGAGGAATTGCGTTATAGGTTTATGTACAGATGGGTTTAATCCTCATGGAAGAAGTAGAGATTACTCTTGTTGGCCAGTAATGACAATGCCATATAATCTACCCCCATGGTTATGTAATAAGCGACAGTTTATGTTTCTTTCAATGTTAGTACTAGGACCTACACATCCGGGAAAGTACATTGATGTTTATTTACGTCCTCTTATCGATGAGTTGAAAATGTTATGGGTCGATGGAGTTGATACATATGATGCTAATAAGAGTCAAACATTTAATATGAAAGTAGCTCTGCTTTGGACGATAAATGACTTCCCAGCATATGGAATGTTATCTGGATGGAGTACGCATGGACGTAAAAGTTGTCCATATTGTATGGATAGTACTAAATCATTCCAGCTTCAACACGGTCAGAAATCATGTTTTTTTGATTGTCACAGACGATTTCTTCCAAATAATCATCCATATCGAAGACAGAAACATTCTTTTAAAAGGAATACAATTGATCTTTCAGATCCTCCACCAATTAAGACAGGCGATATGATATTATCATACTTGGAACAATTACGGAAATCAGCCTTAGAAAATGGAGATAAAATAAAAAACCTTCCTGGTTTTGGTGACAGTCATAATTGGATTAACAAGAGTATATTTTGGGAGTTACCATATTAGAGTAAGTTACTAATACGACATAACTTAGATGCTATGCATATAGAGAAAAATGTGTTCGATAACATCTTCTACACTGTTATGAATGTAACCGGTCGATCAAAAGATACAGTAAAGTCTCGTCGTGATTTACAACTCATATGTAATCGCCCAGAATTACTATCAAGGAACATGATAGTGGAAGGGTTGAAGTTCCAAAAGCAAAGTACACCTTAGATAGAAATCAAGTTAATCTTGTTTGTGAATGGACAAGTAAATTGAAGTTTCCAGACGGATATGCATCAAATTTTTCCAATTTGGTCGATCTGAAGAAGTTTACATTTAAGAGAATGAAGAGTCATGACTGCCATGTTTTTATGGAAAGATTACTACCGTTAGTGTTTAGAGGATTGTTACCAAAAAATATTGTCGATGCTCTTTCAGATGTAAGCAGATTTTTCCAGGTGTTATGCTCGTCACGCATACACCGCATGGAGATGGATTATCTTCAAAAAAATATTCCTGTGATTATGTATAACCTGGAGAAGATATTTCCGCCTTCATTTTTTGATTCGATGGAGCATCTGATGATTCATATTCCATGGGAAGCAAAAGTTGGAGGACCGGTAAAATATCGTTGGATGTATCCATTTAAAAGGTAATTAAATGTATTATAATGTCATTCCTTCTTTACTATTTGGACTAAATGTTTAACCTATTTTCTTATAGGTTTATGTTCTTTCTTAAAAGAAAGGTCCGAAACAAAAGTAAAGTTGAAGGATCTATAAGTTCACAATATATATGAGGAAGTCGCAACATTCTGCGCAAGATATCTTCCAGAAGATGTGGAGACTATCCACAATAGATGCAGGAGGAATGAGACAATTTCTTCCGATGAAGAACCTTGCATCAGTATCTTTCGGCCATCCACTCATCTAATAGGCAAAGCAACTGAACGTTTCTTATCGAAACAAGAGAAGGATGCTGCAGAGTTATACGTATTTGACAATTGCGAGGAAATAACACCATATGTTCAGTAAGTATTTGAATTACTTTATGTATATATTCATCACAAGTAATGAATATTTTTCTCTTATAAATTGTAGGGAATTTAGACAGAAAATTATGGAGGAAAATCCTATATATTCAGATGACGAAGTTTTGAGCACTTATAGAAATCAATTTCCAGCGTGGTTTAAAGACCGCTCAAAACAGTTGGACGGTGGTGATTTCTATTCTCATATTTTAAAATATTTTGGAGAACGACCTGTTTATAAGGTTCGATCATACAACTCATGTTACAGTAATGGGTATCGTTTTCATACCTTAAATTCTGGTAAATATTTGACAACTCAAAATCATGGAGTGATGGTTTGCGGATCTTGTTATGAGGAAGATCATCTGAATTATTATGGAATTTTAAAGGAGATTATAGAAGTGGAATATAGTATACCAGGCTTGAATAAAGTAGTTCTTTTCTTGTGTGATTGGTATGAACCCAATGGAGGTGTAGTACTCGATAAAAGAAATAACATTGTCGACGTGGTGCAAAGGAAATTTATACGCAGATTTGAAACATTCGTCTTAGCATCTCAAGCGGATCAAGTATGTTATCTCCCACAAATATCAAAGAAGAGAAAGAGCATTGAAACAGTAACTGTTGTGAAGATAAATTCTCGAGGTTATATCTCCAATGATTCCAGTAATCAGGAAGATGACATAGATAAAGCATTTACACCGACAAATGAAAGAATAGACTTAACAGAAGAAGTCTCAGTTATCGATTCGATTCGATTGGCTGATAATGAAGTTTTGTGTGTTGACTTACAAGATGATACTGACTCCAGAAATGATTACTCGGAAAACTCAGAAAACGAAGAAATATCCTTTAATCCCACCGAAATAAGTGATGAAGATTAGTTGTAAGTTTTATTATACAATTATAATTGAATTAACTAAAATCTTAAATAAAAAATATGTAATGCATCATTATCACAGTCATGGCAGGTTTTGGACGTGGCGGGGCGCATGGATCACATAGATCCAATCGTCCATCTTCCTCAGACACACCTTCTTCCAGTAGGCAGCCCACCCCGGATGTTGTTCCTGATTCACAGTCCGACGAGGTTCGCCGGGTGATAGATTACTACGAGTCTCTTGGTTATCCTCCGCCACCCTTTTACGTAGGAGGCTATGGAGAGCCATCTACCTCAGCATCCCCTACAGGATTCGCAGTCCAGGTCCCCATACCAGCACGGACATCGATGGGTTCTGACTCTCCTTCTTCTGGACGGCCGAGCACATCCGTGCCTTTACCCACTGTAGTTGGACAGACGTCGGCGTCCCACCCTTTGTTGGAGGTTACGGCTGATAGGAGGTAAAAATTTTATAGATTTTATCTTTAAATATTTTCCAAATTTTTATAAATTGTATGGAAGTTAAATTTTCTAGTAAATGCAGGGATTTTTTGAACAGCAACAGGGTGGCAAAGGAGATAACCAACATAATAAAGACACACTTGACTTCCATGCAATTTAGATGGTGTCGCATCCCTGCTGCAGAGCAGGAGAGACTGTTTGACATGTTTCTGGTAAGAAATGTTTCTAAGAAGTGATACAGAATTTTTTGGTCAAGTTTTTTGTATCTTATAAATTGTTATAATTTTTCAGAGTAGGTTTCACCTTGGCTCTGGTCTGGGGAAGGAGGTTTATCGTAGAGCCTTCATTCGTTTGGCAGAAAAGAGAATGGGCGATACATTTTTCAAGGCAAGGAAAGACTCGCATGCGAAGACGGGATGCGAGGAGATGAATTTTGAGGAGATGAAGAGGTTCCCGCCGTCATGGTGTACGGAGGATAGGTATTATACTTGTCAAATAATTTATATTACACTTTTTGAAATAATCAATTATCATAACATAATCCTTCCAGATGGGCGGATTTCTGTGATGCATTCGTTGCGGATGATGAGTTTGGAAGAAGATCTACGACGGGAAAAACAAACCGCCAAAAACAAAGGATTAAGTCGACCAGTGGCTCTAAAAGCCACAATCAGATTAGAGCGGAGATGGTATTACGATTTAAAATTATTTTTTGAAGATTTACTTTAATATAATGCAATGTTGTAATAGATCTTAAAAAAAATTTCAGGCAGCTAGGTTGGAAAGGGAACCCTCTTTTCAGGAGTGGTGGTCGAGGTCCCACATGAGTGGGAGAGAAGGAGAGTCGCAATGGTCCACTCCTGAAGCAGGACAATTGTTGGTAAGTCTATCAATTTATTTACAATTAAATGATATATTATAACTTATTTATATATATTGTGAACTTTGTATTTCAGGATCGTTATCTGGCACTATCTGCAGAAAAATGGGGTGTCGATCCAACTGGAGAGCAACCACCATTTGATAAAACGATCTGGAAGCAGGTATATATGGATAAATATTATCTTACTATATTCATTTCTAATATATAATTTTATATTAAAAATTGAAAAACTTATAAGGTGTTGGAGGAGAGGGACGTTGTGGCGAATAGGAAGCAGACGCTTGATGGTCTTCCTCCATATTATGTGGAGGAACATCATCACTCCTATTCTGCATACTCTCAGCCGTCGTACACGCAAGCACATCCGTCCCAATCAACAGTTCCAATGGAGTCGCAGATGGCGATGATGGTGGAGCAGGTGACGAAGCTCCGAGAGGAGTTCACGGCGTACATGTAAGTATTCTTCTTATAGAATGAGTAATACTTTTAAATTTCTATATCTACAAAATGCATGTAATAGATATATATCTTCCATATATAATATAGGTCGCAAGGGCGTGCATCTCAACCTGAAGAGATTGAATCTGATAACGAAGAGAAGGAGGAGAACGACCCTGAAGAAGAGGCACGCATGTATGCGAGGTTCAAAGAAAAGGAGAAAGAAAAAAAGAAATCAAAGCAGGGTTTAGTGTCCAAATTTTTTAGATCAAAGAAGAAGTAAATTTTTGGTGGTTTGGACCTATATTTTTTTTAAACTTTTAGCACATCTTTTAATTTATATGAACTTTGTTGGCTTTGACTTGTTTGTAATATTTAGATATTAAATTAAATTGTTTATTTCTGAATTCATGTATATTGCGTTCCTTTAAATTCTTAGTGCTAGTTATCTTACTCTACGAACTGCTATAATATATATACCCTTAGGGAGCTACCTGCAGTGGTTTATTGGCAGGGTATACAGGTTCGACGGGGCGTCAAAACCCTGTCGAACCTGTATATTTTTTTTCCTGAAAATCACTTTGGGTGAGAACATGTGCTCGCCAGGTGCTCCGTGGGTAATCGCAAATTATAGAGGAGGCGATCACATCGGCGAGCACATAGCGTCCCGATGTGCTCGCCCACCAGCCGTGGCGACTCTCACAGAAGCGAGCACGCCCTTAACGAGCACATGTGCTCGCCCACCCCTCGGGCGTGCACATGGCGTGCACTAGGCGTGCACATAACGAGCTTTTATGTGCACGCCAATCCCGCCTTTTTTTGTAGTGATTGAAAAACATGTTAAAATTAAGCCAATTGAGGACAACTAAAAAGTCAAAAAGCCACCCTCTAGTTCCACACATATCCATCCCCTTGCTCTAGGTCGTTACCCCAACACCATACATAATAGTGAGAAAGAAACATCCCAAATTCACCTCCATTCCACCTTCAAAGATTCATTTCTTTATATGCAGAAACAATCGAAGATTTTATACCAATTTATTAATGAATCCTAGATTCATTTACTTAATAGCTTCATGTTGAACTAAAATTCTTCACAAATGCATGTATATTCCACTTTATATCACATTATCATAAACATTTCTGCATGAATAACAGTGCTTAACTAAAATAAATCAAATAAATGGCACAAAATCCAAAAAAATCAAAAGGAAAGGTAAGCATATATTTATACATATTGACAAAAAATTGAAAAAAAAGGTATGAAAATACTATTTATTTTGCCTAACCTTAGATAACCAGATAGATTAATTAAGCCGACAAATTAAAAGAAATAAAATTAGAGAAAATATAAAAAACATAGTTACACACTTTTAGTATATACATGTATATATGTGTACAAATTTCACTGATTACTAATAAAATTATATTAAATCCAATTGATGCGAACACAGTGGCATTATGTAGATAAAACTAGTCTGAATCACGAAACATCAAATAATAATACTAACATGCATGCATATATCACTTATATAGTTCTACTTATGCATGTACACAATCCACATATCTAAAACATACAAATACTTGTGGAATTCTACGCACCTTTAAAGTAATATATTCTCAATTATATTCAAAGGAAGACTAGTTTCAAATAAATATGTGTTCATATGTAAGACTTGAGTTTTTGAGCTATTATGTGTATTGTATAATGGTGCAGTCAAAACACTCTCATTTCATGTATACAATTAACTCTTTGTATTTAAACATTTATTGCTTTTGTATCTATACCAAATATCTAACTAATTCTGAAAAACTCAAAACCCAAAAACATGAGAAAATGATATAATATAAAGAAAAAAGTAAGTTCTACCTTGGTATTTCTACATGTGTAAATACTCTATCTATTTTCTATAGAGCTAATCTTAATTCCTAAAAAATAGTGAAGCTTTCTCCCACTTTTAAGTAGGGTCGGCTACATGGATTCTTGCTCAAATCAATGTTGAAAGATTCGATTATTTTTTACGCTTGTTGTCGGCTACCTAACGCAACCCCCACAAGTGGGATTTGAACCCTAGTCTTTGGATGGAAGACATACTGCATTAACCTTAACTCCTAAACATCAAAAAAATAGATATTGTATACTATATAGCATAGACTGCGTAGTATTTCTCAAAGTATAATATGCACATAATTTTAAGAAGGAAATGAAAATTTAAATATGAAAGTCGAAAAATAGGTATTTCATACATATAAAATACCCCCAAAATACCCAAGTACATACATATAGCATCGTTCCCTTTTGGGTCTTCATGAAACTTATAGACCTGCATTTTCTATGTTAATCCTCTTTTCATTTGAATTTATCTTTTATTTATTTTCGAATTTCTTTGTATTTATACTTCTTGAATTATCTCCTTTGGACAAGTGGTGGGTCAACATGAGTTGGACCCACCATGCATCGCCTTCTTTGGATTTCATTTGTTCCCATTAGTCACATCACTGTCTTTGATGATTGTGGTCAGCGAGGTCCGAGCATTGATCCATGTCCATTAATGTGCCTCGTGGGATCCAATATTCTTCTTCCCTAAACACACCTCTGATCTTTCTATCACAATCAACTATTGCACTACCGCTTGGACATGTAAGCCCATGGCAAAACATTTTGACACACAGGTTGTTGATAAGTATATCATTCCATAATATTAAATAAAACATAATTTGTTTGTATTATTAAGGTCCCCAGAAACAAATAGGGATACATAGCATGCCCATCTTGATATCATATAGTTTTTGTTCTAAAGAGTTAGATCATATATGTTAATGCAGAGTTGTAGATCTAAGGAACCGAGGACACAAATAGAATTGCAAAGTGATAATCGAGAAAGATCTAAAATCTGAGAAGAAACAATAATATACTATAATTGATATCCGATTGACAAACTCGATGCATATTTTCTACATAAGAATAGAGATTTTGAGGTGTTAGATAAGTCAAGTTAAAGAGGTAACTTGATAAGATCGAAATACTAAAGAAAAACATCATTTAATATCATGAATGAGAACACATCATTTGTCCAAGTGATGAACATGTATTATGCTATGCGAGTCTAAAATGTATCTTCACGGAGTGCGAAGATAGAGTGTCACTGAGGCGACCCACAAAGAGAACCCATGTTCAATCAACAAGTACCCACAACATAAAAATAACCAATGAATAGCAAAAAAATGTGAGGCACAATTTATTATACTTTACAGACAAAAATGTATAGAATGTAAGCATGTAGAGGTCGAACCACAGGGAGCAAGCTAGGTAGCCTACGATTATTGCTAATCAATGTGTATTATGTACATACTTGTCTTTAAGTCTTTTTGTGAGGATTTTTTATTTTCATTTTTTTAATTAGCAGTAAATATATGCATATAGGTAATTTAATAATAATAAGGTAGATTAATATACATATACATATACATATACATATACATATACATATACATATACATATACATATACATACAAGTAGGGATATACGCATAAGATATGAATATGTATACTTTTTTGTTTTTAATTTTGCTAATTTTAATTTCTTTTTTATTTCGAAATAAAAAAGTATTTATATAGAATATATTAGTACGTAATATAAGTATATAGATAATATATATAGATAATATATAGTATATATATATAAATAGTCCAAAAATCTAGGAAAAATATTGTTTAAGTTTTTATATATTTCTAATGTTTTTGTGATTTTTTGGAGTTTTTTGCATATTTTAGGTATTTTTAAAATAAAAATATCCAAAATCAAGGATTAAATAAGTATCCTGAATTGATTCGAAGTTTAAAAGTAGCAAAAACTATCAAATATTCTTCAAATCAATTTTAAAAAGTAAATAATATAGAGAAAGTTTAGGGACAACAATAATTTTTTTTTGAAAATTTGGGTGATTTTTCCTATTTTTATTGGATTTTGGAGATTTTTAATCTTCAGTCTTTTTCCTTTTTTATATTTAGGGATTTTGGTCTAGAGTTAATATAGGTCATAATAAGCATATTAGAATTTTTTATATTTTTTGAAGGTATTTTGATATTTTTTGGTATTTTTAAAGCTAAATAGGGAATTAATGTGCACTGTTTGAATTTTAATAAATACATAAAAGCTAAGAAATGCAAATTAAAAATGAGAGCATGAAAATATATCATTCATGGCATTTACGTGCAATTTTACAAAATAAACTACAAATAAGGGCTATTTTTAACAGAAATAAACAAGAAAAATAAAATTCAAGGTACCGATAGGGACCTATTTACAATTAAAACAAAGTATACATGCATTTAAGAACCATCTTACAAAACCCAGGGGTATACATGCAATTTAACACAAATTTCTTAAATTAAAATTACCCTAAAAGGGCCTTTATGCAAATATACAATTTTTTTCCAAAAAATAATACCAAATATACAATTTTATGTTTTAAAAATAAATATACAAAACTGGAGGGTTATGCCTGTAAAATATCTAACTCACGTGGCAAGCCACACGAGCTGAGTTGATGTGGACACATGGGCAAATATATGAAAGCATGGGGGGCTATATGTAATTTTGATAAAATTACTTACACTTCTGACAAGAATTAAAATACTAAAAGGAAATAGGAAATGACGGAGGGGGCTTAATGCAAATTACCCCTATTAGCGAGCGATCCAATCACTCCATGTGGCTAGCTGAGGATGCACAATGATGCTTGGACTGGAGCGGCAGCTGAGGCTCAAATTGATCTGACGACTCTAGGTGATTCTAGTGTGATGCTCATCATCGGACGATGAAGGAGGATGGTGGAAGAACAACCAAGAACTCGTTGTGGGCGAGCTTCGATCTAATCAAGCACATGCTTCCGACCACCTGAGACTCCACCAAATGGCTCTAAATGCACCTGCAATAGCTCCAGACTTGTGGAAGCCCTCAAAAGTGTCCGGGGGTCACTGATAGACCCTTGGAGCTTTGTCGTTCCTGGAGGTGATTTTCGACATCGAGTAGGGCTCAGATGCCCCCTTTCTAGCAACTTTTCCTGTAGAATGAGAAAGGTGATGCGAGGGTGAGGTGACTGGGCTATTATTGGTGAAGGTCGGGGTGAAATGGCCCTGAATGGGGTTCTCTGACAAGGTAGTGGCCGATGGAACACGGATCCTTCGATCCCAAAGGAGTCGAAGGGAGGCTAATGGGTCGAGATGTGGAGAAACGAAGGGGCTAGGTGATGGAATGATCGTGGATGTCGGAGACAAAGTAACACGATGGAGCACAGTGACCGGAGCTCTAGAGCTCCTGCGAGATCTAAATCTAAACATAGGCTAAAACAGTATTAAAACACAAAACAAGATGCAGAGAATAAAATCTACGAACTAAAGCTGCCTAAAAATAAGGAAATGGTGCATCTCGAATATGATGGTGGAGCAGAGAGCAGGACAGGCCGGAGCTCCGCCGTGGACCCTTTGTCCTCCTCCTGTGGTGCTCCGAAACTCGGGGAAAGCACCTATGTTACCGGCAAACTCTCACGAACATGGTTGGATACACTATAGATCTTGGTGAGGGATCGAAAGGGAATGGAAGGAATTTGAGTTTTATTTATAGATAAGGTTCTGGGTGATTTTAAATTGAGATTATTGAGAGGCTCGATGAAGATAAAGGAATCTAATGAGTATGCGTGGATGTCGATCCTGATGTGAGCAATTTTCATGAAGGCCTCGAGGCATTTTTCCGACCAGAGCGATCAAGCAGAGGCGGAGAAGATGGGGTGCTCGAGGCTCTGACAAGAGTCAGAGGCGAGGAAGGATAGTTGACCGAGGTCAACAATCCTCACATCCTGATTGGTCCACATAGGACGCTATAGGGCAAAAGTGCTAGCTTTATTCAAAAATAATTATATAAAAATAGTAATTGATTTTATTATATTTTGGTTGTAATTAAAAATTATTTATTATTTTGCGTAGTATTTAATATGATTTTTATTTATTTTCATGAGTTAATTTATTACAAGTTACTTTTTATAAGTGGATTTATAGGTATATCGACCTATTTTGTATATTTTATTTTGTATTTTGTATTTTATTATTTTACATATTTATAACTTATTTTTATATACAAATATTTTTTATTGTATTTTTCTGATATTATTTGTACACTTAAATAAATAGAGGTATAATTTATATATGTATAAGTATAAGTATTTCATGTATGTATTTATATAGACTATTTTATTTTTATGTTTTCTTCATGGTTTTATTCAATTATAAATGTATTTACAAAATTACAAAAATATAAAATTATAAAAATGATAAAGAATAAATAAAATGAATACTTTATTCATGTATATTATACAATAGGGGTCCAAAACCTAACTTTCACAGCTTATCTCCAAATTAAGTGAACCCCCTTCACTAAATAGGTTATTAAAAGTTATATACAATTAAAGGTGATTTTTGTACATTTTGAGTTTTTATTGAGAAGATATGGGTCTGGAAAGTTTGGATTTTGGATTTTTATTCTGAGTATAAAATATATACTGTGTATTTTTTTTGTGTGAAGTAAATTTTGTATTTTTCTATATATTATTATCTACAATTTTCATGTACAAAGTTTCTTTATTTGAGGTATAAATCCTAAAGAATAAAATGAGTCCCAAAAATGAATTATTGATGAATAAAAGAATGGGGTTTTTATTGTCTTTTTGGCCCTTATCTCCCCCCACTTTATTCCTTGTCGATCAAATCAATTCTTGACTTGATCTCGGGGTTTAGGATCATAAAATATCTTTGATATTTTATTTCTTTTTTCTTTTCTTTCTTTATTCTTTTATTTTGGCTTTAAATAATGTAATTTATAATAATTATGCAATAAATAACGAATGTTAATTTGTATAAAATAACGATATTTTTGCATGCATTTAGCTAATGTTTAATGGCTAAAATGAAAGAATAAAGGTGATGAAATGGAGATTCATCACCCCCCATACTTTCCTTCGATAGTCCTTAGCAAACACTTATGCAATGAGTGCGGAAAATAAAAATAAAGAAACCGAAATAACTTGAAATAATTTTCGACTTTTAAACTACTCTTTAATAAAGTCAAAGTTTGGAGCTCAGAGAAGGCCATTGGATTAATGATGTGTTCGGAACCACATGAAAGTCAAGAAGTATGACATAACAACCCTTAAATTCCATACTACTATCATCCAGTCCAATTCACAACCAGGTCAGAACCATCTTTTAAGTCACATACTCTTGCTACCTTGAAATGATAGAACCATGTGTGTGAATTTGTTCAGCTCTTCCCAGACAAAACCATTGAACTATAAGGCGTATGCTCTTCTGGTAACTCATCCTTGTAGAGACAGATATTCCCTTCTAAGGTTAGGTGCTCTGGTCTTTACAACCGAATGAGGGAGAAGTTAGAAGAATGAGAAAAGAAGTGGGAATGGACCAGTGCAGTCTTCATTCCCATCTGAAGTCGGTCAGTGTAACCAATTCTTCACCAAGAAGAAGGATTTTTCTGAAGCTCAATTTTTTGTGAAATTTTTGGTATAGTATTCTTTGGATATTTTCTTTGACTTTGTACAGCTTCTGTATTCTTGATTGTGCCCCAATAGATATAGCATTTTTGTTCAACACACTTTTTTAGGGTCTTGGAAAAGTTGCGTCGGTAGATCATTCCTCATCCGAAGCATTATCTCAATCCATCTCCAGTCGTTAAATATCATTATTAACAAAAGAAGTTTGTTAGAGTACCGGTATCGGCAATCCCCAAGAATGGTTCCTGAGCTACCCTTTTATGAAATGACCTTGCATCGTCCCGACTTAGATTCCAATATTTTTCAACAGTTCATGTGAGTTGAGCTAAGTGGTAGGTGTGAGGTTTCCAGTCAAGTTATTGTCTCAAGAGTCTTACTTATGATATGAAGGGTTCTACTTAAGCAGTTTGAATTGACTCATGAACATAGTCTTATGGAACCTAAAGAATTAAGTCAAGGTGACCTAAAATATCTCCACTACTAGTCCTTAATGGGTTCCTCTGAAATTAAGTGTATTAAGGTCTGATCCAAGCTCCAATCTTCAGACTTTATCTTGACATGTTCAATTGTCTATGTTATTCCAAAAACGCGAATGCTATGTACAATGCAAGAAAAATATTTTTGTGATACAATTATCTAGTTTTGAACTTTTTATGGATTTTTTTGAAAAAGTTTTGCAAAATTTTATACAATTTTTTAAAGGTTTTTGCAAATGTTTTTGGGATTTTTGGTTCTGCACATTTTTAGGGATTTTTCAAAACAAAAAAGATTTTTGTAATAAAAGATATATACACATATTTACACATGAGTGAATCTTAATAATTTACAAGAGTTGAGGTTTAAATAATTTACACAAGAGTTAGTAATTTATATATACAGTTGGTAAAAATGTTTATTTACTAAAATGATGTATATATTCCTCAACTTATTTGAAAATTATTTTTCAAATAATTTTGAAAACTATAGTTCAAAATAATTTTTGCAAATAATTTTTAAAAACATCTGAAAACCATTTTGCAAAGATTTTTCAAATACTCTACATAGATTTTTCAAAATATTTTTGCAATCATTTTCCAAACAACTACAGATAGATTTTCAAAACATTTTATTTCACACAAAGAAAAGAAATTTTTACAAACCAAACATTTTTACAAAGGTTGAAAATATTTTACAAAATATTTTTTAAATATATTTTCAAATATTTTGCTAAACATTTTTACCTGATTTATTAATCAGTACTAAAAGAATTTGAGGAATAATATACATCTTTTTATTAGTTGATTTAATGAATTTATATGTATATATACATTATTTTAGCCATATTTATTTTGAAAATATGGAAGTACGAGTTATGGCTAAAGTATATACAACGTATATACGACCCCCTGTACTTAGCTTGAGTTATGTCCTCATAGATCTAAGAGAGAAGAAAGGATATAACTCGTACTAAGTATAAAACGACTAAAGAATAATGAACGGAAGAATCAGAAGAATGAGAAGTCAACCATCCCCCTATACTTAGGTTCAAATTATCCTAAGTATAGTAGACTGTATCTACATGCAAGGAGGGTCGAGGGTGAGAATGAACAACTTAATGATTCGTCATGTCTCCCCTATACCTTGAATAAGATATCCCTAAGTATAGACACGAAAATCAACAAGAGAGGAGGCATGTGGTGAGATCAGGAATGAACATGTGAAGTCACTCATCCCCCCTATACTTAGGATGAAGCATATCCTAAGTATAAAGGCAATGAATGAGGAAAACAAAGCAGAAAATAGAAAATACAACATGAAAGAAGAAAAGAAGAAAAGAGGAAAACTGGAGCAAAAGTTTTTGAGGAATATTATCTGAATCTTCCGATGTGGCTGAGTTTGTGGAGGCTTCTTCATTGCATATCACTTGAATAGAGTCGACAACGACCAAGAAAGTGTCATGCTCAAGGTTCGACTTTGGTAGCTAATCGTTGACAACAAATGGTAGTATATCAGCTGACAAATCTGATATCACGATGCTTCCATTATCAAACACTTCTTTCACTTTTGCCCGGAAAGATCTTCAACTTGGTGTCAAAAAGCCACACTTTCTATCCAGTCTCGAAGGTCTTTCTTCTAATGTACCGGTCATGCCAACGTTTAACCTTCTCCTTGTACATCAATGTGTTATCATAAGCAAAGTCTCCGAATTCCATGAGCTTATTCATATCCTCTTTTCTTTGATGATCACCTTTACGTAAGTCTAAGTTGTATATATTTTTTGTCCATAATGATTTATGGATCAGTTCCGTGGGTAGATGGGACAGATTCCCATACACAAGACGATATGGTGACATGCCCAAGGAAGACTTGTAAGTTGTTCTTTATGCCCAAAGGACAGAGTCCAAGAGTTGGGATCAATTTTTTTTGTCTGGCTTCACAAGCGTTTGCAAGATCATCTTGATTTCCCTGTTTGATAACTCTACCATGCTATTGGTCTGGGCATGATAAGGAGTTGTAACTCGGTACTCAATATCGTACTTATTCGTTAATTTTTTGACCTCTCTATTAATGAAGTGACTACCCCCATCTGATATCAGAATCTTTAGAATCCCGAATCGCGAAATGATGTTCTCTCTCAGAAACTGAAACACTGTACGGTTGTTTGCGACTCGAGCAGGGATAGCTTCAACCTAGCGACTCACGTAATTAACGAAAGATGGATGTGCTCGTATTCCTGATTGTTGGGAAAGGGTCCCATGAAATAGATGCCCCACACATCAAACACATCTGAGATCTAAATACATTTTAGGGGCATTGAGTCTTTTGTTGTAAGGGTGCCTCCCAATATTTGATAGTCAGTGCAGTGCTTCATGTATATTGTCGCATCCTTGAATAGTGTCAGCCACCAGAGGCCACATTACAGTACTTTTGCTGGCTTTCTAGCTACAATGTGATGTCCACCAGATTCGAGCGAATCACAATGCTCGAGGACACTATGATGCTCCTCCTGAGAGATTCCCTGTCACCAAATGCTATCTGCTCCTTCCCTATATAGAAGTGGGTCTTCCCATTGGTAGAAATGGATTTGGAACAAGAATTTGTCCTTCTTGATATTCATCCAATCTTGTGGGACTACATTGGAAATGAGGTAGTTCACAATATAGACATATCAAGGGAGTGAATCCACGGCTAGAATCGACTCATTAGGAAAGGAGTCTGTGATGGGTGCACTTCTCAGTAAAGGCTCTTGTTGTTCAATTTTGGAGAGGTGGTCCGCTACCACATTCTGAACTGCAGGATTGTCTTTGATTTCCATGTTGAACTCCTAGAGGAGAAGGATCCGCCTGATTAATCTGGGTTTGGCATCCTTTTTCTGTTGTAAATACCAGATAACCGAGTGGTCAGTATAGATTGTGACTTTAGATCCAAATAGATAGGATCTGAACATCTCAAGAGTGAATACCACATCTAATCTTTCTCTTTGACAATGTAATTTCTCTGAGCTTCATCTAGCGTTTTGTTGGCATAATGAATGGAATAGGGTGCCTTTTTTTTCCTTTATCCTAGAACAACCCCAATTGCAAAGTCTGACGCATCCGTCATGATCTCAAAAGGGAGAGACCAATCTAGTGGATGTAGGATTGAAGCTTGGGTGATTAACTCTTTCAATTGACTGAAGACAATGAGAACCTGCTGATCAACGTGCAACTCGATCTCCTTGCATAGCAATTCAGTGAGAGGTCGGATGATGCAGATGAAATCTTTGATGAATCTCTTGTGAAAATTCACATGCCTCAAGAACGGCCTAACATTTTTGACAATCTAAGGTGGTTGAGATTGGAAATCATATCTACCTTTGTCGGGTCGACTTCCATGCCACGTTTAGAAATGACATGACGTAGCACAATTCCTCCTGTGACCATGAAGTGTCTCTTTTCCCAAGATAGCACGAGATTTACTTCACGTCATTTCTGAAGTATTCTGTCCAGGTACTCAAGACATGCATCGAAACTGTCACCGTAGACGGAGAAATCATCCATAAACACCTCGAGAAAACTGCCAACTATCTTGGTGAAGACTGCAAATATGCATCTTTGGAATGAGGCAGGGGCATTGCACAGACCAAAGGGCACTCTCATGAAAGCGTAGGTGTCAAATCAGAGAGTGAAGGTAGTCTTCTGTTGGTCCTCTGGGGCCATTGCCACTTGGTTGTACCCAGAATACCCATCCAAAAACAAGAAAAACTCCTTGTTGGTTAGTCTCTCCAAAACTTGATCAATGAATGGCAAGGGAAAGTGGTCCTTCTTTGTCGTTGCATTGAGGCGACGATAGTCAACACATACACGCCAGGACCCGAGTAGAAATCTCCTCACCTCTGTCATTTGTAACTATGATGAGCTTGGATTTCTTCAAAACTACGTGCAGAGGGCTCACCCATTTTAAATCAGAGATGGGATATATGAATCCTGCATCACACCATTTCATGATTTCTTTCATAACGACGTACCGCAAAGTTGGGTTCAGTCTGCTTTGAAAACTCTCGGGATGTCTTGGCAGCTTCTACCAAATAGATATGATGTGAACACAGGGTAGGATTTATCCCCATGAAGGTCTGAAAGATGCCAACCAAGTTCCTTGCGATTTATCTCTAGAATCTCGAGAAGTCGAGTTTCTTGATCTGGGGTCAGCCTACTGTTGATGATGACCGGATACATAAATTTTGACCCGTAAGGAAGGCATACTTATGGCCTACTGGAAAGTGGCTTTAATTCCGTTTTTGATCTGGCCTACTTCTTGGCCACTTCAAAAACTGCGCTAGTAGATGGATGATCTGTCATGACTTTAGAGGTGCTGCTTACATAAATGGCTTATTATTCAAATGAAAATGTGTTGAACAGATCTGCAATGAATTCATCGTGTTCGGACTGACATGAATCTTCTGAATCAAAGAGATGCATCAGCAAATTGGATTTTGTCTCCCAAGTGATATCAGAGCTCGTGTCGTCCTGTGATTTCCTGGTCCTCCTCAGGAGAGGATTTATAGGGTCCATATGTCATTCAACGAGAGTTATGTATCTTTGATTCCTCCAATAAAGTAACAGTCTGCTTCAGGCAGTGCTGCATGACTTTTATCAGATACAACTTTTAGCTCACTGACCATGTATATGGTAACTCTATTGCTGCTCGAGCTGGACATGATCTTCCCAAACCCATAATCAACCACGACCACTCCAGTGCACAAAAATGACCATCCAAGGATAATTGGGATCTGAAGTAATGGTGCAGGAGAGTCCATATCAAAGACTACAAAATCAACCAAAAACTCCATGTCCTGCACCTTTACAACAACATCTTCTAACATACCTCAGGGTCACTTGATGGATCGATTAACGAATTAAAGGATCATGCGTGTTTGCTTCAATGGACCCAACCTGATTTTTTTAGTAATGATAAGGGTAGGAGGTTGATAGAAGAGTCGCTGTCAAGCAAGGTTTGCTCGAAGACTTGGTTGCATCTGATCAAAGGTGCTCCTTTATCTTATTTTTTCTGAAGGAGATTGCTCATGGCTGCTAATGTGTCCATGGTAAGGACGTGCTTCTCAACTTGCTGGAATTTGTTGTTGCAGTTCGACCGATGCTTGTTTGCACATGCTTCCTTCAAGCCTTTCTTCACAGCAGGCATGTACTCCATGGCTTGCATCAACGACAATTCAACAATCAAATTCTCCAGAATATCCACAACACATGGATCAGATAGTGCACTTTTTCTTTTTTTTGTAAAATTTTTGGATTTTTCTATTACATCAGGAAAAAGGAATATTTATAGAATTGAAATAAAAAGAATTGTTCTTATTTACGACAGAATTCTTGTCCACAATATTCTGTACATCCGGACTGCAAAAAGTTGTACATTCAAAAAATGGCAGCCTCCGCTCCATCGGTTGGCTCTAGATCGACTGATGTGGCTTGCTTCTCCATTTTTGGTACGACTTCACTTCAGTTGTGATCTTTTTTTGGTATTTTTGATTTTTCTGATTTTTTTGTTCTTTTTACTGATGGAGGTGGTGGTGGATGACAACTGGCATGGCTCCTTATTCTTCTTCCTCACATGAACTTGTACCTGTCACGACTGATGCAGAAGATGATGATTCACCTGACAAAGCTTTATTCTTCCCCTTGATTATGGCAGACGAAGGCAAGGTCCTACCACTCCTGAGAGTAATAGCATTAGACAAGGCAAATTCACAATCATCTGACTCTACATACACAAATGGGACATCACATTCTACCTACTCTTTTCTCTTGAAATTATTGGGATTAGCTTCTACATGGGATGGGATAGGAGTTCTGGTGGCCGTAAGGTCGTCTAGCTTCCTTGTCATCTCTGCTAGGCCTTATACTAATTGGGCCAAGCAATTGAGGCTCGGGTTCACAGTAATTGCCTTGGAAGGTTCAACGTCATGACCACGCTTTGGCTATTAGTTAGGAAACTGAGGCTGGAATTGCTGATGTTATTGTTGAGGAGGAGGAAGATAATACTATTGGTAGGGAGGATGAGGATACTAGTGCTGAGGTCCAGTCGTGTACTGATGGTACGACTGTTGCTAACGGTACAACAACTATGGGTACTACTACGACTATCTCCATTATTATGGTATTGTGGAGACTGGTGATATTGACACTGAGGTTGGGGCTAAAAGGACTATGCAAAGAGACCACCATGAGGTTGGTGGTACTACCGGTTGGCTAGTGGCTGGCCCTGGGGTTGTCCAACAAGACAAGCAAGTTACGAATCATTGCTACGGACACCATTGAGTTTTTGTATCATGGGTGGTGGCGGGAGTGCTGGATCAGAAGATGGTAGGTAATTTGCCTGGTATACCACCATATGATGTTGTGGCAAGGCCTGCTCGGGTGCTTGCACGTAGTACATGTACTGGATTGTCGGCTGCTTCTAACTCGACAGAGGTTGTTGTGGAGGTGATGGTTCATCTTTCTTCTCAGCATGAGTGTCTGACGATGGTGTCACCGACTGACATGATCTGATGGTGCTCAACAACTCCTCCAACTACTTGGTGATTTGGTCCAGCTTATCCAAGTGTTGCATCCTCTGCTCAATCACAACGAGTTTTTCAAGATCATGTGGTCGCTTCTCGATAGTCAACCTTTGAGAGATGGTCCCCAATGATACTGAGGTTGGAGCTCTCATCTCTCTACATCACGGGACACTGCCATGTGGACTGGCTTGTGGAGGATCTAAGGTTGTATCTGATAAGTACGAGATGAAGAGAGGGTGGCCTCAACTTCGACCATTTCTTCGAAAATATGCCAGACTATGTCTTAATTCTTGTTAAAGTGGGATCCTCCATAGGAATTATCGACTAATTTCTGTCTCTCTACATTCAGGGCCCCGAAGAAGTGTTGGACCAAACTGGTCCTCAGTATGTCATGGTGAGGGCACTTTTCCTGCAGATTAATGAATCGTTCCCAAGCTTCATGTCTGAACTCGTGGACTGCCTGAGAAAAGTTGCTAATCTTGGCTCGCATCTGGTTGATCTGATCGAGAGGGTAGAACTTGTGAAATAACAAGATTTAAGTTCCTCCCAGGTTTTCACGACCTTTCTCAAATGATTGACCTAATACAAGGCGTTGTCCTAGAGGCTGAAGGGAAACACAGTCATCTTCACTACAACTAACGGAATGTTAGGGTAGTGGGTAGTTCTGCGGATGCGAGAGAACTGGAGTAGGTGAATGCATGGCTCCTTGTTTGTATTCCAATGAAAAATGGGTATAAGAGCAAGGAACTAAGGCTTCAGCTCGAAGTGAGCGTTCATCAGTTGGATGCAAATCCAATCGGTCATCCGACTGTCCCCATGATTGTATGTTTCTTTCAGTATCAGTTTGGGGTTCTCATTCATTGCCCCCTCTTCTACCTGATCTGGATCATCAAGGGGTCTTTCACCGTCTCCTCCTCCTCTTGATGGTCTGTTCCTTATGTCATTCAATATATCTTGAAATGTAGTTTGTATGACTGCCTTCTCAGTCAGTTATTGCGGAATGGCTTGGATGGAAGTCAGTAACTAAGCATTCACCTGATTCTGATCTGGCATGGAACCTTGCTCTTGTTGGGGTGGCTGTTGTCCCTTACCCTTTTGCTGAGGAGACATTTCCTGGTTTGAGTCTAAAGAGATAGATTCTGGATTGGGATACAGGACCGGGATTAGCTTCTATCTGGAATCTAAGAGAATCCTAATCAGACCACTTGAAATTGAATGCCATCTTCAATGACAAATCTTAGATTAGGGTCAATCCCAGATGATTGTGAATGGAGTAAAAGATGTAGACTGAATTTGACCTCCGTTCGCATCGAGCGAAAGTGGGACAAGAGTGGTCCCAGTTTATTAGGAGATAAAGGAGAGTGGAAAGAAGATGAGGAGTCTAGAGATTGGTTCGCAAGATCCGAACTGGTCCTCAGGAATCACCTTGAATTATTGACGATGTTGAGTCCATGGAATCGATGTAGGTGTCGATGGAGTCCCGACTAAACCATCCATGGATTGACAACGTGGAGCAAAAGAGAATCGATGTAGGAGTAAGGATACGATGGTCAACGAGGAATAAAAAGGAGTGTAAAATAATAGAAAGGCTCGAAATGAGCAGGGGGTCAATAAGGAGACACATATAACAAAATTTTCACAAGTGCGCAGGACTTGATCTTTGAACCTTAATCTGGATCCATACAAACACAATACAAAACTGGGTTCACCAACTCAACACAATGTGAATCCGTAAAGGATTGGCTATTTTTATCTTTTCATTTTTACAGTTGTTATCTCAAGCATATCTTTTAACAGGTCCTTAGCACGCTAACCATATAAGAGCGGGAGTACTACCGGAAAGTATCATGTACTTGTCCTCCTCTTTGTAACATAGAATCTACACTTTTGAAGTCCTTGCAACCCTTCCAAAATCCCTACTCAGCCAAAGAATAAGAGAGAGGAATTCGATAGGCGAAACCACTACTTCAGACCTCGCTCGCAACAGAATCACCCATGAGCGTGCAAGAACCTACTCGAACGCAAACCGATGAGACAGACACCCCTGTGAAGGCATGGACCAAGCTCAGTTCTTTGGACCAAGTTGATGTTCCACAAAAAGCAGGAACACCATCACTGATAGGGCCTTACTCGGTCACGTACGATAGAAGCGCCATTACTTCAGAATTCCATGCGATACACAAGGTAGTTAAAGAATGGATTTTGAGCTCTAATCCTTAGCGGGTCATGCCTCGCTCTTGGGTGGGGTTTTGGTCCCCTCCTAAGGTACTTGAAAATAATGAGGGCTTTATGAACCCAAAACAGTGAAGTTCATTACAGATTTTAATTAAGGTCAAAGTTTATTCAGCTGTCCTCTTGTTTTAGATTTTTGGATTTTCACTTTTTTTTGGATATTTTGCATACAACGCTTAATGATTGTGTAGATTTTCCTTTAAGTCCAAGGTGCTCCAAATCAGAGGGAGATAGCGAAAAAGTCATGCAAGTCGATTCATTGATGGGAATCTCATCATTGAATCTATGCATGCAGAGTTATAGGACTTATAGTTCTTCACAATCTCTTATGTGGTATGCAAAATAATTTTTAAACCTATCTACTTGGCGATGTGAAATCAATAAAATCACCCTAAATAGTAGATGTTATTAGTTGTGAAGAACTATATGTTAATTATTCAGAAATAAACCTTAGGTTCTGATCTTGGAGACATCTTGGTGCCCACCATAGCGGGTCCTGCTAGCGATGTATGATGCTTATCTCATCACGTGGGTTTAAGTCCAAATAACTAACAATTATTAATTTGACTAGATCCAAATATACGAGACTATAGGCATATAATTCTTGTTAGGGTTTAGACCTAGTTACTGATACAAGCAAACCTAAAGTCTAGGGGCTCCATGCACATAAAACAAATAAAAAAGGCAGAAAACTCAAAACATGGGAAACAAATAAAAATAAAGCGAAAAATAGGGAGAAATAAAGGTACAAGGCGAGGAAAACTCAAAAAACCACGACGAGGCCCACATGTGAAAAAACACCCGAGCAATGGACCTCGTTGTTAAGAGTAGTGTCCAAGTTCATATTTATTACAAATTAATAATGAATAAATGAATCGCTCTCTCACAAAAATAAAATAAAATTCTAAACTAAAATGCATGCTAATTGATCTCCTTATTATGAATGCTACCTCTCCATCTGGTCACATGGTGAATACCAGTCTCCACCTTGCTCAACTGCATCAACCTCCTAAGAAGTCATACTTCCATAGCGGGCCCTCATAATGAACACAATAAAAGAGGTGTATTAGTACAATTAATCAAATAATGTTTTAAGAAAAATAATAAATGGAGTATGTACAAGTTAGAAATGAGATAGAAAATTTTGTACAAATAAATGAATGAATGAATAAATAAAAGACAAATATATATGAAATAGGCTACACATGCTGCTCCCCGATAATGATGCCATTTGATGAAAAGGTATTATGCTATGAGGGTCTAAAATATATCCTCATGGAGTGCGAAGATAGATTGTCTCCGAGACGACCCACAAAGAGAACCCATGTTCAATCAACAAGTATCTGCAACATAAAAATAAACAATGAATAGCCAAAATGTGAGGCACAATTATTATACTTTACAAACAAAAATGTAATTATATGCATGTAGAGGTCGAACCACAGAGAGCAAGCTAGGTAGCCTACGATTATTGTTACAATGTGCATTATGTACATACTTGTCTTTAAGTCTTTTTATGTGGATTTTTTATATTTGATTTTTTAAAATTAATAGTAAATATATGTATATAGGTAATTTAATAATAATAAGGTAGATTAGATTAATACACACACACACACACACATATAGGTAGGGATATACACATAAGGTATGAATATATATATATATATATTGTTTTTAGTTTTGCAAATTTATAATTTATTTTTTAATTTTGAAAATATATATATATATATATAGATTATATTAGTACATATTATAAGTATAGATAATATATATATATATTTATATACATATAGATAGTATACAATATATATACCTATAAATAGTCCAAAAATCCAGAAAACTATTTTTTTAGTTTTTGATTTTTTTAATGTTTTTGTGATTTTTCTGGAATTTTTTTGCATAGTTTTAGGTATTTTTAAAATAAAAATATCCCAAATTAGGGATTAAATAAGTATCCCCAATTGATTTGAATATTAAAAGTAGCATAAAGCATAAAAAATTCTTCAAATCAATTTTACTAAGTAAATAATAACATAAAGAAATTTTAGGGACAAAAATAAATATTTTTGGATTTTTTCTGATTTTTCTATTTTTTACTGGATTTTGGAGCTTTTAAATTTTTAGTCTTTTCTTTTTCTATTTTTTATATTTTTGGTCTAGAGTTAATATATATCATAATAAGCATACTAGAATTTTTTATAATTTTTCAAGGTATTTTGATGTTTTTTGGTATTTTTAAGATAAATAGGGAATTAATGCTCACTATTTGAATTTTAATAAATATGTAAAAGCCAAGAATTACAAATTAAAAATTAGAGCATGAAAATGTGTAATTCATGGCATTCGCGTGCAATTTTACAAAATAAACTACAAACATATGCTAATTTTAACAAAAATAAACAAGAAAATTTAAATACAATGTACTGGTAGGGACCTTTTACAATTAAAACAATGTATACATGCATTTCAGAACCATCTTACAAAACTCAAGGGCATACATGTAATTTTCCACAAATTTTGTAAATAAAACACACCATGGAAGGGCTTTTATGCAAATATATAAAAGTCTCAGGTCCCATATACAAATTTTCCAAAAAAACTTTAACACTGAATATACAACTTTATGTATTAAAAATAAATATACAAAATCGGGTGGTTATGCCTACAAAATACCTAACTCATGTGGCAAGCCACGTGAGCTAAGATAGCATGGACATGTAGGCAAATACATGAAAGCACAGGGGCTATATGCAATTTTGATAAAATTATTTACACTCCAGCGAAGAAATAAAATACTAAAGAAATAGGAAAAGGCGGAGGGTGCTTAGTGCAAATTACCCCGATTTGTGCACGATCCAGCAACTCTGATTGATTCACTTAGACACGTGGCTGGTTGAGGATGCACGATGGCGCTTGGACTAGAGCAGCTAGGATTAGATCTCGGGCTGAGATCGGGCAGTTGAGGTTCAATTGATCTGACAACTCCAATTGATTATGGTGCATTGCTCATCATCGGATGGTGGAGGAGGATGGTAGAAGAACAACCAAGAACTCGCTGTGGGTGAACTTTGATCCAATCAAGCGCACGCTTCCGACCACCTGGGACTCCACCAAATGGCTCTAAATGCTCCTGCAGCAGCTCCACACTTGAGGAAGCCCTCAAAAGTGTTTGGGGGTCACTGATAGATCCCTGGAGCTCCGTCGTTTCTGGAGGTGCTTTTTGAAGTTGAGTGGGGATCACATGCCCCCTTCCAGCCGCTTTTCCTATAGAATGATAAAGGCAACATAAGGGTAAGGCAACTAGGCTATTATTGGCGAAGGTTGGGGTGAAATGGCTGCGAATGGAGTGCTACGACGAGGTGGCAGTGGATGGAGCATGAATCCTTAGATCCAGAAGGAGTAGAAGGGGATTGATGAGTTGAGGAAGTGGAGAAATGAAGGGTCTAGGTGATGGAATGATCGTGAACATCAGAGACAGAGTAACACGATGGATCATAGTGGTCGAAGCTCTAGAACTCAAGTGAGATCTAAATATAAACCTAGTCTAAAAAATAGATAAACCATAAAACAAAAAGCAGAGAATAGAATCTATGAACAAAAGCTACCTAAAAATAAGGAAATAATGCAGCTCGAACCTGATGGTGGACTAGGGCGCAGGACAGGCTAGAGCTCTATCGTGGACCCTCTCTCTCCTCATGCGATGCTCCGAACCTCAGGGAAAGCTCCTCTGTCATCGGCGAACTCTTATGCTCACAGCTGGATACACAACAGAGCTCAGGGAGGGAGCAAAAGGGAATGGAAGGAATTTGAGTTTTATTTATAGACAATGTTCTGGGCGATTTTCAATCGAAACTATTGAGAGGCTCGATGAAGATCAGAGGAATGTAATGAGTAGGCATGGATGTCGATCGTGATGTGAGCAATTTTCATGAAGGTCTCGAGGCATTTTGTCGATCAGAGTGATCGAGCGAAGGCGGAGAAGATGAGTTGCTCGAGTCTCTAACAAGAGTCAGAGGCAGGGAAGGACAAGTGATCGAGGTCAACAATTCTCGCGTCCGATTTGGTCCACATAGAACACTACAAGACAAAAGAGCAAGCTTTATAAAAAATAATTAATTAAAAATAGTAAATGATTTTATTAAATTTTGATTATAAAATAAAAAATATTTATTATTTTATGTAGTATTTTAATTTGATTTTTTTATTTTTATGAGTTGATATATTACAAGTTACTTTTTAAAAGTTGATTTATAGGTACATTGACCTATGTTTTGTATATTTTATTTTTATTTTGTATTTTTATTTGATTATTTTATTTTCATATTTTATATAGTTATAACTTATTTTTATATACACAAATATTTTTTATTATATTTTTTCTGATGTTATTTGTACATTTAAATAATAATAGGTATAATTTATATAGGTATAAGTATAGGTATTTCATTTATGTATTTATATAGTGTATTTTATTATTGTATTTTCTTCATGGTTTTATTCTATTATTAATATGTACATGTATTATAAATAGTATTTACAAAATTATAAAAATATAAATTATAAAAATAATAAAGAATAAATAAAATGAATACTCTATTCAGGTATACAATACAATAGGGACCCATAACCTAACTTTCACATCTTAACTTCAAATAAAGTGAAACCACCTTCATTAAATATATTATTAAAAGTTACATACAATTAAAGTGATTTGATGCATTTTGAGTTTTTATTGAGAAGATATGGGTTCAAGAAGTTTGGGTTTTGGCTTTTTATTCTAAGTATAAAGTGTACAATGTGTATTATTTTTGTGTGAAGTAAATTTTGGATTTTTCTATATATATTATTGTCTACAACTTTCATGTACAAAGTTTCTTTATTTGAGGTATAAATACTAAAGAATAAAATGGATCCCAAAAATGATTTATTAATGAATAAATAAAAGGGATTTTTATGGACCTTTTCACCCTTATCTCCCCTACTTTATTCCTTGTCAACCAAATCAACACTTGGCTTGGTCTCGGGGTTTAGAGTCATAAAATACCTTTGGTATTTTATTTCATTTTCTTTTATTTCTTTATTCTTTTATTTTAGCTTTAAACAATGTAATTTATAATAATTATACAATTGAGAATGAATGCTAATTTTTACAAAATAATGATATTTACATGAATTTAGGTAGGGTTTAAAGGCCAAAATGAAAGAATAAAAGTGATGAATTGGATATTCATCAATAAGATTGATATAGAATTATACACATATATATGGTTTAATAGAGATACCCCCAAGGGGGATCCAACTTGGCTAACACACCCTCATGTTTCATTTTTAAGGTATTTAATGAAAACTCATGGTGGAATTTAGTCCATTAAATGGCAACATGTTGGCGTTTAAATTTCATGTAAAATAAGCATTCTTAACCTGTAAATCTATAGTGTGTCAATTATTGCAATTCTAAGATTGTTAACATTTTACAAGCTTGATGGATGGGGTAGAAGTCTCGAATTGAGTCGAAATATGAATAAGAATATGATGTCATATAGTGATACAAATGCCCCCTGATAATTTCATTAGCCCCATTAAACATACACACATACGCGCGCGTGCGCATGCGCTGATGAATTGTCATTCATCTACCTTTATTATTCTATTTTATCTTTATATCCCTATCAAAATATATGTAAATACAACTAACTTGCACAAATTAACATTCACTGTTAATCTGTAAATAATACATACTTCTATGGATTTAAATCCAAAGTAAAAGAATAAAGAAAAGAAAAAGAAAATAATGAAGTATTAGAGTTACTGAATGATCCTAAACCCCGAGACCAGGTCAATATTGACATGGTCGACAAGGAATAAAGTGGGGAGGGAGAGATAAAGGCTAAACACTATATATAGGAAACCCTAATTTTTCTATGAAAATAACCATTTTTACTATATTTTATTCTTTATTTTACACACCTCAAATAATAAAGTGTTCAACATGAAACTTGTATCTAAAAATAGATAGAAAATTACAAAAATAATTGCCAAAACTGATGTACTGTACAACTGGGTCATACAAATGAAAAAGCCGCAAACCGAGTTTCACATATCAACATCTTCTCCATATGAACTCAAAATTCACCAAGCTCACCTCTATTGTATTCAAAATCAAATTATATATCTAATGAAGGTGGTTTCATTTAAAATAGAGTTAAGATACTATGTATCTGTATATTTTACTAATATATTTTATTCTTTATATTTTACTCTTCTTATATTTTTAAATAATTTTACATATTATTTAAAATATATAAAAAATATAAATACAAAATAAAAATATTAAAAAGGTGTTAAAATAAATAATATATTAAAACATATAGGTATACTATACCTATAATGCATATACATAGAATTATTTATATATGTAAATGAAATCATAAAAATAAGATAATATATGTGAATATATATATTTAATTACATTATAAATATATAAAATATGCATGTAAGATAATAAATATTAAAAATACAAACTAAAAATAAAATACCCAAAATATAGATAAATATACATATATTTATACATGTAAATATTAACATCCTACACATAAGGTTGTAACAATAAATAAAAAACCCATAAAATAGTTTGAAAAATAAGAAACATTTTTCATGTTTTGAGCTTTAATAATAATATCATTTATTATTTTTATGGGACTAATAAGCATTTTGATTTTCTATTTTGTCTTATTGGTCCTACGTGGACTAATAGGAAGCCAAGGAAAGTTGACCCTCGGTCAACTATCCAGCATCCAACTCTGACTTTGTTAGAGTCACGAGATGCCCCTCTTCTCCAATTTCTTCACCTTCCTCCATGCCTCCATTCTTCTCGAGTAGCTCACCCTTCTGTAGCCTCCATCACCCTCTTCTACGCCCTATAGATAGGCTCCACAAACCTCCATTTCTCCATATGCAATCTTCCTCCCAAATCTCCATCTTACTCTATGCATAAATAACCTCCCTCACCATACTTTTTGATTTGGATCCCCTTCAACCCTTTGTGACCCCTACCCTAAGTGTGCTTGAGCTTCTTGGCGAAAACAAGAGTCTCGCCAAGGCATTAACGAGGAGAAGGAGCGACCAGAGGTCGAGATCCAACCCGTCGTCGAAGCTTCTCCGAGGAAGGGTCTTATGTTCTAGGTAACTAATGAATATCCATATTATCACATTTGTTCTTTCATTTTGGCCTTTAAACCCAAGTTAAATGCATGTATATAACATTATTTTGTATAATTTAACATTCATTATTTATTTTATAAATAATATATGAAATACATTGTTTAATGCCAAAATAAAATAATAAAGAAAAGAAAAGAAAAAGAAATAAAATTCCAAAGGTATTTTTTGACCCTAAACCCCGAGACCTAGGCATCATGATGACTGATTCGATAAAGAATAAAATAACGGGAGATAATGGTAAAAAACGCAACAAAAATCCTAATTTTTATTTTCCAATAATTCACTTTTGGGACCCATTTTATTCTTTATTATTTACATCTCAAATAAAGAAAATTTATACAAGAAAGTTGTAGATAAAAATGCATAAAAAAATACAAAATTTACTTTACAAAAAATACAAAGTGTGCATTCTACACTCAAAATAAAAGCCAAACCTCAAACTTTTCAGACCCATATCTTCTTTATATGAACTCAAAATGTATCAAAATCACCTTTAATTGTATATAACTTTTTATTAGAAGATGGTTTCATTCAATTTGGAGTTAAGATGCAAAAGTTAGGTTTTGGACCACTATCGTACTATATACATGAATAAAATATTCATTTTATTTCTTTTTTTTTATAATTTTTATAATTTTATAATTTTGTAAATATTCTATATAGTGCATGTACATATTTAGAATATAATAAAACAATAAAAATACAATAAAATAAAATAATTCACAAAAATATATAGATGAATATACTATACTTATACATATATAATAGATATACATATTTACTTAAGTGCACAAAATACATCAGAAAAATATAATAAAAATATATTCAAGTGTATTTAAATAAGCTTTAAATATATAAATTAAGTGTATGAAATAATAAAATATCAAATATAAAATAAAATACAAATTATATAGGTAGATTTACATATAAATGAACCTATAAAAAGTAACCTATAATAAATCAATCTATAAAAGTAGATAAAAAATCAGATTAAAATACTACAGAAAATAATAAATCTCTTTTATTTTATAACTTTTATTTGGATAATTCATTTACTATTTTAATTTTAATTATTTAGCATTTCCCCTATTTTTGTCCACTTGCATGACGTGGACCAATGAGGTCCAAGGATTCGTTGAACTCAGGTCAACTGGACCCTCGGCCTAGGCCCGCTGCGCGTCAGAGGATTTGACCTCACTTCACCCTTTTTCTCCTATCAATGTGATCATCAATTTGGAATGGTCTTCATTGACTTTCTTCCTCGATCACAAGCCTTTCACATCGGATCATTGCATCGATCCGAGGCTTATATATCGAGCTGTGCTCCTCGATTAGCACCATCTGTCCTTTGCCTGTACAAAACCACCTCTGCCGCTTCCTCGAATTTTCAATTCACCTTTACTCTATTTCTGTCCCTCAGAGTGTGCTCCTGGGCTTGAGTGTGGTGACGACAAGCTCGCCTAGCCTTTCTGCAGTGAGGAGAGGCGTTGTGAGGGTGGTTCCTGACCATCTCCATTGCTCGCCAACATGAGGTTGCATCTCGCAGGTCTGGCCTGCTCGAGGTCTATTTTCTTGCTTTCTAGATAGCCTATAGTCGTAGATTTAATTTCTCATCTTTTGATCCGATTTTGATTGATTCCAATAGTGTAGAATCAAGCCCCCATAGTTCACCAGAGCTTAACTCCAACCATTGTTTTATCATCAACCAGCCACTGTTCCAACCCTCATTCACACCCATCCTCTTACCTATCACCTTCTCCATCTCCCTGACTATCCACCCTCCTTCCCTTTGCCCTGGATCGAAGGATCGAGGTTCTTCCTCCGTTGCTTACCGGACCTCGCCACCCCTCTCCATTTCAGATCAATTTCTACCAAATAAAAGCCAAGACCTTCACCTTTTCTTTGTTGTGAATTTGCATGTATTTGGGGGGTCTGAAACCCCATATGAGGGGTATTTGATCCAAGAAGAGACCTCTAGTAATATTAGAGCTCCATGCCCCCTCCGATGGGGCCCAGATAATTTTGAAGCATCATCCAGTCACGGGATGTTAGTAGGAACATGAATAGACTATCGACAGAGCTCCAGGTGGCCGGAGACACGTGCTTGACCGGATCGAAGCTCGTCAGCGATGAGTTCTTCCCTCCTTCTCCCACCATCCTCCTATGCCATCCGATTGAAGGCTGAGTCCCAAATTGCACAGAAGACGTTAGATCAGCGCGAGCCCCTACCGTTGGATCCTATCTGGGGATCTAATTCCAGATGTATGTACCCAACTGTCATCGCTAGGGATGAAAATGGTCGGATACAGATGCGAATAAAGGAATAATCATATCCTTATCCATTTTAAAATACGAATATAAATGTGAATACGAATATTAATGGATATGGAAAATGTGTTATCATATCTTTAAAAACGAATACGAATGTAAAACGAACACGAATCGAACACGGATGATAACATAAACATTTAATAGATTAACTTAAATATGCATGTTTACGATGGTTTACACATAAAATAGTATATCAGATATATTCATTTCATAATAATTATATCAACATGGGTGAATGCAATCATAAAATGTTGTTATGCGCTTTTAAATAAATCTACTACTATACTTCTGTATGAAAACGGATATACGAATATGAATGCGAATGTTGGAGAATGTCAAAGTGATATCCATATCTGCGTCTATTTTAAAATGAGTATGAGTACTAAAACAAATACGATAGCGGATCGAATACAAATATATTCATATTAGTTTTCATCCCTAGTCATCGCACAACGAGAGCGTGCCGTGTGGCAAGTGAGGCGCCTTCAGCTATTTGATCTGCGTCTATAGGGGTAAATTTCACATTTAGCCCTTGATTTTTGTAGCATTTTCATTTGGTCCTGCAATTTAATTAATACTCTTTAAATTTTCTATGTTATTTTAATGTGGCCCTTTGAACTTTAGAATATTGCATATGGGTCTACTCCAGCTCAGCTCACATGTCATCCCACGTGAGTTGGCCATTTTGCACTATTACCACTGTGGATTTTTGTAATTAGCATTTAAAAGTTAAAGTTTGAATATTAGTTGGAAAATTTTGGGTTATTTGCAGATTTGCACCTGACTTTTATTTTAATTGTAAATATATCCCTATCAGTTCATATTTTTTTTGTTCTTGTTTTCTATTCCCTAAAAAATATCATACACACTCTAAAAATTATGAAAAAATAGAGTTTTATGCCTCTTTGCATGCTCTTTTTTTATATTCTTAATTTTGCTGTTTAGACATTTTTTATATTTATTAAAAATAAAAATATCATGTTTTATCCCCGCTTGACTTTAAAAATACCAAAAAATGTAAAGCCTTTTTGAAAAATTCTAAAAAAGACATTTTTTATTATAGTATTTTGTGTCTCCACACCAAAAATCCCTAAAAATAGAAAAATAAAATGATAAAAAAGAAAAAGCTTCAAAATCCTTATAAAATTAAAAAATCTTATAAAAATTCAAAAATATTCGTTTATTTCTGTATTAGGACATATTAAAATTGATTTGGAGAATTTTTACTCTTTTTTCTATTTTAAATCTCAAAGCAATTTGACCTATTTATTTAATCCTTGTTTTGGGATATTATGGACTTTAAAATACATATAAATTAGCAAAAAATGCCCTAAAATCACAAAAATAGTATATATATAATATAAAAATTTTTTATTATGCAAATTTTGGTTATTTTTAGTTGCGTTTATAATTACATTACCCTATATAATACCTTATATATAGTTATATATACATATATCATATATTTAAAAAAGAAATTTAAAATTAAAAAAATAAAAAATAAAATATAAAATAAAAAACAAATAAAAAATATATAATAACAAAATCCATAAAAAATGTATAATTTAAAACCCCCACAAAAGCAACAAATATACAAGAGAAGCAACAAAAAACATATTAAAATTGATTTGGAGAATTTTTACTCTTTTTTCTATTTTAAATCTCAAAGCAATTTGACCTATTTATTTAATCCTTGTTTTGGGATATTATGGACTTTAAAATACATATAAATTAGCAAAAATGCCCTAAAATCACAAAAATAATATATATATATATAATATAAAAATATTTTATTATGTAAATTTTGGTTATTTTTAGTTGCATTTATAATTACATTACCCTATATAATACCTTATATATAGTTATATATACATATATCATATATTTAAAAAAGAAATTTAAAATTAAAAAAATAAAATAAAATATAAAATAAAAAAAATAAAAAATATATAATAACAAAATCCATAAAAAATGTATAATTTAAAACCCCCACAAAAGCAACAAATATACAAGAGAAGGACATTTTTGCGCATCATGGCACAACTATCACGTTCGCTTCTGACGGATCCGTAATTACCCTATGTTTATCGTGTCGCGTTGCTGTAGTCGGGTAATCAAGATCGATCAAAAATTATCCACTCGAATCGATGAATCAATGAATTATTTAATATGTGGCTTATGTATTTTTAACCTAGGCAAGCCCCAGGTCGACTCAAATAGGCAAAGGAACAACGTCGGGTAAAGTTAGACAAATTAGCTCACGGTTTTCCAAGCAGATTTTTTGTAATTTTTTATACAATAAAAATGGAAATGCACAAAATAAGATTGAATCAGGTTATTATGAAAACTAGCCACTTAGCCAAATTATTTTTAATATGAAATTAAGTCAATCTACCAAGTTATATTTTTCTTAAAAACCTAATTCAGTGTTGATTGCAAAATATATATTTTTGGAATTTTTGAATTTAAGATGCAACAATGAAAAATGCAAAATTTTTAGTGGTTTTTATGCAATTTTTCGTGCAAACAGAATGCAAAATTTATGAAAATTTTACTGAAAGTTAAACATGATGAAATGAAGCTACAATATCTTTTTTGGAATTTTCAGATAATATATGATTTTTTTATGAATTTTTAATGAAAATAGAGTGACTGTGAGTATTTAGTTCCTAAGTAATTCATAAAATCAATTTATCCAGAAGCAAATTTATCTCAAAATTATATTTTAATAAGAAATCTATAAGAGTTGAAATCTCACAAAAACAATATGTGTAGATTAATTAAAAATCATTTACTAAAATCACTCAAGAATTTATTCTAGGCGCAAGACATCTCCATTTCCGATGAAATTTGGATACTAGTTAAAGCACAATTAGGACCATCATATCTGATTTTTTACAATTTTTAGAGCAATGTTTAATTAAATATGAACTTCAGACCATCAATTGGGTAAAATATTCAAATTTCCACCAAAATAATTTTGATTAATTACTGAAATCTCAAAAAATACCCAAATAAATAGGTAACTGATAGATAATTTTATACTCTACAATAAGATATTTTTGAATTAAATAAAAGATGCCAAAATATGGTCCAAATTAAAGTAATAATTTAGGGTTGTCTTTGCAATACAAAAACAAACAAACAAATTGTGCCTAAGGGCTCTTTTGTAATTAAAGAAACTTAAAGGAGATAAATAGCAATTTTTACAAAAAGTAAAAAATGGACCTTCAGGGACGTGGGTTCCCAAATTGGAACCCACGTCTAGGGAAACAGGGCGAGTGGGTAGCGGGCAGCGCGACGGCGCGTGCGTGGGCGTCGTGGTGGTGCTTGGAGGTGCACGTATAGAGGATCGTGACATGATGGAGGGAGGATATGGTGGTGCGGACGCGGCCACATGCGGAGGTGGTCGCAAGATGAAGGAGGACAGGGGCCGCTAGAGCACGCGTGGAGGTCAGTTGCTTGGCCGTGACGAGGCAGTGCCATGAGGGAGCGGCGTAGGTGCTGCAGCGACAGGGCTGGCCACGTAGAGGAGGGCGAGGGGAGTGGTTGTGTATAGATCCATGCACGACGAGTGGACGTACAGGGGCAGCAGGTGTCGGTGGCGGCTGGAGCGAGAAGCGAGGGCACGCGTCGGCTGTGCGCGGCACGACGAGGGCGGTTGGGGTGGCTGCTGCTGGCAGCTGGGTGCACGACCTTTGGAGCGCCTATACGCATGGGTACGGGCAGTGTTATGGCGACCAAGTGAAGGTGGAGGCGTTCGTGGAAGGAGGATGCTGCTGCTGGTTATTGGCGACGAGGGGCTATTGCCGCGGGTGGGAGCTGTGTGCAGTGGAGACATACAACCAAAGAGAGGGGCTTATTTCCTCTTCATGCAAGCTTCTACAGGTAGATTTTTCTGCAAAGAGAAGCAGAGATGGTTCTGCTCGAGAGTTCGTCCTCAGAATTATCAGTAATGTTCGGTGATAGAGTAGCTTGCGAGGAAGAGGGAACGATCTGCTGGGGTTTCTCGGTTGACAAACAATATAGAGACTTGCTTCAGATGGGAGTACTATGCATGATTGGCTTAAAGTCTTGCAAGTGAAATCAAGGCTCGAACAACTTCTATTCGGTCGAACGTGAAAGGAGAATGGTGAATGAAAAGCTCCTAGGGGATGAGAGATGGAAGCAAATCGGTGAAAGGTTCTAGAAGGTAGAGTTGAAGTGGAAAGAGGATAAGGTGGGGGTGATTTGGTCGATGATTTCATATATGATTTGTGATGACGGTGTAGAAAAAATAAAGACGATCAAGACAATAAAAATAATGTTAGATAATAAAAAAATGAGAAGACGATAGAAAATTTACATGTGGTTCGCTAGGGTTGTTGGAGCGTGAAGGTCGTCGCTCCTAGTCTTAGCCTCAATCGATGCCCGACGAGGCACCGAGAAGCTAAAGCTCTTCTAAGAAGGAGGAGCGACGGAGGCTGGGAACATTCGGATCTTGCCGTGAAGCTCGTCTTCGCTCGAAGCCGTCCTCGTCGAGCTATCACCTGGACGAAGGGCCGGGCTAGCGATTCTCCTATCGGAAGGCGGATGATGAAAAATAGAGAAGGAGAAGGAATAAAAAGGAAGAGGAGGAAGTTAGAAAAGAGGTGCAGAAAGTAGAGGAGTTGTGGAGGAAGTGGAGGAGTGGTGGAGTTGGAGTAGAGAATAAGTAAAAGTAGAAGATAAATAAAATAAAATAAGTAAAATAAAATAAGTAGGCTACTAAAAATAATGAAGGGAAAAGAAATAAAGTAGAAAAAAATAAAAATAAATTAGAAATTGTATAAAATAAAAAAGATAATAAATAAAATAAAATAAAATATGAAATTAATGAATTATAAATTAGGGTGACACATGGCGGCTACCACGTGTCGCTCCTAGAAAAATCGAGAAATTAAATATAAAAAAATTAAAAATAAATAACAAATAGGGTCAAATCAAAAAGGGCTCAACATGAAAGTTGCTCGTCTCGATGAGATCTACAACTTTCATGAAGGAACAAAAATCAAAAGAAATCATCTGTATAAAAAGTATTTTTGAGGGTAACTTATAGATATAAAATACCGTATTTTTATCTTTTGCAGATTTTTTTGTCATTTTTTAAAAATAGAAAAATGAAAATAAAAATAAAGAAAATATGAAAGGAATATTTACAACTTAATCTATTTTTTAGATTTTTAATAATTAAGAAAATAAAAAAAATAAAATGAAGGGTATTTTGGTCAATGTGTACAATATACAATAGGGGCCCAAATCCCAAGTTTCACATATGATCTCCGATTTTTATGAAATTAGTCTTGTTTTGGAAGTCTTTGAATGTATATTACTTTAAAAGTGATTAGAATTAAATCAGACACTGTATGAAAGAGATATTCACATTTTAAAGTTCATAGTCTCAAACTTGAATTTGGGTTTTATTGGACAATTTTACTAGTTAATAATTTTTTGATATTTTCCCTTTATTAGTGTTAGTAATATATACACTATAGAGTTGATTTTATTTGATTTGAAGTTAGTATAAAATAGATACAAATAGGTGAATTTAGCTAATATACAAGTGAATATGTACAAGTGATTTTTGGCTCCTTATTTAATGCTCATATGAATGCTAAAATGCACATATTATTTACACATGCATGAATGCTAATTATGCAATATAAGTTGAGATATGCATCTAATTACTCGGGAACAAAGCTCTATTTTCAACTTTTAGAGTGATGAATCACATATTCATCAACTTCTTGTGTCTGAAACTCTACACTATTTACTAGACCTGACCAACGGGCTAGGGGGCGCCGACCCAGCCCGCTCATGGGACATGCTTAGGCTTGAAGATTTAGGAATGGACCGGCCCGGTCCGGCCCGAAAAAATAAAAAAAATAAATATAAGTTGAATAATACATGTATTAATATGATACACTTCAAGTTTTTCATATGTGACACTAGTTTTAAATAAAAATTAATAGTTTATATGTCACATAACATGTAAACTAGTTATATTAGTTATATAAAGAATAAATGGTATTCATAAAATCATTTATACATACTAAATACCATTAACAATTTCGATGTATAAAGAATGAAATGGGCCATGGAACGACTCATGGGCAGGATTTAGACATAGGTTTTGAACCTCGACCCTTTCGGCCCGGCCCGCATTTCAGTCAGGTCTACTATTTACACATATACATACATTTTATAGAGTTATAATAAATTTTGTGGGTTTTGTTGAATTAGTATGATTCTTGTGAGTGGTCGCTTTGACGACTGTGGATCCACCTTGTGGATGGACAAGACCTTCACAGATCTCTTCTTTTCAAATGGCGCTGTTGTCGGGGAGCAACACCGTATAGATCGCATTTCCTTGTTTCTTCTCTTTTGTTTGCTTGTTTATCTTTATTTTTATTTGTTATTTTATTTGATATTATCTCTGAGTTGTCTGACCCTCTTCCTTGTTTGAATTTGTTGCGAGCGACTGCGGATCGAGGGAGGCTCTCTTAGGAGACCTACGCATCCACGTGACACAGAGTCGGCTTTTCAGCACAAGTCGACAGGAGAGAGCGATAAAAGAGGACTTGGAGGATTTTTGAAGACAGTGTCATTTGTCTTTTATTTTATTTTATCTTATAATTCAAGTGAGAGAGAGAGACATGTAATTATAATGATTTGACTCTCCAGGACACTGCTACTAGGGGTGCACATGGATTGGATTGGATCAGATTTTAGCATCCATGTCCAATCCAATCTTAATAGATTTTTATTTTTTGAATCCAATCCAATCCGTCAAATACTTCAATCTAATCCGATCCAATCCAACGGATTACGGGGTGGATCGGATTGGATCAGATGTTTACACTTACATTTTCCCGCTCAATAATCTACTCTCTCGTGTTTATATTTTATATTTTATTTTTTGAATCCAATCCAATCCATCAAATACTTCAATCCAATCCAATCCAATCCATTGGATTACGGGTTGGATCAGATTGGATCGGATGTTTACACTTACATTTTCCCGCTCAATAATCTACTCTCTTGTTTATATTTTATATCCCACTAGCTTTAGACATTTAAATAATTTCTTAAAAATTGATAAGATGAATAGAAATAAGTGAAAGACGTAATCAAGTGAAGTTGAAGGATTCCATTAATCTATTATAAAAAATTTGAACACCACAATCAAACTAAATGATTATATTGAAATTGAATTTAAATTACTTCTTATAAATGATGCATATGTTTATTTTTTATAAGTAACTAGACAGATGAATCGAATAAAAATAATACAAGTTATTAAATAACGATATATAGATGAGTTAGATAAATAAAAAAACATGACCTCTTTTGTCTGATGTTGATGAAGTCCATGATTAACCCAACCATGTCCAAGAACACCCTTCAAAGCTCTATAATATATCATTAACAAACGATAATCAAATACCATTCATACTCGGTTAAATACCCAAGACAAAACGAACTTAAATATAGCCCACCACTTGAGAAACATAGCTCTCGTTTAAAATAGACTTGACATAGAATTTATTTGTAAGATTATACCTATATTAAAAATATGAATCAAAATCGTGTATCATTTTAAAAATGAAAGAAACTGAAGTAATGCTTATTTGTTCTTAGATGGGCGAAGTACATTTGACCATGTAACGGATCCAATTCCATCCTTAGATCATGTAATAGATCCAGTTTCATCCCTACAATAAGGTTGCAAGCTAGTGCAAAGAAAAGATAAGAAGCAAAGGGGTCACGAATAACTAACAAACGTACCAGGAACTATCCCAAAATCATTTTCTTTTAATGAAGATCAGAAGAGCGGCAGCATATTGAGGACAAAAAGTATCGCATTTGAGGGGGATGGTGTTACGTGAGACGGGTGGTGACATCACGAGGTATGGGACGGTGGGTTGTACTAAGGGGAATAACATTGTGCAGGAGGAGCAACATCGAAATGGACCGAGAAAGAACTGGGAGGAATATTGACAGTCAAGGGTGAAATGAGAGGGGGGGACTACGAGGAGAATAACAGAATATGGTTTAGAATTTTACAAGCTATAATCATACTTTGTTATTTTGGAGATTTAACATTTAACTTTCAAGAGAAAAGGAAGGGTGGCGACGGAAGGACTTGTATCTAAGATGAATACGAGGAAAATTGAGATGAACTACTTTGATTATGGTCATAGAAGAATTCCAAATGGGTGCACATAGATATTAGTATGCATGTATGTATGTATATGTGTACATCTATATATATATGTATATATGTATATATGTGTGTGAATATTAAATGATTAACGGATTGGATCGGATCGGATTTCATTAAAGATCCAATCCATACTTGAACGGATTTGAAAAATTCCAATCCGACCCAATCCATTAGAATGATAAAACCAAACCAATCCAATCCAATAACATCGGATTGGATCAGATTATGGATTTTATCCGATACATGTGCACCCTTGACTGCTACTTCATGAGGTCCTCTGCCCGGGTGATTGTTCACTTGGGGGCCTTATCGGATATTCTGTGTTTTCTTCACATTTCTTTTATTTTGTTTCACAAGTTTTGAGTTTTTCACTTTTTTTATTTGTTTTGTGTGATTGAGCCCTAGTTTAGGATTTGTTTGCTCAATAGATTAGGTCCAAAGCCCTATTTAACTTTTGTGTACCTATAAATTTACGCTTGGACTTATTCAAATTTAAATTACTTCTCATTTAGACTTGAAATATCGTGCCACGAGAGGCCTCCATACATATCTCGCAGGACCCACTATGGTGGGCACCGATGAACCTCCACGATCAGACTCTTAGGTTTCCTTTTAGGTGTTTAGCACTTTTTATTCATGCTAATATCAATTACTATTCTAGAACATTTCATCGATTGCATTACATAGAGCGTAGATTTCAATTCTGTTAACATCCTGCACTAAGAGAGATGGTGGTAAGGTAAACATTTCTATTTTAGCATGCATCATTTATTGTCGCTTGCTTGCTTTTCTGATTCCTCTCTCTATTTTTGACAACATATGATACTAAAGGAATTGATCCCTCATTAGGACTCGTGCATTTCTATTAAAAATCCAAAAAAAAGTGATAACCAATAAAATTTGAATTGCTAACTCTACTCGACCCTAAAATCAAAAAGAAAAATCCTTGTTTTGGGGAGAGTAAACCTCTCGTTATATTCACATTTTATTTTGATACATACACATTAAGGATTAGTGCCCCAATCCCAGTCCTACATGCGTGCTTATACAAATTTTTGAAAATCACCTAACTCTAAAATTGGACAGGATAAGAAGACTGAACTTTCACGGTCATCATTGTGTTGAGTAGGTGAATTGAGGAGTTTTGTTTATTTGTTTGCGTGCATACTCGATCTTCTTTATACATTTGCGCCTTTTTCTTACATATCTTGACTTGACCTTCGTGCTCTCCTGATCCCTGCCTTTTATTTCGGAGATGACTGACTGGAGTGATTTTTATCCGAACTTTGCGGATCCCTCATACCCTCCAGCCGGCCTGCCTACATTTTACTAGGACTTTGATCCTGATTTTTCTTTTTGTACATATCCGCCTCATCCACATTATTAGGCCTCAGACTTTTACCCACCACGACCCTCGCAATTTCCACCATCTCACACACCCGAGACTAAGCTGTTGGAGTCACCTTTCATGGACACCGCTCGAGTACATGATTCGGTTGGTGGAGCAAATGAATTCGAGGATTGATGACCTCACTAGTATAAATAAAGAGACACAATTCTGCTTCACCATCTAATGTTATGGACCCATTTAAGGATGCATGTGAGAGCTTACAATCGTATAAAATACAAAAATTTAGAAAATTTTAAAAATCCAAAATGAACTCAGAGACACATAGCTGAGTTAGATTGTGAGGAGAGGGAACCCCTGCCAGATCCTAACACACACATCTAATACAGTTCCCACCTTTGACCCCAAGGATGACTCTGTACATACTACTCTTAGTCATCCTTATGTAGATGATGATTCTGATCTCCTCCATCGTATGGAGGAGATCCAAAATCTTAAAAAAATATTGATTGAACCAGAAGTTGTGGCAGCTATTCATGAGATTATTGAGGCCCCACTTCGTCAGGCTATGAACCAATTATTTGCACCCACACTCAAAAAGAAAAAGCGATGATGCAGATCTGAGCGACAGATTCTAACCATGGCCACTGTCCATGTCATCACTCACCGTTCACATACTAGGAAAGGGGACACTAGCACACTCCTTGTTAGATGTGACATTTCTGACTGTTCTTGTGATCACACTCTCCTTGATGACAGTGCCTTAATTAATATAATACCCTTCCAATTGGTACAATCTCTTCATATATGGCCTCTCAAGAAGACGAGGATGATTTGTTAATTTGCTGATGGATCAATAAAGTGGTCGAAGGGTATTCTAGATAACGTTGTCATTCAGATTCAGGGCATGATCTTCACTTTTGATTTTATTGTATTGCCCGTGGAGATCTCTGCCTCTATAGAACGCACTCCAATTATCATGGGACAACCCTTCCTCACCTCTGCGAGAGCAATGATTGATTATGGATCTCGAGAGATACACTTTCATTCAGAAAATGAGATCATTTTGATGAAAAATATCACAACACCCACCATCGATCAGAGACCCGCATCTGATGAGAGTATGCATGGGTCAGCCAACCCTAAGGACTATGACCTATCTGCTGATATCAAAGAGGTGTGCTTTTTTATGCATGAGATTGAGATCCGAGAATTCCTCTTCAGGGAGGAAGACTCGCAAAGCATAGATCTTGGAGTTCCTCCTTCTGATGCGTGGAGGACAGACTTAGGAGAGAATGCACAGGCTGGATTTGACCTTACTACTTTCAATAGCAGAGTTCGGGTCTTTCTATTTAAACCTAGGTGAGATGTCTCAGGTCGAACCTGACCACACTAATTCCATTGAATAGTTCATGCCTTTTCATTCTAGGATTGTTGAGGCCTTCATCAGGTCGATGCTGATTGGTTTGTGTCTGTTGATGACACCGACATCGACCTACATCTTGTTAGATCCATTATTCAAGGATCACACAAGAAGGTCCGCTTTCTACCTTCTTGATCTTCGTATCTCCACCTCTTTATATATCCTCTTTCGTTTACTTCCTTCCATCTACCGTTTTTCTCATCCACCCCATTCCGTGTGTTTGCCTTGGTTAGGACGTACTTTATCCTAAGTATAAGGGAGTGGACGAGTTGGGTGTTATTTCTTCATTTTGTTTCATCACTTCTGTTGTTGCATATACTTAGGGCTTTTTTACCTGAAGTATAGGGGGAGTGATGTGTACATGCTCCCCATGTATTTTTCTTTTTATCAGTTTCTTTTTATTGATCCCCTACATTGTCTTCTCTCCTGTTGATATCCTTACCTATAATTAGGGGTATCTTACCCTAAGTATAGGGGGAGACAGAGCGATTTGTGACATGTTCATTCCCACTCTCGACCCTCCCTGCATGTAGAATGTAGTCTGCTATACTTAAGATTATTTCATCCTAAGTATAGGGGGACGGTTGACTTCTCAATCTTCATTGATTCATTCTTTATTTTTCTATCGTTGTAGTATAGGCTTTTTCTATACCCAGTATGAGTTATGTCTTCTCTTTTTCTCTCTGATCTATGAGGACATAGCTCAAGCTAAGTATAGGGAGATCGTATATACTCCGTATATACTTCAGCCATAACTCGTACTTTCATATTTTCAATAAGTATTGCTAAAATACAATTAATCAAGTGTAAAGAACATACTTGTATAGAATTCATTAAAATTCTTTGTATATACCAATTAATAAATCAGGTAAAATATTTTGCAAAATAATTGAAAAATGGTTGGAAACTTTTTAAAAAATATTTTAAAATCTGTTTGGAAAATATTTTGTAAAATATTTTCAACCTTTGTAAAAATGATTTGTTTGTAAAAAATTCTTTCTTTGTTTGAAATAAAATGTTTTGAAAATCTATTTGCAAATGGTTTGAAAATCGGTTACAAAAATAGTTTGAAAAATCTTTACGTACTATTTGAAAAATCTTTGCAGAAGGATTTTCAAATTTTTGTAAAATGTTTGTAAAAATTATATGTCAAATCAGTTTGTAAAATAAAGTTTTCAAAATATTTGCAAAAATCTTTTCAAAGTATTTTGAGAACTATGTACATAATTTGAGTAAATAAAGATTCTTTACAAACCTGTAAATACCTTATGTAAATCCTTCATCCCAATTCTTGTAAATAATAAAAAGAACTCTCGTGTAAATATTTGTCTAAATTTCTTTTTTCTAAAAAAATCCCCTAAATTTTGCAAAATTAAAAATTCCAAAAATATTTAAAAAAACCTTTAAAAAATTCATAAAAATATGCAAAATATTTTTTTAAAAAAATTTAAAAAGTTTAAAATTAGAAGATTACATAAAAAATGTTCTCCGTGTATTGTACATAGTATTTGCATTTCTCGAATTGATAATAGTAATTAAACTAGTCTAAGTAAAATCCGAAGAATAGAGCATGGTTGGATCTTTAATCTACTTAATCATAGGAACCTTATACGAACTAGAATTGAGACACTTCAGGTCTGCTAGACTTAATTCTTCGAGACCACCAACTTGATTCATTGTCATCTTAACTGCCTAAGTATAGTATTTCAGACACATGCATTGTCACTTTGCTCACCTCGATTGAAATGGTAGAGGGTTGAATTTGTCGGCATGAGATGCAAGCAAATGGAAATATCAGAAGTGACACATTTGTGTCCAATGTACCCCAACACGATACATTAATGAAGAGGTCTAAAGACATAAGTTGTGGGATGCAATAATGCTTCAAAAGAGGGATAATCTAGTGGCTCAAGAGGAAAAAGTTCATATGCAGATGCCGCTTTATATAGTATTAAAAAATACATATTCAAAAACTCTAAAAAGAAAAGACGGGCAAAACTCAAAGAAAAATCAATTCCCGTTAGAGCATGTATATATTTGTATAGCCACTAAGCAAGCTTGAGCTTCAAAGTCAAACCCATGTGAGCATGAAGCTAGGTGACTTGGCTACACTGGTCGAGCATCCTAGGATAGGTATCTACACTGGTTGCCTTCCATTTTCTTCTCCATCTACTCTTCTTGAGCCTGGTGCACTTGAACTTATAAGGGAATACCCCACTTCTCGAGGAAAGAGTTGTTGGATTGGGGAATAAGGGTCACCATATTGGTAAAGAATGAATTTTATTGCTTCAGCCGAGGAGAGCTACATATCACATACATCATCCAAGATAGATTCATAGTCATAAGGATTTGCGTAGGAGTTGATTTATTCTGACATGGCTATTGAGGAGACTTGAGTAGGGTTTTGTGGATCTCAGAGGGTGTTGTTTTCAAGTCTGATTCTCAATAAGATTCCGACCAAACCTAAAATCCAAAGGTCCAACTTAATATCCAAACTTTGATTATATGAAGGTAAGTTTGAAAGTTAAAATCAATCCAAGTTCTTTCTTTTTATTTTCTTTATTTTTATTTTCTGCACTTATAGGCATAAGTTATTACTAGGGACTAGCAAAGGCAAGTATTGGGGGGGGTGATGAATCTCCATTTCATCACCTTTATTATTTCGTTCTAGCCTTTAAACCCTAGCTAAATGCATACATATATCATTATTTTGCATAATTTAACATTCATTATTTATTGTGTAAATACTGTATAAAGTACATTGTTTAAAGTCAAAATAAAAGAGTAAAGAAAAGAAACGAAAAAGAAATAAAAGATCAAAGATATTTTATGATCCTAAATCCCTACCCAGGCAACATGATGACTGGGTCGACAAGGAATAAAGTAGGAGGAGATACGACTCAAAAACACAATAAACACCCTAGTTTTTTATCCTCCAATAATTCGCTTTTGGGACCCATTTTATTCTTTATTATTTACACATGAAATAAGAAACTTTGTACATAAAAGTTGTAGATAAAAATACATAGAAAATACAAAATTTACTTTACACAAAAATAATACAAATTTTGCATTCTACACTCAAAATAAAAAGCCAAAACCCAAATTTCCCGGACCCATATATTCTTCATATGAACTCAAAAATGTATCAAAATATCTATAATTGCATATAACTTTTTATTAACTATTTAATGAAGATGATGCATTCAATTTAAAGTTTAGATGCAAAAGATAGGTCTGGACCCCTATTGTACTATATACATGAATAAAATATTCATTTTATTTAATCTTTATAATTTTTAATTTTATATTTTTCAAATTTTATATATTCTATATAATGCATGCACATATTTAGATATAATATAACCATAAAAATAAAGTAAAATAAAAAATATACAAAAATACATAGATGAATATACTACACCTATACCTATATAATAGATATACATATTTATTTAAGTGTACAAAATGCATCAGAAAAATATAATATTTTTTCAATTGTATTTAAATGAGCTATAAATATATAAATTAAGTGTATAAAATAATAAAATATCAAATAGAAAAAAAATAAAATACACATTATATATATGTAAATATACCTATAAATGAACCTCTAGAAAATAACATGTAATAAAGCAATCCATAAAAATAAATACAAATCAGATTAAAATACTACAGAAAATAATAAATATCTTTTATTTTATAACTTTTATTTAAATAACTCATTTACTATTTTAATTTTAATTTTTTTATCATTTTTCTTATTTTTATCCTCTTGCGTAATGTGGACCAATGAGGTCCAAGGATCCGTTGACCTCAGGTCAATTGGACCCTTGTCCTAGGCCTGCTGCGCATCAGAGGATTTGATCCCACTTCGCCCTTTTTCTCCTATCGATGTGATCATCGATTTGGAATGAAGTCTTCATTGACTTTATTCCTTGATCATAGGCCTTCCATGCTGGATCATTACATCGATCTGAGGGCTTCTGTATCGAGATGTGCACCTCAATCAACACCCTCTATCCTTTGCCTGTACAAACCATCTCCGCCTCTTCCTCGAATTTTTGGTTCACCTTTCCTATGTTTCCACCCCTCAGAGTGTGTCCCTGGGCTCAAGCGTGGTGACAACAAGCTCGCCCAACACTTCTGCAGTGATGAGAGGCATTGTGAGGGTGGTTCTTAACAATCTCCGCTGCAAGCTGGCGTGAAGTTGCATCTTGCGGATCCGGCCTGCTTGAGGTCTATTTTCTTGCTTTCTAGATATCATGTAGTCGTAGGTTTAATTTCTCGTCTCTAGATCTGATTTTGATTGATTATAGTTGCGTAGAATCAAGCCCACATAGTTTGCCGGAGCTTAACTCCAGGCATGGTTTCATTGTCATCCAGCCACCGTTCCGACCCCCATTCACCTCCATCATCTTCCCTGTCACCTTCTCCATCTCCCTGACTATCCATACCCCTTCATTCCTCCTTGGATTGAAGCATCAATGCTCTTCCTCTTCCGCTCGCCGGACCTCACCGCATCCACTCCATTTCACATTGATTTCCACCAAATAAAAACCAGGACCCTTTGCCTTTTCTTTGATGTGATTTTACATGTCTTCGTAGAGCCCGAAGACCCCATTTGAAGGGTATATGATCCAAGAACCGACCTCCAGGAAGATCAGAGCTCCATGCCCCCTCCGATGGGGCCCAGACAATTTTGAAGCATCATCAAGTCATAGGAAATTGGCATGAACGTGAATAGACTATCGTTTGAGCTCCAGGTGGCCAGAAACGTGTGCTTGACCGGATCGAAGCTCGCCAGCGATGAGTTCTTCCTTCATTATTCTACCATCATACTCCGTCCTCCAATTGAAGATGGAGTTCCAGATCGTACAGGAGACGCCAGATCAACGAAAGCCCCTACTGTTGGATCCTGTTTAGGGATCTAATGCCAGACGTCCATGCCCAACTATCATCATGCAAGGAGAGCGTGTCACGTGGAAAGTGAGGCACCTTCAACCGTCTGATCCGCACCTATAGTGAGTAAATTTCACATTTAGCCCTCGATTTTTGTAGCATTTTCATTTCATTCCGTAATTTAATAATACGCTTTAAAATTTCTATGTTATTTGCATATGCCCCCTTGAACTTTGGAATATTGCATTTCGGTCCAGTCCAGCTTCGCTCACCTGTCGTCCCACGTGAGTTGGGCATTTTCACTATTAAACCTATGGGTTTTTGTAATTAACATTTAATATTTAAAGTTTGGATATTAGTTGAAAACTTTTGGGTTATTTGTAGATTCACCTTTGACTTTTATTTTAATTGCAAATATACCCCTACCATAATTTTTGTACTTGTTTTTTATTTTCTAAAAATATGATATGTGCTCCAAAAATTATGAAAAAATAGATTTTTTTGCCTCTTTGCATGCTCTTTCATGCTATATTTTTATTTTTATTTTAGGCATTTTTCCTATTTATTAAAAATAAAAAATAACACGTTTTATCCATGTTTGACTTTCAAAATACAAAAAATATAAAACCTTTTTGAAAACTTTCAAAATTTTTTTTATTATAGTATTTTGTGCCTCCATACCAAAATCCCTAAAATAGAAAAAGGAAATGAAAAATTTTAAAAGACCCAAAATCTTAATAAAAATTATAAAAAACTTGTAAAAATTTAAAAATATTTCTTTCTATTCTTTATTTTTATTTATACATATTAGGACACATTAAAATTGATTTATAGATTTTTTGACTCTTTTTGCTATTTTTAAACCTCAAATCAATTCAACCTATTTTTTAATCCATATTTTGGGATATTTTAGACTTTAAAAATACCTAAAAATTAGCCATAATTATCCAAATATCGTAAAAATTGTAGAAAAATATATAAAAACAAATATTTTATTATGCAAAATTTGGTTATTTTTAGTTGCATTTATAATTTCATTACCCTATATATAGTTATATATTATATATTAAAAAAGAAATAAAAATCAAAAAATATAAAAAAGAAACTATTAAATATAAAATTAAAATAAATAAAAAATATATAAAAACAAAATTAATAAAAAATGTATAATTAAAAACCCAAACAAAAGATAATAAATAGATAACAGAAGGATAATTTTTACGCATCATTGCACAATCTATCACGTTTGTTTCCCATGTTTGACACTCTACACTACTTACAAATATACACATATTTTATAGTGTTATAATAAATTTTAACTCCACATTCTTATTTTGCATTGTTATATCTATTGTGGGTTAATTGTTGAATTTGTACGAGTCTCGTGAGTGGTCGCTTCGACGACTGTTGATCCACCTTGTGGATTGACAAGACCCTCGTAGATCTCTACTTTTCAGTAATCCCTGATTAAGCTACTAATTTAGGTTCTTATCATTGCAATTTAGTTCATTAGCTTAGATTTAGGTTTAGTTTAGCTTAATTTACAATCGTTTAGCATAGATTAGCTTAATTGTAGTATGCTGGAGCTAGGCTTCGGCGTTCGCCGTGATTCACCTGTCCGACCCTCTCTAATTACCTCCTCATCACCCCTCATCATTTCTTCATCACTTGCCCTCACCCAGATCAACTCGATTCTCTCTGAATGGACGAATTGAAGATCCATCCTCTGTTATTCATCAGAACTTATCGTTCACCTCCATTTCTTACTATCTCAGTTTCAAAATTTTGGTCGAGGTGCTTCGCCCCCGAGCCCTATCTCCTCTTGTAATAGGATACCTGGAGCATGAATCAAGCCCAAGAACTCAGTCCCAGGTGTCGGAGATAAACAGAGCCTCCAGGCCTCCTCCGACGAGGCCTGGATTAATTGGAGCCATCTGCCAATGCGGGAGCTTCCCAGGAAGCTCTTGGGCTAGTCAGCATAGCTAGAGAAGCCTGGAGGAAGAAGTATTGGCCTATTGAAGTGCCTAACAGGGAATGTTCTTCCATGTTCTTCTAAGGACACTCAAAGCCATTGGATTAGAGCCTCGACCCAGATCTAATCTAGGTCGTTGAAATTAAGCGAACCACCATGCCTTGTGTGCCCTCCGTTTTAAAGTAAAGCTACGTGGAGCTCCTAAAACCCTCTAATCGCATGTCATACGCCATCCACGTGTCGCTCCTGAGGTATATTACACTTAACCATCACTTCTTTTTGTATTAGTATTTAGTCATGTAAATATTTAAAATAGTTTAAAAATTTTAGACCATTTTTCATAGGACCCTGAGTTTTCTGTTAATTGCAAAGAGGACATGCACTATGATATTTACATGTATTCCCTTGTAATTTTGGGACCTGTTATTAAATGAAATATATGTTTCTATAAATTGCACAGAGGTCCATGTTACTTAATATGTTATTTTCTTTTATTTTATGCAATTTAGATATTTTTATTGCTTCAAAAATCATGGAAAATTTAATTTAATTACCTGACAGAATGCTTGTACTTGCGTAATTTTTATTTGCCTTTTAGGTAATTTTCCTATTTATCAAAAATACAAAAAGATGCGTTTTCATCTTGTCTAATTATTAAAACCCATAAAAGTTAGAAAAACTTTTCCAAAAATTCTCCCAAAAATATATTATGTATATTATTATATATTTTATCGCCTTTCCCAAAATCACATAAAAATACAAAATATAAAACCTAACATCATAAAAACCTAAAAATCTTATGAAAATTAGCAAGAACTAAAGATAAATCAAAAAATATATCTTTATATTTGTGAATTTTCTATAATATATATATATATATATTAAAAATGGTTTTATGTTAATTTTATGCTTACTTATATTTATTATACATAAAATTTTTTGGATAATTAATCTGTGCACTGTTTTAATATATTTATTACTTTAAAAATACATAAAAATTAGTAAAAATCTATAAAAAATTATCGAAAATAGGAAAATTATAAAAATCACAAAAATATTTAATTTTTTATATTTTTACTATATATTGTATATGTATAAATATAAAGCCCTATATTTACTATATATACCATATATTACTTATAATATATGTAACACCATTATTATATATATACTTATATTTTATTTTAAAAATAAAAAAACTAAAAATGTGCAAAATTTTAAAGAAAAGAAAATTTAAACAATTTAAAAATATTAAATAATATATAATATAATTAAATCTCATAAAAATTAAATATAACCAAAACCACATAAAAATAAGAAAAGCATAAAAATAACAAAGGAATATATAATGATAATTACTAATTAGAAATAATTAATTGATAAGTATATCACTCTACCATTTGCTCTCTGTGTTCGACATCTACACGTACTTACAACTATGCACGTACATTGTAGAGTTATAATAAATTTTGACTCATAATTCTCATTTATTTGATTTATCTATCATTTATGGGTTGATTGTTGATTGATTGAGGATTTGTCGCCGCAATAATTATTTGGTTAGCTTGTTAAGTCAATAAGCCAGATACTTGTCATCAAATGAAGTCGTTGCTTGGGAGCAACATGTAGCTTGTACATAGTTGTTTATAATATTTCCTGTCTTTGATGAATAATTTATTATTTGTTCTAATCATTATATTTTGTTGACTTTCTTATGAGGACCCGCGGAGCGAGGGTGGCTTTCTTAGGAGAGTCGGAGCACCCCACTGACAAGGAAATCAACTTTCACGAGCCAATAGGTGATAGCATCAAAGCCGGCTTGAGACCCGAGAGGAGCATAAGCAAAGTAGTGTAGAATTAGTATAGTTTTATTTTTTATTTGATGAGAGAGAGAAATTCTTATTAATTGTAATAATGCATGAAAGAACATTTGGACTATACATGCCTATTTTACTAAGTGATTGTTCACTTAGGGGCCCCTGTAGTTTTTATCGTGTTTTCTCACCGTCTACATTTTATCCTCCCTATTTTTCTCATTGTATCAATTTGTTTTCCGTGATTTGTACTTTCTGGCTTTTTCCATTTACTTCTTTCCTGATTGAACCCTTAGATACTTAGTATTGCTTGTTCAGTAACTAGGTCCACACCCTAATTATATTCAAATACATATCGAATCATGTTTTTGTAATTGTCTTAGAATAAAAAAGACCTCAAATCATACATATTGCATTTCAGTCCTTTGACTTTGAATTTCATGTCAAAAGGTCAAGCTGATCAATCAACCATTTACACCTGATCGATCACTCTCCTTCTATGGTCAATCAATATTTGAATTATAATGGTTGTATTTTTTATCGATTAATTTTGATCCATGATCAATCATCTCTTGATTCTAGACATGTCTGGACTTTGCACATGATAATGCATGTCCCTAACGTAAAGAAGAATGTGTTGTTTTGGCTCCATTTTAGTTAGAAATGATTGTGAATTAAACTTTGAACATAATAAAGTTGTTATTATCAGAAATGCCATTTTTTATGTAAACGAATTTTTGACAGATTTTGATTTTGTTATTTAGAATTAGATGTAATTCAATAAATATTAATTCTAGGAATGTTTTGATTCTGAATATTCTAATTTTATTCCTCCTATGATGAATAACTTATATATTTTGTGACATGTGACATGGTATATTGAGACATATGAACTTATTTTCTATTAAAAAATGATGAATTTAGAGTTGATCCCTTACCGTAAAATGAATATAACTAAAAAATATGGAATTTGTGTGTAAGCTAAGATATCTAGGAAGTGTTTTCATTCTATCTCTAGAGATAGTGAGATCTTGGATCTAGTGCATTCATATCTGTGATTTTAATGGTGTATTGACCAGATGATTACTAAGATATACTTTATCTCCTTTATAGATGATGGTAGTAGAAACTGATATATGTATCTGATGAAAAGCAAGGATGAAGCCTTGAGGAAATTTCATATATTTAAGAACAAGGATGAGGCACAAAAACAAGAAAAAATATTGATCATCTTAGATTAGATAGAGGAGATGAATATACTTCGAACTTTTCTGATGAAGAATGTAAACTTTTAGCATAGTTCATGAGGTTACTGCCTCATATTCACCACAGATAAATGGGATAGCAGAACGAAAATGTAGGACCTAAACTGACATGATCAACACACTCCTATAGAGTTGTGGACTTCCAACCTATATGTAAGGAGAGGCCAAGAACATGCTAACCATATTATGAATAGGGTCCCTCCAAGACAATATGGAAAAGTATGTGAATTTTCAAGAAATAGGAAATCAAGCTTAAAGTACCTCAAAGTGTGGGGTTGTCTTGCTAAAACTTTAGTCCCAAAATTCAAGAGAAAGAAACGAAGTCTTAAAATTTTGGTGCGATCTTCTTAGGCTATTTAAAAAATAGCTATGCGTATAGGTTATTTATAGTTAGGTTTGAGATACATGTCATAAATGTCAACACTATTGTTGAACTATGTGACGCTTCCTTCTTTGACGATGTCTTCCCTATGAAGACTTAGATTCCTTAGAATCTGACCAATAATGTTTACTCCACCTCAGGATCTATTCTAGGCCAAGTGGAAATTATATTGAATGTGGGGGTTGAGACTCAATCTGACCCAATGAACCTTCATAAGAAATAGAGTTAAGGAGCAGTAAATCATATGCTTATAGCATTGACATCTATATACGATCTCTCTCTATTCATTAGATGGATGTGAAGAGTCCATTTTTTAGAGTTCTCTTGAGCATGAGTTTGTGTTTTTAGGTTCTTTACACTATATTTTAAACCCAGATTTCAAACTCCACAATTGCACTACACTACATATTCCACTCCTTAACACATAATAAATCTAAAATCACAAAAATATCACCTACGAACATCATGTCATTCTAAGTTATCTCCTCCTGATGGACCTTGGGGCTTGCGAAAATCAGATAAACAACACCCGCATTCAATATACATCTTTAATGTAGTTGTGATATGCCATTTTCTATTATAGTAGTACAAGCGACCATTAATTAAGGTAGAAAAGTGCTCTTCAATACCTAGTTTTATGTCAACCTCAATAAAATTCATATAAACTCATCTAACAATCATATGTATATGGCATAGAAAATGAGTAAGTAAAATTCAAAGATTCTAGCTACTAAGTATGTCAATTAGTCCACCAAAAATAGGTGTCACATTTAATTTGTTACGATTATAAGTAAAAGAACAATCATACGAACACACACATATCGCTACCTTCTACCTTCATAGTAGCTTAGTTCTCCTACTTGTCCTCCACTATCGGTTGTCTCTTTGCCTAGATTATAAAGTTTAGAGAGGGAGGGAGGATGGGAGGGATGGAGAGAGACAGAGTAAGTGTGAGTGAGTGCTTATGTGCACTTATATGCATTTGTGTGTGTGCACGCATGTGTGTGTATGTATCTACTTGTGTGTGTATAACTTCAAATGAAGCTAGGTCTTTCTGTTAAAAAGCTATCATTCTTGTACCTTAGATCAACAATACATGTTTAAGATCAAAACCACTTTTTGTGATGATGGTTTTGATCGGCGGTTGACAACTGAGTTTCCTATAATTATGGAACCCTTTCGTTGTTTTTAGGAATCAATTACATAAATTCATTGTATAAATGACTTGGATTTTTTAGTTATGGTAGTTTCTAATGTAGAATGTTTTGTTGTGTTGATTATGCTACGCATCAAATGAATGGTGAATTCACTCTTAGATAATGTATGTAAAATATTACCAATCTTATTGTTAACCACGTAATTCTACTTGCTTATTTTCACCATCTAATGTTTATGGCATAAATAAAAAAACGAATTTGCAAAACTATATAATAAATTATATTCCAAACTGTATTTAATAGTTGTATTTGTCATGCTTTATTAAATCAGTTCACAGAAACTTAAAAAGGAAATCCATGCATCTATTTACACTACAAATGTTTCTGGCGTAAATACAAATAACAACTTTGTAGATCTATTGAGTTTATCACATTGATATATTTAATAGTTTTATATATCATACTACATTAAACTATTTCACAATTTTTTTTAAAAAAGTTTTTTTTTGTAAAACAAGCTGAAAATATATATTTCGTGACTGCTTTTGTAAATAGACGCTCTATTGTTATACCTAATATCGGGCCCTCATATCAATTAAATCTCGTGTATGTAGTATTCAGATTACCATATGAAGACACACACATGCTTCTTGAAAATTATTTTCACTATATTGTACAAAGGCATATTTGGATTATACAATAACATACATATTCTGTAAATCGGAATCATATTTGTAAATTTTGATGTTAGTTTAATGTAAAATGTGATATTGGTATGTATAGTGTAGTAATATCATCATTTTATGCTCCACGTGATTTCTCAATTATTCTCTTTCTAGTTCTTTGAGTTATTCGATATTTTGAGGACAATATTTTCTAAAGATTATCTCTACAAAAAAGTGATCAAGTTAGTAGAGCGACTGCATGTCTTCAAGTTTACTGATAGTAGTTAGAATACTTTTGGAAGTTCTTCTATAGTATAGTGATATTTATTCTGTGAATTATTATTATATATTCACCTATGCTATCTATGATATTGGCATCTTACGTGTCATTACTAAAAAAGAGATGCATTGCGTTTGGCTTGCAAAGCAGCATACAAAATATAGAATAAGCTCAGGGTGACTTATGAAGGATTTTCAAAGCTAAAAGATTCACGAGTTAGTCTCCCACAACAAAGATATGAACTGTTCAAAATGGAAAGCGGAGAATATATCAAAAACATGTATACAAGATTCTCAGCAATCATCAACAATCTCAGAAATTTCAAAAGGGATATCATAGAGGAAGATTAAATGAAGAATATTCTTCAATCTCTAATGACTATATGAAGCACCACACAACTATAATAAAAGAAGTGAATGACATCAATACTCTATCAGTTTACGAACTCATAGGGAAAATCACATTAATTTAGTAGAGAATCCATAAATTGGTTAAGTAGAAGCAGAAGTGAAAAAGGAAAAAGGGGTTTGCACTTCAAGTTGAGTCAACCTCAGACAAAAACTCTGAAGAGGTGATTGCCATGTTCACAAGAAAGTTAAGGAAATTCTTCAAGCAAGGAGACCGCAAGAAGGGAAGCAATACTTAAATGTTTTAACTCCAAGAAGAATGGTCATTTCAAGAAAAATTGCCCCTACTCAAGAAAAGCAACAATCAAGAGTCCAAAAGCCACGAGTCTAGCAAAGATGTAGGAGCTGAGAGGGAACAAAGGAGACTATCATCCAAAGAGGAAAGTTCTTCAAGCTACTTGGGACTCCTCGATTCCAACTCCTCAAGCTCTTCTGGCAGTGACTCCAACAACTCTAACAAGGAAGAAACCTTGCTAGGACTAATGGCTCAAGATAATCAACAACAATAAAACCTTTTCTCATTATTAATTAGGGTCGGCTACATAGATTTTTTGCCTCCATTTAGATCTATTTTGGATCATTCTTGAGCTTAAATTCAAATAACTAAGATCTAAATTTACATAAACTAGTTAAATTCCGAAGAACCCTCTATGGAAGAATTAGAAGTTGTTATTTTTTATTTACATGAACTAGTTGTTAAATTGAAAAAAGAAAACAAGTTACTAAATTCTACTTTTCGCACCACTATAGGCAGTCATGAAAAATAAGGTAACTGCTAAGGAAAACATCCATGAACTCACTTCCTGTCTTTCTTTATATGAACACCAAAATATATGAAATAAAACTCTTAGAAGTAACATAGATAAGCTAGAAACAACTGTAGTTGAACTATAGAAAAACACATACACATCTTAGTAAGTGACTTAAACAAATTCACTAAGGATTGAGGAAAAGCTAGACAAACTCTTAAGAGTAATTACCAAAGCACGACTAAGTTTGGGATAGGATATGAATGAACAGAACCACGTAGTTCTAAAACTACTAAAATTAACAAGTGTTGAACCTACTAAAGCATGTTAGAAGTTACTTTAGTCATGCTAAAGCTTGAAATGCCATGGAATCAAGGAGAAATCTAAGGAACCATTTTAACCTCAAAGGACGCAAAATAATGGGTGCTAAAGAACTCAGTTAACTATTTTTAGAATCGAAGATTTCTTACAGAAGACAACATGATGATCAAAGAATCAGTTGTTGGGAGCCAGAGCTATTGGAATGAAGAACACATTAGAAAACAACTCTTTGATCTTTCTCTCAGAGTATGGAGTGGAAAACATAGAATAGAGAGCTAGTTGCTCTTAGTGTGTGTTGTAGAATGAGATATGGGGTCTTATTTTAGGTCTTAAGGTCCCATAGATGTTGGGTCTCAAAAAGTAGCCGTTGTGAACAATCGAAAATGAATTTGCCTTCAAAATCTTCCTGAAATGGAATATGATCAAGCATTATACTAAGATGATCGATCGATCAGAATTAAATTATCGATCATGATGAGCATTACATATTAACAAATAGATAATCATGTATTTCGGATTCATAATCTAGCTACAAATATCAAATATGAACCAACTGACCATTTGATACAATATATTATGGAAAGATCCATAAAGGGAATATCAATAAATGAATTGCGACAAACACATTAAAATAGTAAACAAATTAGAGAAGAGATCATTGAAGTGTCCATGAAGGATTATCCTTATAGAGGATAGATATCACCCTCACAATACCAATGTGTATGGTATTGGCGATCCATTCCCAGGATATGACGGCACAAATCTATGTCGCCACACATAAACGAGACCGTCCTCGAATGTACCTCACAAAATAATAGCCAACATACTGGAGAAGAGTAAAACTTTCATGATGGAAAACATAGCGAAATTGTATCTAGTAAGGATTTAAGAAGAACTCACCGATCCTTTGATTTTTGTAATCATCCATTCAATGGACGTTTGTTCAGATCTTGAAACGACAGATGTGGAGTGCTGGTTCAAGTTTCCACAACGGTCGGATTTTGAACTAATTTAATGGATTAATTATAGATTTGTTAAATGAAACCCATAACACAATTGTCGAGATCTGAGTTGGTGTCGGTTACTGTCTTAGGAACGCACAGTTTTGATGTGCTACAATAAGAATAGTGGGTTGAATGTATGGATGAACATCCAAAAAGCTCGGCCCAAGCCCAAGTTAGAGATATCCTAGGCTTGGGCCAAATATCCAGGCTCAATTTTTTTTTGGCCGGGCTCCAGCTTGGCTAGGCCCAGTCCTCTTAGTCTGTGAGCTCGACTCAACTGACAGCCCGGTAGATGGCTCGAAGTCCCAGCACGAGTTAGGCTCGATTACATGGTCCAATTTTTCTTAACTGGTGGTGTGATTTGGTCATATGCTTCGTGTGGATGTTAGCATGCATCAAATAGGACTCTCTACGATGAATGGTTTGTTTATATTTATTATATATCTTACATATTTAAGAAAAATCCAATGAAAGGTATTAGTGTAACTAACTTTCCTCGTAGAAATAGTAGCAGTAAGTTTCTCTACATTGTGGATTGTCGGTAATTAAATTACTAACAGAAAATGTGCAGTATGCAGTATATTATCGGTGTTAAATAGTTGATCTTTTCTAATATTCTTATCCCAAAGGGAAAATTTGCAATTTGCAATATTCTTACCACAAAAATATCATTTTACAATTCATAATACAAGCAAGAACAACATATAACCATGCACATTCGTATATTTAAGAGGTTTGCAAAATACATGACCAAAAAGATCAGTCAAATCGCCAATCAACCAATAAAAATCTATACTACCATAATATTATGCATTGTTTTCTATATTATATGGGTCGGCCTGACCCAGAAAATTGGGCCAAACTTAAGCTTGGACCGTTCAAAAAAAACAGGCCTTGAGCCGGAATTTCAACTGAGCCTGAGCCTTCAGGCCGGTCCACGCTCATCCTTAGTTGGAAGAAGAGAGAGGAAGATGATAAATGCATGTAAATTTGATTTACTTCTGTTGGTAATGGGATGCATATTCTAATGAATTATGTTCAACTTAATAGTCATGCGGTTGGAAGTTAATTCATCGAGTTTACTCTGTGAGATGTTAGGGATTCTGTAGGGTTAGAATATAAACAAAAGGCAGGTGCAGATTTATGGCTAATCACATTATTTTGCACAAACATACATAGAAAAATATCTTTTATTTTTACACATAATGACCATATTATTTATGATTCTCTCTCCACTACACCTTGCACTTGCTTCATCTTCTTCATACCTTCTAATTATATCATCTTTTACCTCCGTTGAAGCTCTGACATAATCAGCGAGACGAAAACGATTCTATACTAATTCCATAGCTGATAGCTAACAGCCTAAGCACGTAACCACTAATTCTCATTTGTCCCATCATTACAGGAGCTAAATCGACGTTTATGGTGAGAATTCCATGTCATTAATAGTAATGCCAAAAAACGCGTACGAACAGACAGACCCAGACGTGGGACTACGTATATTAAGTGACTGCCGATGGTTGGTGAGAGGAGTGGGAGAAGGATCGGAGTCCAGTTAGTTAGCCCTTAAACATCTGTCTGCACCCATATGTTTACGATGGAGATTAAGATCATGGCATCCGGTTGGTGTGATCTGGTTGTTGTTAGGTCGATAACGTTTCGGTACGTGTGTGGGTTATAGCTCAGACGTGGAAGCACGGAGTCCTTTCAATCGCAGGGGCACGAGGGGTTAAATTACACGTGACAATGCTCATTAGATTCGATACCTGCTTCCAAATAACCTCGAATAGCTTCGATCGCTCCACCAGAACCGTGATTTTTTGGACGGCCGTGATGAAGACAGAAGGTTTAACACAGGACACACGGTGGGTGGTACAAAACCACTATGTAGAAGATAGCAATGGAGAAGGCCATATATTCTATTATTAATCGGGGTCCACATGCCAATCATAGACCAAACCTCGACTAACCATAATAGTTTATAATATTGGTCCCGTTAGAGCGGATCTATCTGTCTATCTCGAATTTATTTATTTTTGATTAGGGAAAATGCAAATGGCATTCAATAATTGGGAGGGTTCTAGATGTCGGTTCTAAAAAGGCCTTTGGTTGGCACAGATAAAAGATATTGTTTGGATCCTCAGCAGCATTATCGGAGCCAATACGATTCACGTTGCCGAACACGGGACCTATCAGTTCTCACCAATACAAAATCCTTGAGATTGAATAATCTTTAAAGGAAGAGGAATACTAACAAAGGAAAGATGTGAATAAAAAAGACAGATGGGGGAAAGACTCTTCAACCCAAAATTGCAGGTGAAGATGACCATATGTAACTTCGGGAGAATACGGCTCGTGATTTCATTAAATATCCAGGTTTTTCTTATTCCCTATATATTTTTACTTCATTCGCTTTTACGCGACTATTTTACATGTATTTGAACTCAACCAATAGTCTGGTGGTGGTCACTGGTCGTGCAGTGTGCCTTCATTTTAAAGGATCCGATTTTGAATCCTACAGAGACATTCCGAGCTTCCAAATTACCGGACCTACTATTAACACTACAACAAAATTAAGTTATAGTGACGATATTTTCAAAATCTGTCACTAAATTAGCCGTTGCTAAATATATAATAGCGATATTATTCGTTGCGAAATGATTTTTCATAAGTGAAATTAGCGGTGAATATCATATATATCCTTATATCAATAGCAACGGTACCCATAACGATGTCTATCAGTTTCTATTTTCAAACTTCTAAATAATCGTCACTAAATTTTGAACTAAAAAAAATAACGACGATAAGTTGATATTTTGAAAAATATCAACGGATAAGCGTTGCTATATGGACCGTTACTAATGATATAGCGACAGATATACTATTCACCGCTAATTTCAAGTATGAAAATCCATTTCATAACGAATAATATACGGTCATTATATATTTAACAACGGCTATTTAGTGATAGATTTTGGAAAAATCATCATTATAGCTTAATTTTATTGTAGTGTAAAAAACTTATTTTATAATTATTTGTTTATTATCATTCCTTTTTAACTAAAAATAATGGTATCCATTTATCATGTAGCTCAGACTACACATACCACAACAACTACCATGTATTCCACAATATGTATACTTTATTTTATAGTGTCTACTGTTTATCACATATTCTTAAGACCAGTAAAGATACTATTAACATTAATACCTAAGTAAAATTTATCGAAGAAACAATAATCGGGAATAAATATCATTATTCTTATCCCAAGATCAAAAACTTCCCCTCTCTTCTACACAAAGCTACTTATCAAAGGAGGATCGATTACCACAAAACGTGTTTATTGTGACAATTTTTAATAAGTCAGTCACTATATTGTTTGCTGTTAAATATATAACGTTAGCATAATTCATTATCAAATTATTTTTTATAATTTAAATCATTGATGAATGTCAAATATGTTGTTATATCATTAACGATAGTGCGTCTACAATTGCTTACCTATTGCTAGTTTTCAAAAATTTAGCTCATCGTTGTTAATTTTTTATTTTAAAATTTATAGATAGATTAGTTAAATTTTGAAAAATAATAACGTATAAGCATTGTTAAATGGGCCATCATTAATGACATATCAACGGATATGACATTTTGTCTCTAATTTCAAGTATAAGAAATAATTTCATAACGAAAAATATGATCATTATATATTTAACAACAAACACTATAGTTTCTGATTTTACAAAAATATTACCATAGACCTATTTTTATTGTAGTATTACTATATAGAGATAAAAAATGAATAGGATAATGACTATTTCCATATTCATATTTGCATCATCTATGTCGAATATGAATACAAATACGTATATAAATTAGATATGAATTACTGGACCCATATCGTTGAAAAAATAGATATGATTCAAGTCGAATAATCATTGAATACAAAAATAGATCAAATAAAAAGTGAATCCGAATACATGATCGATAAAGATTGATCGATTTGAATATAGATCAAATAAAGATTGGATCCGAATATGGACCGAATGGAGGTCAAACACAAATACAATCAAATAAAGATTAAGGTTAATAACGAATTTGAATCAGAGTTTTTATCAAGTTCGAAGTGATTTTTAGTAAAAACAAATCACATTGAAATATAGATAAGTACTACCATGATTAAAAAATCAGTTAATCAAAAAATCCATCTAAATTGGGTGGATATAATACGATACACAACTCCAAAAGGCGTATTTTTTATAATTAAATACATACATCTTGTAAATTATACTGAAATAATCTAACCCCAAATGCATCATTTTCACATAATGCAATGAAGATCATTTGCACATTTTAAAAGGAGATATAATTGTGTAAATTATGATAATTTCAGTTATAAAAATTGTATTAATGTTGAGAAGTAACCATTTATCCAAGTGAACTCTCTTAAATCAGCATGCATTATAGTGTAGCAATTATGATTTAAAATCACTAGTATATAAAATAAGTATGCAAATTAATACTCAAAAAAATGCTTGAAAGTACATATCAATCATTTCAATTAACATTAACATTTGAATTTCAAGTAAACTAATAGTTAATATCGAAAGAGATTCCAAATATAACATGCCTAAAATAAGGTTATTACCCATGCAAAAGGGGATAAGCTTTCTACGAAAAATTTAGGATGTTATTACCCATGCAATTTTTTGCAATATAAAAATACGTGTGTCTCCTAAACATAGCATCAATGATATTTTCACAATATATAATAACTCTCAACAATTAAAATTAGATATTATTTTTCGCTAAGAATTAGCATATGAGCCAAAAAAATCCGAGTTGTTTCTGAAATAACATGAAAAATTGAGCGGAAAAAATGGGATACTAATGTGCATACCCGTGCTTCGCAACGTGAGTACTTTTTTGGGTAATCTATGAAACGAAAAGGCAATAATATAAGAATATATTAAAAACATTATGTGATAAATATGTAGGAATATATTGCAAAGAAATTTTGTTGATCTTTAAGGTACATTTTTTAAATAGTATGCTTCATTTTCATAATTGAAAAGATAATGGTATCTTCAACAAATAGTAGATATAGAATTAAAATAAGACCAAATGTGTTGAGATAGTTGCTATTTTTATTATTATCCTCTCTGTAATTTCCTATTTTTCGTTTCATCTTTCTATAATTTGCCCAATGGTTCTTCTCCTATATAAGGGAACCCTTGTGCCTCTCATAATGTATCCCAGTATGTTCTCTTAATATGGTATCAGAGCGACGGTCCTAGACTGGAGTTACCATATCCATCCCTATCCCTAACCCTATCCTACTCGACACCTGCCCCCCACCCCTCTCGCGCCGCCCCCAAGCCCCCACGCCCACGCTCGCCCCCTTCCCCGTGCTACGCGCAAGTCAGGCCACCGTGCCCCCGCACCTCGCAACTCCTATACTGTGCCCCCATGCCTAGCGCGCACGCCAGCCCCTCCCCCCCGCCTCGCGCCCAGTCGCATGCGCCCGTGCCCAGTCGCTGCGCCCGGTCCCCCTTGCGCCCATGCGCTGCACGTGTACCCGTCACCCCTGCGCCCAGTCACCCATGCGCCGGTACCTGCCACCCCTATGCCCGTTTCACCCTTGCACCCTTGTGTTACATGCCCAGTCGCTCGCGTGCCAGTGCCTGCCACCCCTACAATCAGAATCCCGCTTCCAGGACGTGACTGCCCTAACCCTGATCCCATCAGCGGATAGGTATGTGATTTGATTTCTATCAGAGATATGATTTCCGTCAACCAAAGAGGATTATCAAGGATGGTTGTATGAATATTCACGTACAACCAATCCTTCGTATGATTCTGTAGACTCGTTTATATCGGTCTACTTCCCAGTCAAATTCCGTTATTTGGCTATCTTACAACATGTTGGACAACAAGGGTGTCATCTTCTCGTCCGGAGCCTTCAAGGGCCCATCTCCCAGTGCTAAGATGGATGGGACCAACTATGAGTTCTGGTCCATGCAATTTCTCACCCTTATGCAGTGCAACAATAAGGAGCACATCCTGACAGATCTAGAGCCAGCGGACAAGACTGGGGCAAATGCTTCTTGGAAGTAAGATAACGCATACACGTGTGTTAAACTTTGTGGGACTCTTACTACAGAGATAGCCAATGATATTCTAACTCAGCCAACTGCGAAGGAAATGTGGGACAGTTTGGTATCCACCTATGCCCAGGCGAAGAATGAGGCCAAGATCCTTCAACTACAATTTGATATCTACAACACCAAGCAGAATAGCCGCCCCTTGCATGTTTGAAAAGCTTTATAGCTACATGCCCATTACGAAAGTCTATTGAGCAGCAGAAGACAAATAAGAACTCCACGATGGTTGGAGTTTTCATGGCTAGACTTGATGCAACATATGATGCTACACATACTCATGTTCTTACTGGAGCAACCATCCCCCCTATAGAGGAGGCCTATAGCTGTCTCAACTGAATCATCATCCCTTCGACAACCACGTCTTCACACTCCTTAGCGATGGCCACTTCTCATGGTTGAGGTGGGGCAATACAGTCCAGAGGACGCACACCTCGAGGAAGAGGCGGTGGATGCCAATGTGGTCCCTGCACTTACTGCCACAAGCCTGGACATGCAGAGGATACATGCTATCAGAATCATGGATATCCTGTTTCTGGCCGAGCAGCAGAGCAGATTGTGTCTTCAGAGACTTCAGCTCCCCAGGCCAATCCTTTCCAGGATGATATCGTCTCTCGTATTCAATAGATCATGACTCATAGTGCTGAAACCACCACAGATACTGCTGCAGCAGCCAAAGCCTCTTCGAGCTCCTAAGGTATCACCTATGCCTTTACTGGTAGTACGAATGCAGACATGACATAGTGGATTGTGGACTCTGGTGCTTCTCACCACTTGTGTGGAGACAGAACATAGCTGAAGTCCTACAGGGCTATACCACATGGCAGATGGGTCGTCATTGCTAATGGTGACCACTTACTCGTTACAGGACAGGGGGATGTGCAGTTGACACCGTCCATGCGCCTGAAGAATGTTTTATATGCTCCCGCTTTTCAGATAAATTTACTTTCTATTAGTCGGATCACTAAGGATCTGCATTGTCATGCCATCTTTGACCCTCCATCTCTTGTGTTTTAGGACATACTCACGGACAAGATGACTGGAAGTGGCCGTGAGCAGTGAAGACTCTACAGACTGTTCCAACCTCCTCATGCTAGTGTTTCTATTACACATATTGAACTTGTCTCTCCTTATCTGTGGCACCTTAGGTTTGGACATCTTCCTCTGCAGAAGCTATGTCATGTTCTCCCTCAGATTTCTATGATATCCTCCTTTCAGTGTGAGGCATGTCAACTTGGGAAGCATCACCGTTCCTCTTTTCCATCCCATCAGAGTCGGAGCAGTTCTCAGCTATTTGAGCTCCTTCATTTAGACATTTGGGGTCTAGTCATGTTCCTGATCTCCAAAGACACCATTTTTATCTTGTAGCGATCGATGATTTTTCTAGACTTTCGCGGGTCTTCTTATTGAAGAATAAGTCTGATGCTGGATCCACTATCAAGTATTTTATTAATGAAATAAAGAATATTTTTTCTGCCAATGTCAAGTATATTCGTTTTGACAATGCCTTGGAATTTTGCAACTTACATCTTTCTTAGTTCCTTAGATCCTATGGCATTGTTCACCGGACCTCATGTGTCTACACTTCCCAGCAGAATGATGTTGCCGAGCGCAAACACTGTCACTTACTTGATGTGACCAGGACATTGTTGATATAGAGCCGTGCTCCTCATGCTTATTGGGGTGATGCTGTCCTTACTGCTTGCTATCTGGTAAACCGTATGCCCTCATCCGTGTTAGGAGAGAAGATTCCTTACTTGATTGTGTTTCCCGAGAAGGATCTCTTCTTTCTTACACCTCGTGTGTTTGGATCCATTGCCTTTGTTCATGATGTCTCTCCATGGCATGACAAGCTCTCTCCTAGAGTTGTCAAGTGTGTGTTTGCCGGCTACTCTCGTACCCAAAATGGGAATCTCTGCTTATATCCACTAAGCCATAAATATTTTGTTAGTGCTGACGTTACTTTCTTTGAGTCGGTCATATATTTTTCTCCTACAGGTGACATGCTTACTCCATCTGACTCTGATGATGAGATATACATGCCACCACCTCCTATAGTTAGTTCTTTACCTTCACCTACTCCTCTTACACCACCTCCACCACCTCCTTCACCACCTCTGTTGGTTCAGTTCTTACCTCGTATTGTTCCTCATAGACCTCGCTCTATTCACCATGCTCACAAGACTTGCCCATCATCCAGCACTCCTCGGGTATGTAATGAGCATATTATTTCTACCAATATCAGTACTAAATTAACTGTACAACAGGAGGAGTAGGTACCCTCTCAAGAGGGAAATATATAGGCCCAGGACTTGGCAGATGATCTTGACGTACCGATTGATCTGCGAAAGCAGAAACAGGCATGTGCTACTTACCCTCTTGCAGCCCAGATTTCTTTGAGCAAGTTGTCAGAGGATTTCAGGAGATTTGCGTTAGAACTATCAACCGTACAGATACCACATACGTATCAGGAGGCTCTCAAAGATAGTCAGCGGAAGTTAGCCATGGAGGAGGAGATGGTTGCGCTACAGTCATGTGGTACGTGGAGTCTTGTTTTTGCTCCTATTGATACATCAGTCGTAGGATGCAAATGGGTGTTCACTGTGAAACACCGTCCGTATGGTAGCGTGGATCGCTATAAGGCGAGACTTGTGGCACGGGGGTTTACCCAGACATATGGGTGGACTATTGATGAATCGTGGATTCATCACTCTAAATCTCATTTATTAAGCTCAAATCCCTCAAAATCATTAGCATTTCTGCATCTATTCAGTATAATTAGCATTCATGCATGTTTTCATAAGTATTGCATTTTAGCGTGAATTTCTGCACAAAATAAGAAGCCAAAAATCCAAGCCAAAAATGACCTGTAAATTGTCTAAATTTCCAGATTTTTAACTAATTCATGCTAACTCCGAATGACACAAAACCACATCCACTATGTTCATATCACTCACAAGAATAAATGAAAAATCCAAAAAAATAACTAACCCAAATAAGTGGACTAAAAAAACCCAAACCCTAATTTCAGGATTTCTGGACTAAAAACCCCATATCTTTCCCATCCAGTGTCCATTTTGATCCTACTCACTTTTGAAATAATGTATATTCAGTTACCTTCAAAACAAGATCAAGTTCAAGTGATTCAGAGCTCATATGTGGAAGTTGGGTTTTGGTTCTCTTTTGTATATTGTGTATCTTAGCTGATTTTGACCGAATATTTTATGTATATAATTAACATATTTTAGTTATTTTCTTTTTGATTTGTCTTCTTTGATAAAAGTTTTATTAAAATGCGTCAAAATCCAAATCCAAATGAGCTTGAAATCAAAGAAACAAATTGAGTCCGAGTCTTCATTAACCCCTTGTACAAAATTAGTCCTTTTTATATTTTATTTTAATTCTTCTTTTTTTTAATAAATAAAAATCCAAAAAAATAGATTAAGGTGTAAATATTTATCTTTGATTTTCTCATATTTTTTCCGGATATTTATCTGGTTTAAAAAGGACATAAAAATTACAAAACCCAAAAAATCCAGGTATTCTATGTACATGGGGTACCCCAAAAAAATCATTTTATGCATTTGATCGATTTTGGTTTTGATGTCTTTATGAAAGTTGTAGATCTCATCGAGACGAGCAATTTTTATGAAGAAAATTTTTCAATCCGAGGTTGTTTGCTATTTATTTTGCATTTTACAGAATCTTTGTTTTTCGAATTTTCTGGTGCTGACACGTGGATGCTCCTGGAGCCGCCACGTGTCAGCCATTTTTGTATATATTATATCATTTTCAAATAAATAAATAAATAAATAAATTAAAACACCGCACGTGTAGGGCATGTGCCTCCAACGCATGTGCCGCGCACGTGCCCTTCACTGCCTCTCACCCTCATGCGCCACACGTCCTCCTCTCAGCCGCCTGATCTCGACCGATCGGATGGTCGAGAACCCATCTTCTTCGTCAGATCCCCCTTCCCCTGGGAACCTCCGCCGTGATTTTTTCGTCGGAGATCTCGCAATCACTGCCACCCGCCTCCGCGATTTCACCCTCATATATCGCGCGATCAACCACCTCCGTATATCTCACGCTGCCTTCCATCTCCGGCTATCTCGCTCTCCAGCCCTATTTAAGAGCACCGTTGCACCCCCGACTCCCCCATCTGCTGATTCCTTGTCGAAAAGCACCTCCACCGGTCCTGACAACCGTGTGACCTCCATTGTCGGCATGATCCGAGGTTGGCAAACCTCGTCGCAGCCTGCTTCGCGTTGCTGCTATGCTCCGGCCTATCGTCTGCCTTCAAGCCCAAGTCCATCCAGGTACACTCTGCTCATCCTCCGCAGCTTCGTCTCCTATCCAACATATCCATCTCCGATCTCTATCTCTCTCTCGATCATTATCTCCTACGCCGCCATCACCATTAACGCCCCCGACAATGCAACCTGCATCATCGGACGACTCTGCCACTTACCACTGCCATCAATGCCGCCGTCTTCATCAATTACGACCGCAAGCTTCACCGACATCATCTTCGTATCCAGTCAACCCGCTCCGCCTATGCTTCTCCGACGACCCCTGGCCTTGTGTCAGCCAACGGCGACCGTTCAAACATCACGCTACCCTTGATCTGAGCCGTTGGCGAAACACACCCCCAGTCGTGGATTCGAGCTCCATCGACGGTTCTGATCGACCTCTGAGCCCAGCTCCGACCCTCTCTCTAGGCGAGGTGCCTCGGGCCGCCCGAAGCACTCAAGTGGCGCCACGTGGAATCCTCACCCAAGCCTCCAACCGAACCACCTCAGCACGTGAGGGGGTCACGTGACCCGTGGAGAATTGCAGAAGACCCCCCGGAGGAGCTCCTTATTTCCGATCAAGCCCCCGCCAGCCAGAGTGCATCAGCCTCCCCCTGGATAGTAGTAATTTTAATTAGGTCCCCACTGCATGTTTATTTACTTATTTATTTACAAAAAACCCATGTCTTTCCCTTTCATTCTAGACATCTGCATTATATTATTATTTATCAAAAATAGGTATTTTGTTCGGCATTTAATTCTCTATAGTTTGACATATTGTGGATATTTTTGTGATTGATGATTAATTAATAATCATTAGTTTTGTGAAAATTTGCATATTTCACCCAATCTGTGCTCTTAAATTTATAATTGATTAACCGTCACTCTAAAAATTTCTGAAAAATCCCATATCGTAGAATTAATTGTGCTTGACATTATGCCCAAAAAGAATTGAATTTGCATGTATAGTTTATCCTGTGAAAATAATTTTGCATATTTCAGTGTTTGATTTTTAATAGGTATTGAAACTAGTATTTTCGAGTTTTAGGATTTTTTTAGGTCCATTACTTAGTGATAGATCTTAGATAATTTTATTCCTTGAAAATAATTAGGTTTAATATTTATTATAATTAAATATTTAAATTCATTCTGTTTGCATTTAAGAATTCATAAAAAAATTCATATTACATCCAAAAATTCCAAAAATATTACAGGTGCATTCATTTCATCATAATTTACATCGTGGCCAAGTTTCGTATACATTTCAGTCCCTAAAATAGGCCAAAAATTGTATATTGCATCCTTTATTGCATTAAAAAATTCCAAAAAAAGATCGCCTCGAATACCGCGTACGAACTTTGATAGACATAATTCTAGGTTGTTCCTTTGCCTCCTTGTGTTCGACCTTGGGACTTGCCCAAGTAAAATAAACATAAAACCACTTGATTAAAAATTGATTAAATTATTTTGTGTGGTTATTTCCTTGACCGATTCCGATTGCCGCCTACAACAAACGAAAAAAACAAATCACACATTAATTTTACGCACGAACAAATATTACAACATCTCTTTAACACAGCGAATATCGGACTTGTTAGATGGTGCCGTTGCGGGGAGGCAAACGGCTTAGATTTTTGTTTTGAAATTTCTTGTTCGGTTTTCCGCATTCGGGTAGTCTGATCCCCGAATTTTTCATTGTAAATTACATTTTATTTCCTACATTTATTTTATTTTTCAGCATTTATTTCTCTTATTTTGTTTTTGAGTTATTTTTGAGTAACTCTCTTACATTTCCTCTCTTATTTTTTTACGAGGTACACGACGTACATGAAGCAGTTTTTCAAGAAACCAAAGCATCTTCACCGACATCCGAAAAAACCACAATTAATTTAAGATCGAGTCGAGTCATGAGAGAGTGTAGAGTCTAGGTTTTTAATTTCTGCAATTTTATTTTTGTAATTAATTGCTCATTTACAACGGTGTTCGTTTGGACTCTCGCGTATGTAAAAGACTCTGAACTTTCTTCTGTGGTGTGTCGTGGCCTGTTTCACTCTCCGGTGAGGGTGGGGCCTGACTTGAGTGGCGAATAGGATAGACCTGCACATACGGCTCTCACAACATTTTAATTTCTTTATTGTGCTCGTAGGACTTAAGCCACACTTCACATTAACTGAGACGCACATAGATCGTTCAATTTAGCCAAAATTTAACTCAATTCTTTCCCGCTAATAGAACTTTCTGCTTAGGTTCGGTTTTCCATCGGCATGCATTCATTTAGAATAATTTTTCACTTCTGTATTGCATCCCACATGGAGATTGCGAGGATTCACTGTAAGTCTTCTAACTGAGCATACATCATTGTTTTCGCGTGCATCGGCTTTTCCCAAACTTCTCCCTCTTGGTTTATCACATAACTCTAAAGGAAATTGGGATTGGACGGTAGACGTATATTTGTGCTCATTTAAATTCTTCAGTGATCACCTAATTAAAATTGGGACTGTTAAATATAGCCGATCTTAAGAACCCATAAAATCAAGAATTCTTGCGGGAGAGCAACCCCGACATTGTTTTATTTTATCTTGCAGCGAGGAGAGAGACGCACACTAGGATAGAGCCAAGCCAGGATTTTCATACTGACTACTGATTCTACCAAAAACGATTAGCTACTTCTCAGTGATGATCTAACGGGTAGCCGATAAATGGTCCGGATTTCCTTAGCAATATGGGTGGTTTAGAGGACATTGCGTAAGGCTCCGTCCTTAAGTAAAGGGTAGCCGTTCTACTGTCCTTACTTACTCCCATACTGGATGAAAATAGGTGCAACTAGTCGTAAGAATTCAGGACAGTCGATCGGAAAATACAAGCACCTAATAGCTCGTTTAAACGGCTTGCAAGATCTGTATTCTCACCAATTAAAACTGACAAGATATCTGGCTGAACCCTCACGGCCGTCACTGAGTGAGTTGTTGAAAGAAATCTTTGTATTGTGTTTGGTTTGTGCATAGAAAGTAAATAATCAACGAATACCGCACACTTGTGCCTACATCATAAACCACAAACCTCTTGTTGACCTCAAGAATGGAAGATTGTGGTAATTCTTGTTCGGACTCCGTGAACGCTTCTCTGACTACCACAAACTCTCCAATCTCAAAAGTCCGGAGACACTCTTTCTCTAGACCTCCTTGGCCTCAGGGAAACTCTTCCCATGAATCATATTCCTACAATTCCTTCTTCTTTCTGGAGGGAGGACAAACCCACACTGTCTCTCTCTCTCTCTCTCACCGAAACAGATCGAAGAAAACTCTTACCTCAATGATGCTTGTTCAAATTCTTTCCACTATATTAACTCGAACCCCTTATATTCTGAAGGTGAAGAAGAAGAGATGCCTCTCAAGATGTCTTCCAAGAAAGATCATGAAGATGGACCCAATGGAGATCCTATTCAGATGATTTTTGCAAGATTAGCCACTTCTGAGCAGCAGCAACTTTTACTGAGGGAGCAGCTAGAACAGTTGAATGATGGGGAAGAACTGCCAATGGAAGCAGCATAAAATCCTGGGTAGTATAGAGTTAGAAATTACTTGCAGCCACATCAACCAGAGATTAACTATGAACTAAAGCCACATTTAATAAGTCAATTACCACAATTCCATGGTAATACGACTGAAGAGCCATATGAATTCTTGCAAGACTTGGAGCTGATATGTTCTAATCTGAGGCACCCACAAGTCAACCAGGACTACATTCGTCTCACTGCACTACCTTTCGTCTTAAAAGGGAAGACGGACTACTGGGTGAATGAAAAGCGAGAATGCGAGAGCCGCTAAATAGCGGTCTGACAAGTCAGACTCACTGTCGCTGGTGCGACTGCTCAAACTTCCTCGGTCTTCAACAATTAACCCACACAATCAATCAGAGAATGACTAGCAAGGATTAAAATTTATTATACCCTACTAAAAATGTACAATGGCAAGCAAGTAGGGGTCGAACACAAGGAGCAAAGGTGGAGAGCACAGATAAAAATCCAAACCTAGGTCTAACAAGTTACTTAACCAATCTAAAATTTTTGTGGGTTTTTGATTTTTATTTTTTTTGATTTCTTTTTTTTTTAATTTTGTATTTGATTTTTAATTTTCTAATTTTTATATTTTATATTTTATATTTTTTTTATCTTTTTTCAATATTGGAAAGTAAAGGCAAAGTAATAAAAGACAAACTAAAACATTTATAAAAATGCACAAAAATACTCAAAAATTCAGAAATAAAATGTTTTTGGTATTTTTAGGGTTTTCTACTGTTTTTGTGATTTTTGGGGATTTTTCTAGGTGTTTTTGGTATTTTTAATTACTGAACTAGGGCTAAACAGTGGAAATAGGGCTGGCTGTGACAAAAATGCAAGTTAAAATTAACAAACAGCAACCAAAATCTTTCACACTATTTTTCCAATAAAAAGGACAAAATAAAGAACAAACAGGAACTGAGTTTGCTATTTTTGGATTTTTCTACTATTTTTTATATTTTTTTGAAGTTTTTGAGTGTTTTTAAATTTTTAGTGTTTTTCTTATGAGTTTTTTAATGATTTTTGGCTGGGAGATAAAACAAACTAAAAGACACAAAATATATTTTTTTGGAATTTTTCTGGAGTGTTTTTATATTTTTTATGGATTTTGTAATGCAAATAGTGCTGAAAATGACTATTTTTGAATTTTAATAAATATCAAAGCAAAATAAAAACAAAAACTAAACTTGTGGCGTGGAATAGCAAGTGCACAGGAGCTTAAATCCAATTTTGTGGAATTTTTAGACTTGAGATGATGATCTGATTAATTCAAACAAGCTTACAAACATGACACAGCCTGGCAGGGGCTTAAACGTAAATAGGCAAAACAATAAGGTTGACTACGCAAAATCTCCACAAAATCTTTTACTAGATGAAAAAGTTCCTGGTTAAATAATAAATACCAAAAACCGCGAGCCTTTTCCTGCAAAATAACCACGCGCACGTGCCACGCACGTGCGCTTGGCTGGCAGGGGTAGCGAGGTAATTACCAACAAATGCGGGGGGGTTACGTGCAAAAATCTCCAGAAAGTTACAACTCTTTAGCAAAGTTCGCAGATTGTATATCAATAACCCAAAGATCAAGGCTATCCTCGCAAAATCTCCAGGGAACACGTGCGTGACCACGTGCGCCTGGCAGGGGCTTTAGCGTAATTCTAGAAAAGTCTGGGGCCGGAATGTAAATTTTACAAAAGTATAAATAGGGCAGACGAAGGATTAAGAAGTTGTTACGAAATACAAAAAAATGCGGGGGACGATCAGCAAAATACCCCCGCTGTAGGCGCGATCGAACGGCCTGGCGGCGCTCACTTGGACACTTGGCGACGTCGGATCGCGCGATACCCCTTCGAAGGGACGGTCTTGATTAGATTTTGATGGTGCGATCTACGGCTGGGGGTGCGTGCAATCCGACGGTTACTGCTCTCCTCCAAGATCTAGCCCCCATCCGACGGCAGCCGAGGCTGGACGAAGAACAGGACGAATGCCGGCGGCGCTGGGGTTCCCCAGCCCCTCTTCCTCGACTCCGGCGTCGTTGGGGGTTGCAGAAGGGGCCGCGTGGCTCCTAGCAGCGCCCCGAGTTGGCCGAGGGCGCAAAGAAGGACGGAGGAACACCACAGCTCCCCCGCGAGGGCGGCTGAGCAGCCGCGCCCAGGTGGTCGATCTTGGACAAAAATCGACCCCAGAAGGGGGTCTGTTAGCTCCTGACCTGCAAAACAAGTGGGTGATGAAGTTGGGGGCAAAATGCCCCAACTTCGTGGCGTGTTTCACACAAGGAACAGCTAGATAGAAAGGTGGAAATGGCCGGCGAACTCGCTGCCGGCCGCGATGGATCGAGATGCGAGGAGGGTCGTTAGTCGAAGATCTTGAATGGGGAAAGATTCCTGTGGCTACTTAACACTACAGTTTCAAGGAACAAGGAAGAAAAGAGGGAAAGAAAGGGGAAGAAATACCTCACCAACGCGCGCGGACACGATGCTCCGGCGACCACTTCGGCAAGGGGATCGAGCTCGATTCGACGCTGAATCGCCCAGCTGAGAAGCTCTCCGCACTCCTGCTGTCACCAGGAGTCCAGACGAGGGTCTAGACGAGGGCTTTTGCGGTGGAAGAGTGATCAAAGAGAAAGGGAAAGTCAGGGGGTTGGTTTTGAATGTGGTCGAGGGGCGCACTTCGAGGGAAGATCACGGGCGCCACAGGCATCCAAATGCATATCTAACACCTGGGCGTGTAAGAGCGGTAGACGAGGAGCAAAAGTCGTGAAGACACTATCATCAAACGATGCAAGGACTGTCCTCGAAAAATCCGCGAAAACAGACAAAAACCACATATGACATGAACAGGAGCTGGCTCAGACAGTTGACCCGAGGTCAACTGTCAGAGCCTCCTGGTTGGTCCACGTGGACCAACCAGGAAAAACCTGCAAAAAAGATTTTATTAATTCATTTAAAAATAGGAAATGATTTTATTGATTTTTAATTATAAAATGAAAAATGTTTATTATTTTATGAATTAATTTAATATGATTTTTAATTATTTTTATGATACATATTTTTACAAGTTTGCATTTATACCCCTATAGGTATCTATATCTATATATTTACGTATTTTATTTTTATTTAGGTATTTTTAACTTATTTTATTTTGGTTTTTATTTTCTAAAATTATAAAATACTTTTATATACACAAATATATTTTTATTTTAATTTTCTGATATATTTTATACACTTAATAAAATGAAAGTGTTATTTGTATAGGTATAACTACATGTATTATACCTATGTGTTATAATATATATACAAGTATTTTTATTTGTATTTTATTTATATTTTTATTCTGATTTTAATGCACATAATTATTATAAGTATTATTTACAACATTATAAAAATATAAAATTATAAAAATAATAAATAAATAATAAATTGAATATTTTAATATGTACCAGTATACAATGTGGGTCCAAAAGCCAACTTTCAAACCGTAGCTCCGCCAAATGCGAAACCACCGCCATTGGATAGATTATTTTCTTCTATATACAATTAAAGGTGAGTACGCTGCATTTGGAGTTGTCGTTTGTGAGATACGGGTCTGGGAAGTTGGGATTCTGGATTTTTATTCAGACCATAACTTTTTGTCTGTTCCTTATTTTTCTGTGAAATCAATTTTGTATTTTTCTTTATTAATTTATCTACAACTTTCATGTACAAAGTTTCTTTATTTGATGTATAAAAAGTGGAACCAAAAATAGGTCCCAAAATGAATAAAGAATGAATAAAAACTATAGGTATTTTATCTGTGTTTTTGGCCCTTATCTCCCCCTACTTTATTCCTTGTCGACCTATCCATCAAGATGCCTAGGTCTCGGGGTTTCGGGTCATAAAATATTTACAACATTTTATTCTTTTTCTTTTCTTTTCTTTATTCTATAATTTTGGCTTTAAAAACCGCATTTTATACAATATTTACATACATATACATGAATGCTAAAATGCATGAATTACGCCTATTTACGCGCATTTACTAGGGTTTTTAAGGCCAAAATGATAGAATAAAGATGATGAAACGTGGATTCATCATCCCCCTATACTTGCCTTTGCTAGTCCCTAGCAAACACTTATGCAATAAGTGCAGAAAAAGAAAAATAAAGAAAAGAAAAAGAAGAAAGGTGGACTAAACTTGATTATCAAACTTGTCTTCACAAAATCAAAGTTTGGAGCTTAAATAGGACCTTTGGAATTTTAGTGCGGGCGGAACCTTAGTGAGAACCGTGTTTGAAATCCAACAGTCCTTGAGAGTCCCAAAACTCTGTCCAAGTCTCCTTAATAGCCAGGTCAGAAATATCTCAATTCATACGCAAACCCTTACGACTATGAATCTGACTCGTACAGTGTAGGTGATGGTGGCTCTCCCCAACTAGAATGACAAAGAAACTGACTTCTCCAGTACGACAACCCAATGATTCCCCAATCCAGCAACTCCATCCTCGAGGAGCGGGGTATTCCCTTCTAAGTTCAAGTGGCAACCAGCTCAAGAGGAGGGGGTGAAGAGAAGAATGGACGGTAGCCAGTGTAGCTACCTATCCGAGGATGCAAGACCAGTGTAGTCAAGTCATCCAGTTGCAGGCTCACATGATATGACTTTGGAACTCAAGCTTGCTTATTGACTTTACAACATATGTACATACTTTGCAGGCTTTTTATTTTTGTACATGCCTGAACTCTTTTTTTTTTCTCTCTCTTTTTTTTCTCTTTTTTTTTTTGAAATACTATTCACAGCAGCATTTACATAAGGAGTTTTTCCTCTTGAGCCAGTAGACTATCCCTCTTTTGAAGCTTTATCGCAACCCACAGCCTCCTGTCTTTAGACTTCCTAATCACTGGACGGGTTGGGGTGCACTTCCCTCCCTAGAGGAGGACAAGTGTTTCCACTTGTGTGCGTCTCATACCGGCAAATCCAATCCCCTCACCACTCCAACTGAGTTGAGCCATGTGAAAGGTGCAGGTGTCCAAGTTAGGTCATTATCAACAAGAGTCGTGCGTGTGCTCCGAAATACTCTACTTAGGCAGTCAAGAATCCATTGAACCAAGTCCCGTGATCCTCAAAGAATTAAGTCAACTAGACCTGAAGTACCTCAAACCCAGTTCCTATAAGGTTCCTGTTATTAGGTATATTTTAAGGTCCAATCAAGCTCCAATCTTCGGATTTTACTTAGACTTGTTCAACTATCAAACTCAATCCGAAAAATGCTCATGCTATGCAATGCGATGCATAAAATATTTTTGTGATGCAATTTCTTCAAAGATTTTGAACTTTTTATGGATTTTGAAAAGATGATGCATGCATGTGCAGATGCAATTTTTTTTGTATTTTTCAAAAAGATTTTTCACATGTTTTTGGATTTTAATTTTTGCAAATGTTTTTGGGAATTTTTGAAAATAAAAAGTTTTGGCTGAAAACTAGGTGAAAATATGTACACGGGAGTGCTTCTTATATATACAAGAAGTGGATTTTAAGAATTTACAGGGTAAGTGATCAATTTTATACATGTATATAAGTAGTGGATTTTGGTGTGATGTGACTATTCCTCAAACTTATTTGACACAAGCTTTTCACACAATTTTTTAAAACTATAGTCCAAAATAGTTTTTACAAACATTTTACACACATTTGAAAATCATTTTGCAAAGGTTTACAAAACAGTATATATAGGTTTTTCAAATCATTTTTGCAACCATTTTTCAAACTATTTGCAAATCATTTTTCAAACATTTTATTTCACACAAAGAAAAGAAATTTTACAAACCACACATTTTTACAAAGGTTGAAAACACGAAACAAAATATTTTCAAAATAGTTTTCAATAGATGTTCACAAAGATTTTCAAACTATTTTTCAAACATTTTGCAAAAAACATTTTCACCTGATTTATTAATCAGTAAATAGAAGAAAGAAATTGAGGAATAACCACATCTTTTTATTAAGGATTTTTAATGAATTTTAAAGAATTTTTAGCCATATTATTAGGAAAATACGAAAGTACGAGTTATGGCTAAAGTATATACGCAGTATATACGACCCCCCTATACTTAGCTTGAGCTATGTCCACATAGATCGGAGAGAAAAGAGAAGACATAACTCGTACTAAGTATAGGCAAGCCTAAATGAATGAATCAATGAGAAGTTGACCGTCCCCCCTATACTTAGGATCAAGTAATCCTAAGTATAGCAGACTGTACACAAAGCAGGGAGGGTCAAGGGTGGGAATGAACAGATCGTACTCAGATTGTCTCCCCCTATACTTAGGGTAAGATATCCCTAAGTATAGACAAGAAGAGGAGACAATGGAGAGGATCGAAAAGAATAGAAGAAACTCGGGGTGCACACCCCCCTATACTTAGGACAAAGTACATCCTAAGTATAGAAGACTGTCTACAAGGGGTAGCACCTTTCTGATAGATGAAGAAGATAGAAGAGGAAAAGAAGAAAAGAAGAAAAGAAGAAAAGAGATGAGATTGGGTATGAACAACTCGGGATGCACATCCCCCCTATACTTAGGATAGAGTACATCCTAAGTGTAGCAGTGATGAAAGGGATGGCATCAATTCGGTAGAATGAGATAAAAGAAGAAGAAAAGAAGAAAAGACGGAAAGGAAAAATCATTCAAAAATGTTTTGATGTGCTTTGCCTTCCTCTGTCTCCTTCGAGATATTCAGCTCATCCTCATAGATTACTTGAATCGAGTCAACGACGGCCATGAATGTGTCATGTTCGAGGTATGGCTTCAGAAGCTGTCCATTGACTACAAAAGGCTGTGCGTCAGCTGACAGATTGGATATCAATACACTTCCGTTGTCACGCACCTGCCTAACTACAAACGGCCCAGTCCATTTGCTCTTCAATTTGCCTGGAAAGATTTTTAATTTCGCATCGAACAACCATACCTTCTGACCTGGATCAAAGGACTTGTGGCGGATGTGCTTGTCATGCCATGTTTTGACCTTTTCCTTGTACATCAGGCTGTTGTCATATGCATAATCTCTGAATTCCAGTAATCTGTTCAGATCCAATTTCCGGTTCTGTCCTGCTTGCTTGGAGTCCAAATTACAGATGTTAATAGCCCATAAGGATTTATGAATAAGTTCTACGGGCAAGTGGCATGGCTTGCCATACACCAGGCGGTAGGGAGACATTCCCAAGGGTGACTTGTACGCTGTTCGGTAAGCCCAAAGAACGGAATCAAGCAGCTGAGACCAGTTCTTGCGATCCGGACGTACAAGTTTCTGTAAAATTATCTTGATCTCCCTGTTTGAACATTCAGCTAAGCCATTGGACTGCGGGTGATAAGGTGAAGCAACACGATGCTCGATGCAGAATTCTTGGGTCAGCTTCTTCACCTCTCTGTTTATGAAATGGCTGCCCCCGTCAGATATGAGGATCTTGGGAATCCCGAACCGTGCTATGATGTGATCTCGTAAGAATCGACAGACAGTCCGACTGTCGACGGCTCGGGCGGGGATAGCCTCCACCCAACGACTGACATAATCGACAGCAAGCAGAATATACTCATAACCCTGACTGTTAGGAAACGGGCCCATAAAGTCGATCCCCCATGCGTCAAAGACATCCGAGATCTGAATGTACTTCAGAGGCATCGTATCTCTCATTCCTATGGTTCCCCCCATCTTCTGACAGTCAGTGCAACCTTTGACGTATTCATCTGCATCTTTAAACAATGAAGGCCACCAGAGGCCACTTTGAAGAACTTTTGCTGCCGTCCGTTTTCCTGAATGATGTCCTCCAGAATCTTGATCATGACATAAAGCGAGGACACTTGGAACCTCCTCCTGAGGTATACACCTTCTCCAAATGCAATCGGCTCCCTCACGAAACAGATACGGGTCTTCCCACTGGTAGAAATGGATTTTAGACAAAAATCTGTCTACTTTCAACTTAGGCCAGTCCTGTGGGATTTTCTTGGTAAAAAGATAATTCACAATGTCCGCATACCAAGGAAGTGAGGCGACAGACAGAATCGATTCATCTGGAAAGGTTTCTGTGATAGGCTGTAAGTTCGGCTCAGGAGACTCCGGTTCAGGAAGTCTTGACAGATGATCGGCCACTACATTCTTTACCCCAGGTTTATCTCTGATCTCCATATCAAACTCCTGGAGGAGAAGGATCCACCGGATAAGACGTGGTTTGGCATCCTTCTTCTGCTGTAAATACCTAATGGCCGAATGATCAGTGTAGATGATAACTTTGGACCCAAGAAGGTAAGATCTGAACTTCTCCAAAGCAAAGACTACCGCTAGCAGCTCCTTTTCAGTAACAGTATAGTTTCGCTGAGCTTCATCGAGCGTTCGGCTAGCGTAGTGAATTGCAAACGGTACATTGTCTTTTCTCTGTCCCAGTACAGCTCCGATGGCATAATCCGACGCATCGGTCATAATCTCGAAAGGCTGGGTCCAAATCGGTGGCTGTAGGACAGGGGCCTGTGTGATGAGCTCTTTCAACTGATTAAAGGCAAGGAGCACACGGTCGTCTACAATGAACTCATTGTCCTTGCCAAGCAACTCAGTCAGCGGTCTGGCCAATTTACTGAAATCTTTAATAAATCGTCGGTAAAAACCGACATGGCCCAAGAATGACCGGACTTGCTTGATATTTGTAGGTGGCTCTAGCTTAGAAATTACATCCACCTTGGCTGGGTCAACCTCCATGCCACGTTTAGAAACAACGTGACCCAGCACGATTCCTTCGGTCACCATGAAGTTGCTCTTCTCCCAGGAGAGCACAAGATTCACTTCGCAGCACCTCCGTAAGACTCGGTCTAGATACTGCAGACATTGATCAAATGAATCCCCATAGACCGAGAAATCGTCCATAAAGACCTCGAGAAAGCTGCCCACCATATCGGCAAAAACTGCAAGCATACACCTCTGAAAAGTAGCTGGGGCATTGCAAAGCCCGAACGGCATCCGTCTGAAGGCATATGTGCCAAAAGGACAGGTGAACGTGGTCTTCTCTTGGTCTTCAGGAGCAATAGCAACTTGATTATACCCAGAGTAACCGTCCAAGAAGCAGAAATATTCCTTCGCGGCCAATCTCTCCAAGATCTGGTCGATGAAGGGTAGCGGAAAATGATCCTTCTTGGTGGCAAGGTTAAGTCTTCTGTAGTCTACGCACACTCGCCAAGAAGTCGGTACTCTGGTTGCGATCTCCTCTCCTTTGTCATTTGTCACAATGGTGATCCCTGATTTCTTGGGCACAACATGCAGAGGGCTCACCCATTTGCTGTCGGAGATGGGATAAATGAATCCCGCATCACACCATTTCTGGATTTCTTTCATAACCACCTCTCGCAGGTTCGGGTTTAATCTTCTTTGCAGTTCTCGAGAGGGTCTGCAATCGTCCTCCAGAAAGATGCGGTGCGAACAGAGTGACGGATTGATCCCGTGGAGATCGGAGGTTCGCCAACCTATCGCCTTGCGGTTACGTTCAAGAACCTCCATCAGACGAGATTCTTGATCTTCGGTCAGATGTGCATTGATGATGACCGGGTACATGTTCGGTTCTCCTGCAAGGAAGGCATACTTCATATTGGAGGGCAAGGGTTTCAGCTCTGGCGGTGTCTGAGCTGCTTCAGTGGTGACCTCAGCTATTAATGCAGGTGGTGATTCTTTCAACTGTGCGATGTCCACCATAATCTGCTCTGTTTCTTCTCTCAGATCCTGACAGAATTCCTCGATGATTTCATCTTCTTCCGAAGATGCTTCCAAACTCGACTCCTGATTCTGAAGGCATAACGACCCCACGGTAGTACTTTGTAGTGCATCAGCAAGGTCCTCATCTTGATCGATATACGGGAATTCGACTGCGGTCTCCACCTCCTCCTCCGGGCAGAGGATTCCGTGGATCTCATGATCATCCAGGAAGAGGTTGGTGTCTTGAATCTCGGCTAGAAAGTCGCAGTCTTCATCATTCTCGATCACCCTTGCACATGATACAGATGTGGGTTCAACGGGCGTTCCTTCAGACAGGGTCTCTACTCGGATAATTTCATTACCAGCTCCAAAAGTGATTTCTCCTGTCCCATAATTCACTATGGCGTTTGACGTCCGCAGAAATGGCCTTCCGAGTATGATCGGGGTAAGGAGCAACGGAGCGGGGACGTCCATATCTAAGACCACAAAATCGGCTGGGAAAGATTTTCCCTGAACCGTGACGATCACGTCCTCCAACAGGCCCCTAGGCCGCTTGACTGACTTGTCTGCAAACTGCAGAATCATCTTTGTAGGTTTGAGCGGTCCCAGCTTGAACTCCGTGAGTAGTGAGGCTGGCATCAGATTGACAGATGACCCGCTGTCGAGGAGTGTCCGTTCGAACTCTTGATTGAACATCTGACAACGTACAAGAGGTGCTCCCATATCTGGCTTTTTGTCCGGGAGGTTGCTGATGGCATTGACGGTGGCCATAGTGAGGATATGTTTTTCAGATTTACCACCTTTGCTTCTGGAGTTATGTGGGGTTGGCCTGCGCTTGGTTGTACATGCCTCCTTAAGTCCTTTCTTCACAGCTGGCATGTACTCAAGAGCTTTTATTAATGGCATATTTAACACCAAATTCTGAATAATTTCTATGATAGCAGGATCAGACAAAGCACTTTTCAAATTTTTCATTTTTTTGTGTTTTTTCATTGCTTCAGGAAAAGGAATATTTACAAACTCTTCTCCAATTTCATTCAGAATAGTGTCCGTGTTGTTGTTTACAGGTAGATGACAAAAAGGAATGGATTCATCTACAATTTGTGGACCAAAAACGACAGGCTCGGCTTCGGGTGCTGGCGTTGGACTCGCTACAGGTGCGGTGCTCCTCCTGTCAGGAGCTGACTGTGATGCGGGTGCAGACGTCTCCAATGCTGGCTGGTCTCCACCGAGGTTGCTGCTATCTTTTTGTATTTTTCTGTTTTCTTCAATTTTTTGTGATTTTCTGGATGCTGGTGCTGCTCCCAAAATGCTTGCTGGCCCTGGTGTTGGCTGGACTGACGATTCCCCGTCAGATGCAATCTGCTTTCCTTTTGCCGTCGCCGATGGCTGGAGTGTCCTACCGCTCCTGAGAGTAACAACGTTAGATAAAAAACAATTAAATTCACCTGATTCGGGTCGGACGCTGCCAGCTACCTGCTCCTTGCGTCGGAAATTGATAGGATTAGCTTCGACCTGGGCTGGTATGACGGTTTTGGCTGCCGTCAGGTCGTCGATCTTCTGGTTCATCTCAGCCATGTTCTTCATCAACTGCTCCAAACAGGCCAGGGCCGGATTGACCGGTACAATCTCAGAAGATTCCCCCTGCTGGGGTCTAGACTGCTGATATGGCGGTTGAGATTGTGACTGGTATCCTTGTGCGAATTGTTGAGGAGGGGGATTGGAGGAGTACTGGGACTGGTGTTGGTTGTACTGTGCAGCCGGTTGCTGGTGATAGCCTTGTCCACGATATCCGGACTGCTGAGGCCCATGTTGGTAATTCTGCCTCCACGTGTTTCCATGTGAGGGAGGCTGGTACTGGTAGGGCTGCTGGAATGGTCTTCCACCCTGGTGTTGCTGCTGGAAGGGCCTGTTGCCCATGTTCTGACCCTGAGAGTGTCCCTGAGGACGGGTCAGCTGCACTTCGTTGTTCCAGACGCCATTGATCTCCTGGATCAGCGGCGGGGGTGGAGAGAACTGCTCGGAGTAAGCGGGCTGGTGCTCTGGCTGATATACAACCATCTGTGTCTGAGGCTGCGGTGGCTGCTCCGGGACCTGCACGTAGTATACGTGCTGGACTGGCTGGGGCTGCGGTGGAGTCGGCTGAGGATTTTGCTGCATTGTAGGCTCCTTCTTCTCAGCGTTCGGCTCGGCAGAGGTAGACACAGCGTTGCACATGTTTGCATTCAGTGCACGGACGAGCTGCTCCAGCTGCTGGGAAATCTGGTCGAGCTTCTCCAGACCTTGGGTCCTCTTCTCTATAACTGCCAGTTTTTCGAGGTCCTGCGACCTCTTCTCAATGATGTCCACTTTGGACAAGTGGCTCCCGATGATACTCAGGTTGGAGCTTTCATCTTTGTCCTCAGTATGAGAAGCCATGTTAACTGGCTTGCTGATGGCGGTTGGTGTCTTCATGTAGACCCGGGATGAGGATTGGGCTGCTTCTCCCTCAGCCATTTCTTCAAAGACATTCCATACGACATCCTCGTCCTTGTTGAAATGTGATCCGCCGCAAGCTGCATCGACTAGCTTTTGGCTCTCGAATGACAGTCCCCCAAAGAAGTGTTGCACGAGACTGGTCTTGGGTATTTCATGGTGGGGACACTTCTCCTGGAGATCCTTGAATCTCTCCCACGCTTCATGGATTGTCTCGTGCGGCTGTTGGCAGAAACTGGAGATCCGGGCACGTATCTGGTTTAATCTCCCCAGAGGATAAAATTTATGAAGGAAAGCAGATTTCAATTCCTCCCAGGTGGTGACGACCTTCCCGAGATGATCGACCCAGTAAAGGGCCTTGTCTTGAAGGCTGAAAGAGAATGCGGTCATCTTGATTACATCCAGGGGAACTCCGGGGTAGTGAGCAGTGGAGCAGATGCGGTTGAACTTCTTGAGGAAAATATATGGCTCCTCAGTGGTGTTCCCATGAAAGGTAGGAAGCAATGACAGAAACTGTGGCTTAAGCTCGAAGTGAGCATGCATTCGTGGAATTTGAATCCACTCAGTGATGCGCCCCGCTCCTGGATTGTATGTCTGCTTGAGTGTGGGCTTGGGCTGCGGTGGATCTTCTTCTGCTGCTTCAAAGTCAGGTCCCACTGAGAACTCATCATTGACTTCCTCGAAATTTGGATCGTCCTCCTGTCGGCCGTCTCTCGCATCGGCCCTTCTTCTCAGATCATTCAGCATGTCCTGGAAGGCGGTCTGGGCCAGGGCTTGGTTAGTCAGCTGCTGCTGAATGGCTTGAATGGAAGCCAGCAGTTGACTGTTGACCTCGCCCTGCGTAGTGTATTGTCCTTCTGCGGCATGGTCTTCGGGCTCCTGCTGAGGCTGTGGTCCTTTTCCCCTTCCTCCTGCCATTTCTGTCTCTGCTTGGTTGACTGGATCGAGCTCTGAGTCTGCACATGGTAGAATGCCTCGATCAGTCTGAATTGCAGCACCAGATAGAGAGATGCGGTCTGTGTCAAGGTCGACACAGAACTTTGTTAAGGATGGCGATGTGTAAGGAGTAAAATCAATGGCCATCCAAAACGGACAAAGTTCGGGGTGAGAGTGGTCCCGGTTTATTGAAGAAGGCAGGGAGTCTGGAGGTCGGTTCATAGGGTTTGAACCGGTGTCTCGGGAATCGCCCTGAATTATTAGAGAGGGTGAACGAATGGAGCCGATGTGGGTGTCGACAGAGCCTCGACTAAACTGTCCATTCGTCGCCATCTCGAAGATCAAGAGGAAGATCGATGTGGATGAAAGATATGGGGGTCAACAAGGAACAAAAAGGAATGTAAAACAGTAGAAGGCTCACAATGAGCAAGGGTCAACTGGAGGGAAAACAAAATTGCGCAACGGCGCGGGGTTTTTTTTTTGATCTTGACCTAAATATGATTAGCAATCAAACACAAGACAAGGGAGTTCACCAACTCAACACGTGAAGCCGTGAAGGTTCAGCTTTTATCTTTGTAATTTTTATCTTGTTTTCAAGAATTTATCTTTCAACGAGTCCTTAGAGCGCTACGCCTATAGGAGCGAGAGTACTGCCGGAAAAGTATTCCCGTACTTGTCCTCCTCCTGTGTAACCTGTAACTTGCGCTTTTTAAGGTCCTTGTAACCCTTCCTGGATCCCTACTCAGCCAAAGAAATAGAGGGAGGAAGCCGATAGGCGAAACCGATACTTCGGATCTCGCTCGCAACGGAATCACCCGTGAGCGTGCAAGATCCTACTCGGACGCAGCCGGTGAGACAGACACCCCCGTGAAGGCGTGGCCTATGCTCGGTACTTCGGACAAGGTCGGTGCTCACACAATAGTGAGTCACCACTGGCGACCAAGCCCTACTCGACTACGTACGATAGTAGCGCCAATACTTCGGAAATCCAGGCGATACACAAGGCAGCCACAAGTTGGGTTTTGGGCTCTAATCCTTACGAACGCTCAACTCACTTGGAAGGAGACCTTCCCATGCAACCTGAAAACAAATGAGGGTGTTACTCTCCCCAATCAATGAGTCCAATTACCAATTTTTATTTAGGTCAAAGTTTTCTTAGCAGTCCCTTTTTTAATTTTTTTGTGTTATCGCTTCTTTTGAGTAGTTTCAAACAAGCGCCTAACGATTTTGTTTTTTCTTTATCCTAATGTATCCAAAATCAGAGGGAGAAAAGAGTCGGGAAAAGCCAATGCAAGTCGGCACCAAGATGGAAATCTCACCTTTGTGCCTATATGATGAATGCAAAGTGAGAAGACTTACAATGAATCCCAGCTCTCTCCATGCGGGATGCAAGGCAGAAATTTATAAACCTAATCTATATGCCGGTTATGCAATGCGGAAATCGTCCTAGAACAGGCAACTGCTAGCGTGAAGAACCACAAGCTAGCTAATAATTCCCAATCCGAGTGTCCGGTCTTGGCTCACCCCTCCTCTGCCCAACACATTTGGAGTAGGAGAAAGCGCTTGTTCGGGTGTGAGCTCGCGGCGCGTGGATTTGGAAGCTACTAGCTAACTGTTTAATTAGTCTAAGTCCAAATACGAATCTATAGGAGCATGCAAATATAATTAGGTGTTTGGACCTATTCTAATCGAGTCAAGCAGACCTAGACTAAGAGCTCAATCCACAAAAGAAAGTAAAAAAATGAAAACAAAACCGGAAAATGACAGCGATAAAAACTCGACAAAATCCGCGGTGAGCCCCCGGGTGAACAAACACCCGGAAATTAGGCCCGAAGTGTCCAAGTGTCTGAGTCCTGTATTATTACAAATTAACCAACTACTCTCTCTCACAAAAAATAAAGCAACTCTCTCTCTCTCTCTCTAGTCCTCCTGCTCTCTCCTGCCGGCTAGGGTAGAATAGCCGACTCCTCCTCCCAAGGCTGCTCAGGATCCCCTAGGCGATCCTCCTCGGTCGGCGGTCCCTCGCAAGAAAACAAAAGAGATGTCAGACAGTTCAAAATAAATAATACACAAAATACAAGTAAGAAAAAATGGCTAAGTGACTAGAAAGACCCAAAGATACTCTACAAGCCGATGCTCCCCGGCAACGGCGCCATTTGAAAAGCGAGAATGCGAGAGCCGCTAAATAGCGGTCTGACAAGTCAGACTCACTGTCGCTGGTGCGACTGCTCAAACTTCCTCGGTCTTCAACAATTAACCCACACAATCAATCAGAGAATGACTAGCAAGGATTAAAATTTATTATACCCTACTAAAAATGTACAATGACAAGCAAGTAGGGGTCGAACACAAGGAGCAAAGGTGGAGAGCACAGATAAAAATCCAAACCTAGGTCTAACAAGTTACTTAACCAATCTAAAATTTTTGTGGGTTTTTGATTTTTATTTTTTTTATTTATTTTTTTTTTAATTTTGTATTTGATTTTTAATTTTCTAATTTTTATATTTTATATTTTATATTTTTTTTATCTTTTTTCAATATTGGAAAGTAAAGGCAAAGTAATAAAAGACAAACTAAAACATTTATAAAAATGCACAAAAATACTCAAAAATTCAGAAATAAAATGTTTTTGGTATTTTTAGGGTTTTCTACTGTTTTTGTGATTTTTGGGGATTTTTCTAGGTGTTTTTGGTATTTTTAATTACTGAACTAGGGCTAAACAGTGGAAATAGGGCTGGCTGTGACAAAAATGCAAGTTAAAATTAACAAACAGCAACCAAAATCTTTCACACTATTTTTCCAATAAAAAGGACAAAATAAAGAACAAACAGGAACTGAGTTTGCTATTTTTGGATTTTTCTACTATTTTTTATATTTTTTTGAAGTTTTTGAGTGTTTTTAAATTTTTAGTGTTTTTCTTATGAGATTTTTAATGATTTTTGGCTGGGAGATAAAACAAACTAAAAGACACAAAATATATTTTTTTGGAATTTTTCTGGAGTGTTTTTATATTTTTTATGGATTTTGTAATGCAAACAGTGCTGAAAATGACTATTTTTGAATTTTAATAAATATCAAAGCAAAATAAAAACAAAAACTAAACTTGTGGCGTGGAATAGCAAGTGCACAGGAGCTTAAATCCAATTTTGTGGAATTTTTAGACTTGAGATGATGATCTGATTAATTCAAACAAGCTTACAAACATGACACAGCCTGGCAGGGGCTTAAACGTAAATAGGCAAAACAATAAGGTTGACTACGCAAAATCTCCACAAAATCTTTTACTAGATGAAAAAGTTCCTGGTTAAATAATAAATACCAAAAACCGCGAGCCTTTTCCTGCAAAATAACCACGCGCACGTGCCACGCACGTGCGCTTGGCTGGCAGGGGTAGCGAGGTAATTACCAACAAATGCGGGGGGGTTACGTGCAAAAATCTCCAGAAAGTTACAACTCTTTAGCAAAGTTCGCAGATTGTATATCAATAACCCAAAGATCAAGGCTATCCTCGCAAAATCTCCAGGGAACACGTGCGTGACCACGTGCGCCTGGCAGGGGCTTTAGCGTAATTCTAGAAAAGTCTGGGGCCGGAATGTAAATTTTACAAAAGTATAAATAGGGCAGACGAAGGATTAAGAAGTTGTTACGAAATACAAAAAAATGCGGGGGACGATCAGCAAAATACCCCCGCTGTAGGCGCGATCGAACGGCCTGGCGGCGCTCACTTGGACACTTGGCGACGTCGGATCGCGCGATACCCCTTCGAAGGGACGGTCTTGATTAGATTTTGATGGTGCGATCTACGGCTGGGGGTGCGTGCAATCCGACGGTTACTGCTCTCCTCCAAGATCTAGCCCCCATCCGACGGCAGCCGAGGCTGGACGAAGAACAGGACGAATGCCGGCGGCGCTGGGGTTCCCCAGCCCCTCTTCCTCGACTCCGGCGTCGTTGGGGGTTGCAGAAGGGGCCGCGTGGCTCCTGGCAGCGCCCCGAGTTGGCCGAGGGCGCAAAGAAGGACGGAGGAACACCACAGCTCCCCCGCGAGGGCGGCTGAGCAGCCGCGCCCAGGTGGTCGATCTTGGACAAAAATCGACCCCAGAAGGGGGTCTGTTAGCTCCTGACCTGCAAAACAAGTGGGTGATGAAGTTGGGGGCAAAATGCCCCAACTTCGTGGCGTGTTTCACACAAGGGACAGCTAGATAGAAAGGTGGAAATGGCCGGCGAACTCGCTGCCGGCCGCGATGGATCGAGATGCGAGGAGGGTCGTTAGTCGAAGATCTTGAATGGGGAAAGATTCCTGTGGCTACTTAACACTACAGTTTCAAGGAACAAGGAAGAAAAGAGGGAAAGAAAGGGGAAGAAATACCTCACCAACGCGCGCGGACACGGTGCTCCGGCGACCACTTCGGCAAGGGGATCGAGCTCGATTCGACGCCGAATCGCCCAACTGAGAAGCTCTCCGCACTCCTGCTGTCACCAGGAGTCCAGACGAGGGTCTAGACGAGGGCTTTTGCGGTGGAAGAGTGATCAAAGAGAAAGGGAAAGTCAGGGGGTTGGTTTTGAATGTGGTCGAGGGGCGCACTTCGAGGGAAGATCACGGGCGCCACAGGCATCCAAATGCATATCTAACACCTGGGCGTGTAAGAGCGGTAGACGAGGAGCAAAAGTCGTGAAGACACTATCATCAAACGATGCAAGGACTGTCCTCGAAAAATCCGCGAAAACATACAAAAACCACATATGACATGAACAGGAGCTGGCTCAGACAGTTGACCCGAGGTCAACTGTCAGAGCCTCCTGGTTGGTCCACGTGGACCAACCAGGAAAAACCTGCAAAAAAGATTTTATTAATTCATTTAAAAATAGGAAATGATTTTATTGATTTTTAATTATAAAATGAAAAATGTTTATTATTTTATGAATTAATTTAATATGATTTTTAATTATTTTTATGATACATATTTTTACAAGTTTGCATTTATACCCCTATAGGTATCTATATCTATATATTTACGTATTTTATTTTTATTTAGGTATTTTTAACTTATTTTATTTTGGTTTTTATTTTCTAAAATTATAAAATACTTTTATATACACAAATATATTTTTATTTTAATTTTCTGATATATTTTATACACTTAATAAAATGAAAGTGTTATTTGTATAGGTATAGCTACATGTATTATACCTATGTGTTATAATATATATACAAGTATTTTTATTTGTATTTTATTTATGTTTTTATTCTGATTTTAATGCACATAATTATTATAAGTATTATTTACAACATTATAAAAATATAAAATTATAAAAATAATAAATAAATAATAAATTGAATATTTTAATATGTACCAGTATACAATGTGGGTCCAAAAGCCAACTTTCAAACCGTAGCTCCGCCAAATGCGAAACCACCTCCATTGGATAGATTATTTTCTTCTATATACAATTAAAGGTGAGTACGCTGCATTTGGAGTTGTCGTTTGTGAGATACGGGTCTGGGAAGTTGGGATTCTGGATTTTTATTCAGACCATAACTTTTTGTCTGTTCCTTATTTTTCTGTGAAATCAATTTTGTATTTTTCTTTATTAATTTATCTACAACTTTCATGTACAAAGTTTCTTTATTTGATGTATAAAAAGTGGAACCAAAAATAGGTCCCAAAATGAATAAAGAATGAATAAAAACTATAGGTATTTTATCTGTGTTTTTGGCCCTTATCTCCCCCTACTTTATTCCTTGTCGACCTATCCATCAAGATGCCTAGGTCTCGGGGTTTCGGGTCATAAAATATTTACAACATTTTATTCTTTTTCTTTTCTTTTCTTTATTCTATAATTTTGGCTTTAAAAACCGCATTTTATACAATATTTACATACATATACATGAATGCTAAAATGCATGAATTACGCCTATTTACGCGCATTTACTAGGGTTTTTAAGGCCAAAATGATAGAATAAAGATGATGAAACGTGGATTCATCAGTGAAAAACTTAGGAGTGACTGTAACCACTTATGATAGGTTTAAGACCATGTTCTTAAAGAAATTCTACCCTCAACCAAATGAAGACCCGCATCACCGGTTTCTCTCAGATGCCTAATGAACCACTCTGTGAGGCTTGGGATAGGTTTAAAGATCTGCTACAAAAATGTCACTGCAATGACCTGGATAACAACATCCTAGTTCAGTCACTCTACTCTGGCCTCAACTACGAGACTCAAGGGTTAGTTAGCGCTGCCTGCAGAGGGATTTACACATCACGTGGAGCTGAGACTGTCTGGAAAGTACTGGAGCATGTGGCAGAAACAAGTCGTTCTCAGATTTCCAGTAGAGCATACACCGATTCCCTGAACACCTTTCAAGCCAAAGGCAGAAAGCAGACTGTCGTAGAAATAGCAGAGGATTTAATTCCGAACATGAACATCATAGCTGATAAATTGACAGTATTGGATCAAATTCATAAGAGAATGAACAACATCGACAACATGATTTCCCAATTCCCAAAGAAAATGGAGGAGCTCACTGAGAAGGTGTCCAAGATGGGGATGCCTACTGCACCTAGAGTCCCGATCTATCGTGTGCATCATGTACAGGAGCAACCAGGATCAAGACAACAACAACCATGGATTCAGGATCAATCCTATGCCCAACCCTCCCAGCAATCACCTCCACCAGCAAAAACTGTTGAAGAAGCCCTGCCACTGACATTCAAAGTAAATGACATTTGGTATACACAGGACACAACCCAACAGGGTAGTATGGGGGACCGTCATCCTTATCAACGTCCGTCCACTTTCTATAATGCTGCATTTCCACCAGCTCCACAACACACTCAGAATACTACATCATATCGGCATCCGAAGCAGCAGCAGCAAACATACAACCGCCAGAACCAGCCTCAGCAATACCGCCAGCAATATCAAGCTCCAAAATAATCAGCTCAATCATCCAAACCTTCAAAAGAACCGATAGATATACAAAGACAAATGCTTGAAGAGATTCGCAACTTCCGAAATGACCTGCATGATCTACAGGTTGATGTTAATCGCTTGTCCCCATGGAAGGATGAACAGACAGCCCCAACCACAACCATTCTCGCCCAAGTTCAAGCTAACCCCAATAGCTTGAACAAATCTCAATCGTTTCAACACAACGGCTAGGTATACTATTCAGATTTTTCCACATCTGAACATGAGATCCTTTCGTTTGACAATATCAATGCCATGTCACTCAGGAGCGGAAGGATCGTGGTCATACCTGATCGGATAAGGGAATCAGACCGTGAAGACTCGAAAGATCAACCGGAGGATGCTTTCGAGGATGAAGAAGAAGGACGCCTGAAGATCCCAGCACGAGATAAAGGAAAAACATCTATGGAGTCTGCAGAGGACCTTGAACCTCTAGTTGCTGCAAAAATACCTTTGTCACCTTTTTAGCAACCTGATCTTGATTATCATCAGAAATCTTATGATTATAATAAGAACTCCAATTCTAATAAAGATGCTCTTATTTATGATTCTGGCTCTCGCTCTCCTGTCTCAAATGCTCCCATTCCTTTCCCCCATGCTCTTAAGAAAGGAAAACAAAAGAAAAATATTCAGGATGACCAAGTAATGGAAAGGTTCTGCCAAAAAAATATCACAGTCAAAGTACCCTTTGATCAGTATGTGCCCGGTAATCCAGCATTTCAGAAGTACTTGAAGGGGAAATGCACTCCCACCAGGACTCGTACAAAGAAAATAAGTCAATTTGTGGAGACTCATATCTTGACAGTTGCAACTACCAAATGTGTCAAAAATCAACATTTACCAAGAAAGAAACGGGATCTGGGTGCTCATTATGTGGAGAGTCGCATAGGCGACATCACGTTCGCACGCACACTTCTCGACAATGGTTCTTCCATAGATCTTCTACCCTTAGCCTTATATTACATATTGTAGTTAGGTCCTCTCAAGAAATCATTATCTTTACTCCAATTTGCTGATAAATCCACGAAAAGACCTAAGGGAGAAGTAAAATATTATCATCATGATCAAGGGTACGGAATATAAAGTAGACTTCATTGTCCTTGATATGGAGACTCCGAACCATTGGACGGAATCACAAATCATTCTTGGAAGACCATTCTTAAGAACCGCCAAGCTGTATTTGATTACGGCACCGGAATGATGAAGTTCCGCTCTCCAAGCAGAGAAGTGGACTTGGAGATGAAACAAACAAAGTGGCAAAGACCAGACTCCGAATCCACCACTGAATATGCTGAAACTTTGAAATGCAATCTTATCAGCACTACTGGACCGTGGGACCAACTGCCAGACATTCAGATTGAAAGTACCACAACAGAAAAAGAAACAATGCACAATGCAGTTTGCGAGATGTTGCCAAACATATCTAGTCACCCAGATTATTACAGTCTTGATGACATAGAAATCCTTTCGGATTTGTCAGTCCCATCATCTTCGGGACAATCAGGAAATATTGATAACGAGTCAGACGCGGCTCCGGCCGAATTACCACACTACTTTAGCGATCTGACTCAATTGGTAGCTAGCACATCACAGAGTGATTCACCGCCAACCGGCACTGAGCCAGATGCAAAGATCATCCAGCCATATTTAATTGATGATTCAGATTTGCCAGAGCTGAAACCACTGCCTCCCACACTGAAGTATGCATTTCTAAATGGACCCAAAGAAAAATTCCCTGTGATCATTGGCTCATCATTAACCATGGACCAGGAATCTAAATTACTCGAAGTCCTTGAGCGAAATCGAAAAGCTATCGGATGGACTGTGTCAGATCTCGTAGGAATCAACCCCGCTCTCTGCTCGCACCAAATTTATGTTGAGGATAATGCAATGCCTTCTCGTGAATTTCAGAGAAGATTAAACTCCAATCTTCGGGAAGTGGTTAAGAAAGAGATAGAGAAATGATGCAAAGCAGGATTTATATACCCCATTTCTGACGCCAAGTGGGTGGCCCCCCTTCATGTCGTCCCGAAGAAGTCGAGAATCTAGATGGTCACCAACGAGGAGGGGGTAGAGATCGCGACCTGAGTATCCACGTCGTGGTGCATCTGTGTCGATTACAGGCGTCTGAATGCTGCGACCAAGAAAGATTACTTTCCACTACTATTTATTGATCAAATCTTGGAGAGACTTGCAGGGAAAGCATTCTTCTATTTTTTGATGGGTACTCCGGCTACAATCAAGTAGCTGTCGCTCCCGAGGATCAGGAAAAGACCACGTTCACATGTTCCTTCGGTACCTACGCATTCAAGTGCATGCCATTCGTGTTTTGTAATGCCCCAGGCACATTTCAGCGGTGCATGACTGCCGTATTTGCCGAAATGGTTGGTGATTTCCTGGAAGTCTTCATGGATGACTTCTCTGTTCATGGTGATTCATTTGATACATGTTTAGCGCACTTGGACCGAGTCCTCCAGAGATGCAGGGAGGTTAATTTGGTACTCTCCTGGGAGAAAAGTCAATTTATGGTGATTGAGGGTATCGTGTCGGGGCACGTCATCTCCAAAAAGGGAATGGAGGTCGACCCTACCAAGGTGGATTTGATCAAGAAACTTGAGCTGAGGTCATTCTTAGGGCATGTTGGATTTTATCGAAGGTTCATCCTTGATTTTTCAAAGATCGCCCACCCACTGACTGAGCTCTTAGGAAAAGACACCGAGTTTATTGTGAATCACAAATGTCTAGAGGCCTTCAAGCTCCTGAAGAAGAAAATATGTTAATTGTCGATATTACAAGCTCCCGACTGGTCTCTTCCTTTCAAGATCATGACTGATGCATCGGATTTTGTTGTCGGAGCTGTGCTTGGACAAAGACGAGATGGAATTACTTATGCGATTCACTACGCGAGCAAAGTATTGGATCCTGCACAGAGAAATTATACAATAACTGAAAAGGAAATGCTTGCAGTTGTTTGAGCCCTGGAAAAATTCAGATCATACATATTCGGCTCCAAGGTGACAATTTTCACAAATCACACTACAATTAGATATCTTACGAATAAGAAGGATGCCAAGGCACGGCTTTTGAGATGGATCTTGTTAATCCAGAAATTTAATTTGGAAATCAAGGATAAGCCTGGAATAAAGAATGTTGTTGCTGATCACCTTTCCTGAATTGAGCAAAACGATTATCCTGACACTGGACCAATTAAGAAGACTTTTCCAGACGAATCAGTTTGTGTTATTGATTCAACCCCATGGTATTCCAACATCGTGAACTATCATGTCTCCAAGAAGTTTCTCTTTGGTTGGACCAAGAGAATGATTGATCGATTGAAGTCAGATTCGAGAAAATACCATTGGGACGACCCTTTCCTTTTCTATGAAGGACCGGATTGTGTCTAGCAAAAATGTATTCCTCAGGAGGAATATCAGAGTGTCCTCACACATTGTCATTCTCTCGAGGCTGGAGGACACCATTCGGGAAAAATAACCGCACACAAGATACTCCAATGTGGTTTTTACTGGCAGACCTTATTTAGAGATACTAATGAATTTGTACGGTCATGCCTGAGTTGCCAAAGGATGGGTGGGACAGTTGGTTATAGAGATGAAATGCCCATGCAACCAATGATTTTATGTGATGTTTTCGATGCATGGGGGATTGATTTTATGGGCCCCTTTCCCAATAGCAATGGATTTGAGTACATCTTGTTAGCGGTTGATTATTTATCAAGATGGGTAGAGGCTATTCCAACCCGAACCGTAGATAGCAAAGTCGTATGTAAGTTTATCAAAGATAATATCATTGCAAGGTTTGGGATATCAAAAGTTTTGATCTCTGATGGAGGTAGTCACTTCGTGAATAAGGAAATGATATCTTTGGCTAGGGAGTATAAATTTGAGCATAGAATAGCCAACCCATATCATCCACAATCTAATGGCATGGCAGAGATTTCTAATAGAGAGGTGAAGATTATTCTTCAGAAGTTGGTTCGTCCAGATAGGAAGAACTGGTCGAAACTGTTGGACTAAGTTCTATGGGCCTATAGGACAGCCTATAGGACTCCACTCGGTACTTCACCTTTTAGGATGATCTATGGCAAGCCATGTCATCTACCTGCAGAATTGATTCACAAATAAGAATGGACGATCAAAAAGTTGAATTGGAGTTGTCACTTTGGGAAATTATGTCGAGACTTAAATTTGAATGAGCTAATTGAAATACGAAACCGAGCATACGACAACAGTGTAATCTATAAAGACAAGGTCAAGAGATGGCATGATAGACACATTCGAGATAAAACCTTTGTCCCTAGACAGAAAGCGTGGTTGTTTAATGCTCGGTTGAAGATTTTTCAGGGGAAACTAAAATCAAAATGGATGGGTCCCTACATTGTCATCCATGTGCATACCAATAGAAGCGTGGATATTGCCGAACTCAAAGATGATGCACAACCTTTCTCAGTAAATGGACAATTGCTGAATCCATATATTGATTCACTCAAAGAGCAGACAGTTCAAGTTGAGGTCATCTACTTCACGCAGAGGAAGGACATTGGAGATTCATCATCAGATCAGTCCCACCCTCCCCCCGACCACATCAATCTCCTTGTACAGCTTCTTCCTCTACTTAGGCCAAAGCCTAAGTATAGGGGGAACCGACGCCCGCTTGTATATACTCTCTTCATTCACATATCCCGACCGCTTCATTTTTTCCGCTCTTCTTTTATACTTAGACTGGTCACAATCTAAGTATAGGGGGCGGTTTTGTAAATCTTGTTCTTTTTCTTTTCCTTTTTCACTCTCTTACGCTTAGCCCGAGCTATGTCTTCTTTACGCTTCTTGTGCTCTGAGGACACAACACTCGCTAAGTATAGGGGGGTCTGTATATATGCTGTGTATATATTTTACCCATATCTCGTACTTTTGCGTAAGTCTATATGTATTTACGGGGTGGGTAATTAATTGAAAAAAAAACTACAAAACAAAAGAAAAAAATGAGTTTTTTTACTAACACTGACTGTGCCCAAACTTTTTGAAAAAAGGCTTCTTATTCATTGTTTTGCATAAAAAACCTTGCACAAAAAAAGTGTCTGCATTTCACACACATGCACTTCATCCAGCATCACATGAAAAGTCATTGGGTTCTGAACCAAGTTGTGAGCAGAAACCGAGAGTGGTCTGGACTTGATCTTAATCCACCTAATTTTCAGAGGAACTTCACCGAGAAATAGGATTTTGGAAGCTTCAGGTCTTTGACTTAATTCTTTAAGTTTCACATGACAATGTGCAGCATTTGACTCTTAGTGTCTACCTGGTCTCTTCATTTTGGGTACAACTCTTGAATAGGGAATTAATTTGTACTCTCGCACTATCACTTAGCTCAACTCAAACAGGATGTTAGAAGACTGTGTGAGTTTCTTTTCTGGTAGCGTGGAAATCTAATGACCGGAGTACGGGTTGAAATAAAGCTTCGGAAAAGGGATGGATGACTGAGCACATTTCTTCTAAGACCCCAAAAAATTTACGGAAATAAAAAGATTATATACCCGTAGGGGGATAACAAGATTCAAGCAGAACCACCAAAAATTCCAAATACAAAGAAGCATTCTACCAAATAAAATCTGACCAAAAAGGTCCAACCTTCCAGAAACCTGCAGATCTTGGTGGAGACTCGGCTACACTGGCCAGTTTCACAAGGAGAGATGACTACACTGTCCACCCTCCAGTTCTTTTCCCCTTCTTCTAACTTCTCCCTCAATTCGATTGTGAACACAACGCAACAGACCTTAGAAGGAAATACCTGACTCTCCGAGGATGAGTTAATGGAGAGGAGGTCTGCGCGGTAGTCTGACATTCTGGATGGGAAGAGCTAAAACCTTTCACACACATGAGTGGGTTGTTCAATGTTCATAAGGGTATACTTTGAGAAGAGGATTGATCTAAGATGACTTCTGAGCCGAAACTGTATCAATGATATGTAGAACTTGAAGGCTGTTGATTTTAAAATTCTAAGTCTCACAGAAGTTCCGACACACAAATAATCCAAAGGTCAAGTTTAGTTTCACTTTCACCTTTAGTTCATGGTCTTGGTATGGAACCCAATCTCATTTCACCTCATGGCATTTCTTTTGATGCTCAGGGACGAGCATGGTTTAAGTATAGGGGGATGATGAATCGTGGATTCATCACTCTAAATCTCATTTATTAAGCTCAAATCCCTCAAAATCATCAGAATTTCAACTGCATCTATTCAGTATAAATAGCATTCATGCATGTTTTCATAAGAATTGCATTTTAGCGTGAATTTCTACACAAAATAAGAAGCCAAAAATCCAAGCCAAAAATGACCTGTAAATTGTCTAACTTTCCAGATTTTTAACTAATTCATGCTAACTCCGAATGACACAAAACCACTCCACTATGTTCATATTACTCACAAGAATAAATGAAAAAATAAAAAATAACTAACCCAAATAAGTGGACCAAAAAAACACAAACCCTAGTTTCAGGATTTTCGGACTAAAAATCACATATCTTCCCCATCCAATGTCTGTTTTGATCCTACCCACTTTTGAACTAATGTACATTCAATTACCTTCAAAACAAGATCAAGTTCAAGTGATTCATAGCTCATATGTGAAGTTGGGTTTTGGGCCTCTTTTGTACATTGCGTATCTTAGCTGATTTTGACCGAATATTTTATGTACATAATTAACCTATTTTAGTTCTTTTCTTTTTGATTTGTCTTCTTTGATAAAAGTTTTATTAAAATACGTAAAAATCCAAATTCAAACCGAGCTTGAAATCAAAGAAACAAATCGAGTCCGAGTCTTCATTAACCCCCTGTACAAAATTAATCCTTTTCATATTTTATTTTATTTCTTCTTTTTCTTAATCAATAAAAATCCAAAAAATAAATTAAGGTGTAAATATTTATCTTTGATTTTCTCATATTTTTCAGGATTTTTATCTGGTTTAAAAATGACATAAAAATTACAAAACCCAAAAAATCCAGGTATTCTATGTACATGGGATATCCCAAAAATATCACGTTGTGCATTTGATAGATTTTGGTTTTGATGTCTTCATTAAAGTTGTAGATCTTATCGAGACGAGCAATTTTCATGAAGAAACTTTTTCGATCTGAGGCGTTTGCTATTTATTTTGCATTTTACAAAATCTTTATTTTTCGAATTTTCTGGTGCTGACACCTGGCCGCTCCTGGAGCCGCCATGTGTCAGCCATTTTGTATATATTATTATATCATTTTTTATAAAAAAAATAATTAATTAATCAGTTAATTAATTAAAACACCGCACATGCAGGGCACATGCCTCCAGCGCACGTGCCGCGCACGTGCCCTTCACTGCCTCTCACCCTCATGCGCTACACGTCCTCCTCTCAACCGCCCGATCTCAGCCGATCGGACGGTCGAGAACCCATCTTCTTCGCCAGATCCCCCTTCCCCCTGGGAACCTCCGTCGTGATTTTTTCGTCGGAGATCTCGCAATCACCGCCACCCGCCACCGCGATTTCACCCCCGTATATCGCGCGGTCAACCACATCAGTATATCTCAGCCACTTTCCATCTCCGGCTATCCTGCTCTCCAGCCTTATTTAAGGGCACCGCTGCACCCCCGACTCCCCCGTCCGTCGATTCCTCATCGAAGACCACCTCCATCGGTCGTGACAACCGTGTGACCTCCATCGCTGACGTGATCCGAGGTCGGCAAACCTCGTCGTAGCCCCGCTTCGCGCTGCTGCTCTGCTCCGGCCTATCGTCTGCCGTCGAGCCCAAGTCCATCCAAGTACACTCCGCTCATCCTCCGCAACTTCGTCTCCTATCCAGCATCTCCATCTTCGATCTCTATCTCCCCCTCGATCACTATCTCCTATGCCGCCATCACCATTAATGCCCCCGACAACGCAACCTGCATCACCGAACGACTCTGCCACTTACCACTGCCGTCAACGCCGTCGTCTTCATCACTTACGACTGCAAGCTTCACCGACATCATCTTCGTATCCAGTCAACCCGCTCTGCCTATGCTTCTCCGACGACCCCTGGCCGTGTGTCGGCCAACGACGACCGTTCGATCATCACGCTACCCTTGATCTGAGCCGTTGGCGAAACGCACCCCCAGCCGTGGATTCGAGCTCCATCGACAATTCTGATCGACCTCCGAGCCCACTCCGACCCTTTCTCCAGGCCAGGTGCCTCAGGCCGCCCGAAACGCTCAAGCTGCGCCACGTGGAATCTTCACCCCAAGCCTCCAACCGAACCACCTCAACACGTGAGGGGGACACGTGACGTGTGTAGAATTGTAGAAGACCCCACGGAGGAGCTCCTTATTTCCGATCAAGCCCCCACCAGCCAGAGGTCACGTGCCTCGCACGTGACCATCTGGCAATTTTGCATCAGCCTCCTCCTGGATACTGGTAATTTCAATTAGGTCCCCCACTGCATGTTTATTTACTTATTTATTTACAGAAACACCCCTGTCTTTCCCTTTCATTCTAGACATCTACATTACATTATTTATTTATCAAAAATAGGTACTTTGTTCGGCATTTAATTCTCTACAGTTTGTTATATTGTGGATATTTTTGTGATTGATGGTTAATTAATAATCATTAGTTTTGTGGAAATTTACATATTTCACCCAATCTGTGCTCTTAAATTTATAATTGATTAACCGTCACTCACAATATTCCTGAAAAATCCCATATTGTAGAATTAATTGTGCTTGACATTTTGCCCAAAAAGAATTGAATTTGCATGCATAGTTTGTCTTGTAAAAATTATTTTGCATATTTCAGTGTTTGATTTTTAATAGGTATTGAAACTAGTATTTTCAAGTTTTAGGATTTTTCTGAGGGCCATTACTTAGTGATAAATCTTAGATAATTTTTATTCCTTGAAAATAATTAGGTTTAATATTTATTATAATTAAATATTGAAATTCATTCTGTTTACATTTAAAAATTCATATTACATTCAAAAATTCCAAAAAATTACAGTGCATTCATTTCATCATAATTACATCGTGGCCAAGTTTCGTATTTTTCGAATATCGTTTGAATGTAATTGACATTTCAGTCCCTAAAATAGGCCAAAAATTGCATATTGCATCCTTTATTGCATTTAAAAATCAAAAAAAGATCGCCTCGAAAACCACGTATGAACTTTGATAGACATAATTCTAGGTTGTTCCTTTGCCTTCTTGTGTTCGACCTTGGGACTTGCCCATGTAAAATAAACATAAAACCACTCGATTAAAATTTGATTAAATTATTTTGTGTGGTTATTTCCTTGACCGATTCTGATTGCCGCCTACAACGAACGACAAAAACAAATCACACATTAATTTTATGCACGAACAAATATTACAACATCTCTTTAACACAACGAATATTGGACTCGTCAACTATCACGATACTTTCTCCCCAATTGCCAAACATTCTACTCTACGTATTCTCCTTGTTATTGCTGTGACACGAGATTAGCCTATTTATCAGCTTGATGTGAAGAATGCATTTTCTCTATAGTGACCTACAAGAGGAGGTCTACATGCAACAACCTCCTAGGTTTGCTGTTGAGGGGGAGTGTCAGAAGGTTTGCAGGTTACACAAGGCTATCTATGGCCTCAAGCAGAGTCCAAGAGCATGGTTCCAAAAGCTCTCAAACTTGATAGAGTAGCATGGGTTTGTGAGATCAACTTCTTATCACTCCTTGTTCATACAGAAGACCCAGAGAGGTATTACAGTCATTATTGTTTATGTTGATGACATTATTATTACAGGGGATGACGAGCAGGGTATTCAGGGTGCCAAGGACTTCCTAGGTCAGCAGTTTGTGACCAAGAACTTTGGACATTTATGTTACTTCTTTGGAATAGAGTTTGCCAGGAATCAACAGAGTCTTGTAATGACCCATAAAAAGTATGCTATAGATCTTCTTTCAGAGACAGGCATGACAGATTGTAGACCTGCCACTACTTCGCTTGACCCAAGCATGAAGTTCTATGATGATGATACTGAGGAGGTCGACAAGAGAAGATAGAGAGAGCTTGTTGGCAAGCTACTATATGTAACTATTACCAGGCATGACATAGCATTTTTCATGAGAAAATTGAGTCAGTTTATGGAGCATCCCAGACATGCACATATGGAGGCAGTCCATATGATTCTGAGATACTTGAAGACTTCACCTGGTACTGGACTTCTTTTCAGCAGAGGCACATCTCTTTCAGTGACAACATGCGTAGATGCAGATTATGTTGGGTGCCCAAAGGATAGAAAGTATACGTCTGGATTTGTTGTATTCATAGGAAATTCTCTTGTTTCATTGAAAAGTAAGAAGCAGACTGTGGTAGCTAGATCAAGTGCTGAATCGGGATACAGGGCCATGACATAGGCTAGTTAGAGATGATGTGGGTCAGATCCGTTCTTACTGACCTGACTATAGAAGTGCCTCTTCTCATGCACCTCTAATGTGATAATCAAGCTGCTCTCTTCATTGCAAATAACCCAGCCTTTCATGAGAGGACGAAGCACATAGAGGTGGATTGTCACTACACTCGTGACATGATACAGAAGGGTATTATCACTACTACGCATGCCAGCTCTGGAGACCAGACATCAGATATACTTACAAAGTCTCTAGCGAGAGGACATTATCAGAGATGTTGTTTCAAGCCGAGTCTTATTGATATCTACGCTCCAACTTGAGGGGGAGTGTTGAGATAGTTACTATTTTTAGTATTATCCTCTATGTAATTTCCTATTTTTCATTTCATCTTTCTGTAATTTTCCCAATGATTCTTCTCCTATATATGGAACACTTGGGCCTCTCATAATGTATCTCAGTATGTTCCCTAAACAAAAGGAAAGAATAAAAGTTCAAATACATAAATGAAGGAAAGGGAAATTTAGTTGCAAAAACATACTTATTTTTTTATCCAATGTTTTTCCCACCACAATTGTTATTTATTAAATTTACGATGTCTATTTTAAAAAAACAAACTTCATTATATTTTTTTATAATTTATCTTATATATAACTTATGTGTAATAAATATAATTTATTATATATGTTAATAATTTTTAATTTTCATTTTATTATTCTGTATTTAACTTTATAATATATCTTTATATATAATATTTATAAAAATATGTTATATATATTAAGATAATGGTTTCTTTAGATCCCACGGTTCATATTTATTTCTTTGTGAATTCTATCATCTCATTTTTATGGAATAGATATTTTATAACCTATTAAGTTCCAAAGAAATAAATTTAATGTATTAATTAAATACTACTTCATTCTTTATACAGATATTTCTAATTTTGTATTTTCAAATTTAAAGATATAATTATTTCCATTTTTAAAAAGATATGATTATAAATAAAGTATATTTTTATATCTTAACAATCTTAACATTTATAAAAAGATATTAGAAAATATATTCTTGTATAAAATGTCTCATATTGGGTGTTAAAAAAGGTATTGAGAATAAATATATTAATGCTCCAAATTAAATTTCAAAGAAACATTTTTCCGTACATACTTAAATGGTGAAAATGATATGGATTGAAAATTTTTTCATTATCAACTATTATTTATGTATCATATTATTTAACACTACTGATTTATAAATAATAAATATTACTACAACATATCTTAGAAGTTATCGATATGGAACTTCTTCAATTTAAAAAAGATATAAGTATGCTTGAAACTATGCACATAGCATGTTTTTATATCTCAACAATTTTAATTTATAAAAAAAATTATTAGAAAAATATATTCTCATATAAAAGGTCTCATATTGGGGTATTTTAAAAAGTAGTGAGAACAAAAATATAGATGCTTCAATGCGATTTTTTACGAAATATTGTCGCATACATATATAAATTACCAAAATGACATGGATTGCTTTTTATCATTATTAACTACTATTTATGTAATATATTATTCCACATAAACTGATTAATTATCATTATTGTAAAAAATATCTTAGAAATTATTGTCATATAAAACTTCTTCCATAAAAAACGACATACATATACTCAAACTACAACCAAAGTATATTTTTCTCTCTCAATAATCATAATATTACAAAGATCTCATATTAGAATTTTTAAAAAAAGATATCGAGAATATATATTGATGTTTCAAATTGATACTTTTTATGAACTTTATCACATACATTTTTAAACTATTAAAAATGATATGGATTGAAAAAAATCGTTATTCATTATTATTTATATAACTTACTATTTAACCTTTCCCATTGATTTTTATTACTATTACACTATATCTTAGAAATTATTGACACAATACATAACATGTTTAGTTTATAATATCAATTTATTTTGGTATTATTAATAGTAATACTTGAGATTACTTTTAAAAATATTTATAAATTAGATAAATAATGCGTATTTGAAAAAATACTAATTTTGGAAAGAAATTATAACTTTAAAAATTAGGAGAGAGAAATGGAAGTGTTTGGGCAAAAAGAAAGAGAGATCGAAAGTGGCCTGATTTGAGACAGAGAGAGAGAGGGTGGCCGCGAATTGAGTTGGAGAGAGAGAGAGATGACCACGTGATTTGAGGGAAAGAAAGAGCGAGGGGCGAGCATATCACCCAATGGAATTGGAGTGAGAGACGAAGGGGGTATGGAAGTGAGAGAGAATGGGGAGAGAAAGGAAGAGAGACACGCGTCAAGTGGATGGGAAAATCCACTATTAGTAATAGTAATAGATGATGGTGATGGTGGTATGTACGAATGCAGAAAAGAACCCCAATCAATATTATATCAGACAACACTTCCCAACAAAATTGAGTTGATAGTGAATATATATGATTGTGTTTAAATTGGTGGTCTACATTTATCACCACCTCAAACCGGGTATGCATGTTTAAGAGCCATATTGGATGTGAGAGTCATTTTGCCCTCCAATATATGTACATTTAGCGACACTCGAAGGATATGTCTAAGCTAACAACGTCATTAAAGGCAAGAGCCACATCTGAAGTTATATTGTTGATCAAAGAAATACGTTTACACTCAAAAGCAACCCGATCATAAAGCTCTAGGTTCAGTAGAATCTAGAGAAAAGTTGACATTTGACACGACTCATGATGATTTCAATCCTAATATCAAACTTTAGAGTTAAATCCTAAAAAACGTTAACCTTAAATCTTAAATCATAATCCAGATTTAGAGTTTAGGATTTAAGATTATAGTTTATGATCTAAGATTTAAGAGATATCCCTTTGATTTTCGGATTTTATTTGTATATAGACTTGGATATCATCCGTTATTGGTGTGATCTAACTACGAGAAATGTTATATAAACCCCCTTAGAATTAGTTTTTTTAACCTTATCTACCACTGTATTATCACCATACGAAAACAGAATATGTTGTCGCCATCAAGAAATAGTCCAATTCTGATAATTGTAGATTGTGTGGTTTGATTGTTTTGTTTTGTTTTTATTTGGTTTGTTTGTTTTATATACACACACACACTTTCACAACAACACTCTCATGTACAATTTAAGAAAAAATGATAACAAGAAGAAAGATCTTTAACATTTAGGGTTTTGTGTAAGATGAGCATCAAGGTTTATTCCATGTCATGGTTTCTTATTTGGTATTGTGTGTGATACTGTGATCCGTCTTAGCAATTTGATACAGTACACTTCGGCTAATCAATCATGTGAAGGTCATTTTACATTAGTGAACATACTAGTAGATGAAGTCAAGTCTTATCCTATAATACATGTGGGTTCCCCTTATCTACGTAATTTGATTCCAGACCTCAAAAGATGTTATGGACAATTTTAGTTTCTTCTATTAATTTAATTGAGGACCACCCGCGAAAGTTTAAGAACATTATTAAGAGAGGAAAGAAACTAGTTTAAGAAACACAATGACCTTGAAGTTTGTCTGGTCTTTTATCCAAGAGAGGAAGGTAAAGGATAATAATAGTAATAATAGTAATAGTAATAATAATATATAAACTAACAATTTTGGGTTTTGGTTTTAACTTCGGGTTCAATCTTTGAAGATCTTTTTTGTCAATTGAAGGATCAGTCAACTAAGATTTGAGCTCAAAGATTTTTGAGTGGAAGGAAAGATATGAAAGTCAACGATATGAATCGAGGTTTTGTTTACGAAGAGGTTGCCATGAGTTTAAGAAGAAAATCTGAGATGGGAATTGGGTGTAAATGCGAATGCTTATTAAATTGGGTAGATGGCGTCAAACAGCTTTTTAATGATTTGAACGGTAGTGGAGGGAGAGATTGACTGAGTTGACTTTGTATAAGAGGAGGTTAACTTCCACTCGGCATCTGCCGTTGACTTGATAGTTTCGTCTTTTTACCTTTCCCTCTATGGGTTATCTAAGCTCCGTGTAGATTTAGCATCACATCGAAAATAAATCGTGCAATTAGAGAAGGAAACTGCGAGTAATGGCATATTAGCAACAAAGATTCTGATTAGAATAAGAATCATGGGAATTGACAGCTAAATCACTCTGAGAATCTCCGTAATTGTAGACTAATGAGGACTCCTTCCTCAACGACGGCAAGGACAAGGTTGCCGATCGGTTACCGATGACAGCCGAGGCGCTGCGGATCGTCATCCAGTTCTCGTCATCGTCCCATGAGAAGCCAAGTGACGAAGATGGAGTCGAGGTCTCCGCGGCGGACGTCAATTGGCGGATCCTCTCGAATGGGTCCGACGCCGTGGAGGTTTCTTGTTCTTCGCCGGCGGATTCCGTCTCGTATTCTGGAAGCGATTCCCAGAAGTCCTGATCGAGGACGCATTTAGGTGATCTCCAATTGGGTTCCGGTGATTCGTCGGATCCGACGGTGGAGACGAAGGGGTGGCGGAGGAGCTCGTCGGCGGTCCACCTCCGACGTGGGTCCATCTCGAAGCACTTCCTCAGGAAGTCTTCTGCTTCGGCAGAGACCCACTTCGGTACCTCCGGGGTTTCACCGGAGAATCCTATCCTGTGAATGGCTGAGATAGGGTCGGTGACGTCGCTCCACGGCGGACGGCCGGTGGCCATCTCGATGATCGTACAACCCAATCCCCATACGTCAGCGGGGGTCCCCTGCTCTTCACCCCTCGCCGCCTCCGGCGACATGAACAGCGGCGTACCGCCGATGGGTTGGCCGGCATCGTGGACGAACCTCGCGCAGCCGAGGTCGGCGAGCTTGGCGGAGCCGTCGGCGGCGATGAGGACGTTGCGGCCCTTGACGTCGCAGTGGGCAATCCCATTGGAGTGGAGGTGGGAGAGAGCCATGACGATGCTTCTCGTGTAGGACCGGATCTGGGGCTCCTTCAAAGTGTTGTGATTGTTGGTGAGGAGCAGGTCGGAGACGGAGCCACCGGGCGCGTACTCCATGAAGAGGTTGAAGAGGGTGCGGCCGTTCTCTACCGTGAGGTCGTAACCGGAGTAGGAGATGATGTGAGGGGAGCGGAGGGAGGAGAGGAACATCCGCTCCCGCTGGAGGAAGGAGGAACGGGAAAGGTCGGCAGACTTGACGGCGAAGGTGGTGGAGGTGGAAGTGGCGAGGGAGACGGTGGCGGTGGAGCCTCTGCCGAGGAGAGGCCCGCGAACCCATCTGGAAGAAGACGAAGCCATATGTATTTGTTGATATCTCTCTGTCGCTGCAGTCGCCCTCTGCTCTTCTTGTTGCTGGAGGGATGTCCTCGAACGCCACAGGCAGAGCGACGTTTTATTTATATACAGAGAGAGTACATATGTCCACGCCAAAAATAAAGAAAAGAAGTACATATGTGTAAGAAAAGACTTGGGAGAGGGGGAGGAGGGGGTGGGGGGGCGAGGGGAAGGCGCACGTTTTGGAAAAGAAAAGAGGGGGTGGTTGGATTTAGACAGCTCGGATGCCTCCGTGGATGGCGGTTGCACCTCTCGGTCCTTTCATCCCTTCCCCTTCTTTTAATTTATCTTCATCTTGTTGAAGAGCAAGCCTTCACACGTGTCCATGTGGAACCTATTTTCAAAGTACATGCTCACATATTCTGTCGTCGACGCTCTATCATCCGATTGATTCCCCAAATTGGGCGATTGTTTCTTTGGCTTCGGAACAAGTAATAAGTACGTGAAAGGAGAATAAAAGTTTATTTTTGGTTGGAAAGATGGGAATAAAGAGAATAAAATGAAATAAGAATAGATAAGGTGGATAAAAATATGAATAAGAGTGGAATAAGGTGAAATAATGAAATATTGATGTAAATAATCATACTCTTAGGGCTCGTTCAGTTCGGGAATAAGCAGTAATAAGGATGGAGAATAAGGAGAATAAAGGTTCATTCTTTGTTCGGCTGGAGGATAGGAATGAGGAGAATAAGATGAAATAAATGTAGATAAGGTGGGATAAAGATAAGAATAAGAGTAAAATAAGATGGAATAATGGAGAATAGTCGTACCACTGGGAACCGTGTCGGTAGGAGAATTGACCCCTTATTTCCGGGCTTATTCTCCTACCAAACAGGGCCTTAGAACTGCACCAGATATGGAATTGACATTTTATTCCAATGCTTATTCTCCAAATGATCATGGTTCATTTGAGTAAGCACTGGAATAAGAGATCAATTCTTCACCCGTCATGTTTCCCAAGAGTACGGCTATTCGCATCCACATCCAATTATTTCACCTTATTCTACCATTATTCATATCTTGATTCACCTTACCTACCCTTATTCCATCTTATTTTTCTTATTCCTATCTTTTCAGTTGAACATATAATGGACACTTATTATTCTCATTCCTCATCATTATTCCTACTTATTCCTGAACTGAACGCTCCAATGCGAGAGGTTATTAACTTACTACCATTAGTGCTCTCCCAAGAACAGTTAAATATGTGGTCAAACATAAATAAACTAAACAACCATACTGGGTAATCTAGGTAGTAATTTATAAATATTCATTCTTATTAGTTATTACATTAACACAAGCATTCGAGAAGGAGGTTATGAGCAAACTAACTAGAACTTTGACACCCGTCACGCTTCAGATCCACGATATTGAAAAAATAATCTTCAATTGCAAAATATAATCACCATTGAGAAAAATATGCGAGGTTACGCATATAGAAGTTTTACCAAGTCCGTATTAAATGTTACATAACTTGCAGACAATAATGTAAATTTCACCACGTTGTTTGTCGAGTTACGCAGTTATGCCAAGTGGTATAATACGGCGTAATAGTATTGGAAATATGGATATTTACACCCATAATCAATACTTTCATATTTATATGCTTTTCCCTTCACAATTGTGATTTTACTCTGGGCCATTGATAGTTTTTAAATATCACATGCCGTAACTCTATGCTAACTTCCATCCATTTCCATGTTATCTTTGATAGAATCTATCAAATTTTGACAATCTTACCCTTGAACTCAATTAGAAGGTGTCACCGATCCTCCTTTTCTTTTCCCTTTCAAAATAATAAAAATTTCAAAACTCCAATTCATCCACATAGATCTTACAAAAAAATCATATATAATTAGAAGAATAGATTGAAGCAAATCTCGAATTGATCTCAATTAGTAAACACTATCCCTACACTTCATTTTCTTGCTCATTTCACTATTCGACTCCGTGCTCTTCATTTTCATGCTCATGGTATGCATCCCTATGCGTATTGAGGGACTTCAACAATAATTTGAGTGTAATAGTGTTTTATTTCAGATAATAGAATGATATAATTTACAATAACTTTTATTTTATAATACTTTGTCGTGACTTACATGTCTAACAGTCTTCCATTAGTTCTAAGAATCATTCATGGACTATTCCTAAACCCATGCACATTACATGCTAGTCAAAAGCTTAGTAAGAAGATCAATTAATGTTGGTATAGAGGATGGTTTATAAACTCCCCTGTAGGATGGGTAATACCAAGAATAGCTATTTAATGATACTGCACAATTCTGTGCCACCATATGCACACATATTATGCATGGGCTTAGCGGCTTCAATGGGATCTTTCACTCTGGTAGGGGGAAATTGCCAAAGTTTAGCATTCCATCACGTTGTTATCATAGGAAACCTTGTGATAGTGATATCACCATATTTATGTATCTTCTCTATTATGTGATTCTCCATATGCTTGCTCTTTTGATGCCATCTAGGCTCCTTCTCTTGCGCTATAACCCTCATGTTATCATAAAGTAACCAAAATGGGAGACTCTCTAGAGGAAATATATGCTAAGGTCCATGATGAATTTAGCAGACATCAAATGTGGTATTTCACTTGACTTTTGTTGCCGAATCAGTATAGTGTCTTAGTTATTACTTCTCTAACTCACAACACCATTATTAAATAGGAGTATAAACAATGAGATTGATTCCCTATCATCTACATTAGGTTGAAAATGCGAATTTTTGTATCATATGACTTGAACATCACTATCTCCATAAATCATGATATAGTACCGAGTTCCTCTTAGACACATGAAGATACATGCCACTGCACTCCATTATGTCCTCCATAACATGATTTCTAATGTCCTGTCACTCCCAACTACATCGTAGATACTTGATCTTATATATTAATGAACAAGTGATTACCTTACATTGTAGTAAAATTTTCTCCTTAACTCCTGAGCGAAAAGACAATAAAAAAGCATAAAAAATGATAAACTAATAAAAATAACATTATCAATCAAAATGAGTTAATTGTATACCACCTAAATAAACAAGAAAACATCTCGACCCATTAAGAAACAGTGCATTAACTTGATATTATACTTTACATTTCTTTAATTTAATTCCATTTCTCTGCACCACATAATAATCTTATATCCATTTAAATTGAGATACATTTAATTGATCTCTAAAATATTCACAACATCCTTGAGTTCGACCTTAAGACTTGCACAAATAAAATAAACAAAACACGACACACATAATTCATACATATTCATGACGGTTTTTGAATTGTCATTTTATATTTAATAATAAAATAAATCAACCTAATTAAACATGGATAATGACTTATACAACTTAGAGACTGTTGTTTTTAAATCCTAATTCTCATAAGGTGTTCCATCACATTATTATTCCAAAGGTCGAATCGAGCTCCATTTTCAATGTTTGCTCATGACCTTGATTTGGAGTCCAACCTCATTTGACTTATGCATTCATTTTAGTTGCTCATGGACGAGTAAAGTTTAAGTCACTACAAACTGGACGGCCTTTTGGGACGCTTATTGGGGACGGTCAATGAGCAACCGTCCCCTATAGTAGCATAGAGGACGGTTGTCGTATGATTGTCCCGTCCGTCGAGTATTCGCGACGGTCGCTACTGACCGTCTCAGTTAATGGACCCTTTGGCGACGGTTATGTAGCCGGTCCCTTACGAGTAGAGCCCCAGTTTGTTTTCTCTGTACCTGGACACTTTAGGGGACAGTCATAACCGTCTCCTATACTCCACTATTGCAGTCGCATATACCAAACTTTAGGGGACGGTTGCAACCGTCCCCTATAATTGGGTATAAGGAACAGTTGCATAACTGTCGTCGATGCTCGTGTAATTGGCGCGCTCCGCCAACTATCTGTCACCAAAGGGGATGGTTCACTTATAACCGTCCCCGATCATTATTATAGGGGACGGTCGAACGACCGTCCCCGATGGTCTTATATCCTCTCGGTCGAATCCATTCCTCATTCCCTTCGATCTGTCTCCGCTCCCGACCTCCCCGCCCTCCTCCCTCCGCCGTCGGCTCGTCGTTGAAGCCTCCCTCTACCACCCTCCTCCCTCTGACGTCCTCCTCCCTCCGCCCCTCCTCCCTCCACCGCCCTCCTCCGTCTGACGCCACCTCCCTCCGCCACCCTCGTCCATCCGTCGCCCTCATCCCTCCGTCGCCCTCCTCCATCCTCCCCTAGCACCGCGGCTGACCTCCTCTCTTCCGTTGAAGTCTCTATTGCAGTCGCGTCGATCTCGTCCTCCCCTAGCCCGCCGACCCGATCTCCTACTCCCCTAGCGCCGCCGTCGTTTCTCCTCTTATTCGGTTTTGAGTTTTTCAATTATTTTTAGTTTTATTAAATTTTTAATTGAAATATACTTGCTTACGATTATTCAGAATTTTTAAATAATAGCTTAGTGTTTAGGAACAATGAAGTAAATGTAATGTAATTGTTTATATTCCTAATAGTTTAGTCTATAGGATCAATAACTTAGTTTTTAGGACTTCTAATGTAATGCTGTTGTATATATGCTTGTTATTTGAGACACCGTCGTTTCTTACCTGTAAATCATAGATGGCTAAGAAGTGAACATAATTACAAGTTTGACGGATAGTCGTTTGGATACCGGATAAGTTTGAATCGACGATCTGGAAGCACAATGTGGACGGAACAAAAAAATTGGGCAACTAATCTTTAGGTCGATTATTTAAGAGGAAGGTATCCGGTGAATGGCAGAAACAAAGTATATTCTTTCAAGAGCTACCCAACTGGCATACTTTACAGGTCCGTCATAACTTGGACGTGATGCATATAAAGAAGAATGTTATGGAAAATATTCTTGGAATTTTAAATCTTTCTAGTACTGCGAAAGACAGTTTGCGAGCTAGACGTGATCTGATACAGTTGGGTATCCAGCCCGAACTACATCCGATAGATTCAGAGAATTCTAGAGTAATAATTTCTAAAGCGATTTATACATTATCCGGTGATGACAAGGATAAGATACTCAATTTTATTAAATCAATTAGAGTATCGGATGGATTCCCCTCTCAAATAAGCAGATGTATAAATCTACTGGAAAGAAAGATATCATCATTAAAAAGTCATGATTGTCATGTATTGATGCAAGTTCATTTCCCGTTGGCCATCAGAGGAGTTGTACTTACTGATGTTATGCAACCACTAATTGAACTCAGCTAATTTTTTAAAGTCCCGTGTTCGAAGACTTTAGATCCTGAAGTGTTGTTTCGGCTAGAGACAGATATTGTTATCACTTTATATAAGCTGAAGCAGCTCTTTCCACCTACATTTTTCGATATAATGGTACATATAATTGTTCATCTTGCTAGCGAAGCTCGAATATGTGGTCATGTACAGTATCGATGGATGTATCCAATTGAAAGATATCTAAGGAAATTAAAAAATATGGTGTTTAATAAAGCTGTACCTGAAGGTTGCATTGCTGAGGGATATTTATGTGAAGAATGTATTACATTTTGTGACATGTATATGGACGATGGCCAGAGTATTAGATTCGATCAGTTCGAACGAAATAATGATGGTGAGTTGTGGACAGAAGATCCAAACAAACTTCGGATATTTCAACAAAATGGACGAACTATCCTAAAGAGTGCCTATCGCAGTATTTCAGACGATGAAAGAGACCTTATTTATTACTATATTTTTATGCAATTAGATAAAGTTGATTCTTTCTTTGAAGAGTTTCAGTCAACAACCACTAGGAAATCAGACTTTCTTAAATGGTTCAGGGATAGTATTGAACTGTTTAAAGTTATCAAAGTTGAATGGTGGAGCACGAATCTTGATATTATCCACAGGAGTCCATACTCAATAGTATATCATATTCTGGCTATATCGTTAATGGATTCAGATTTCGAAAAAAGTCAATTGATGAAAATAAAGCATCACAGCTTTCTGGACTAATAGTGAAGGCCGATCTTACTTCTGAAATTGATGGATACTATGGCGAAATTATTGATATACTAGAAATCAGTTTTACACATGATGCAAGGTGTGTTCTATTTCATTGCATTTGGTTCGATGTGGGTCGCATTGGAGTAGGTCACAAGAAAGATAAAAATGGAGTTCTCTCTTTAAAGCAAACAGGTCGGATACAAACAAATGAGTCGTATGCGCTTGCCAGTCAGGTAGAATAGGTCTTCTATGTTCCAGATAACTCAGTTAGTGAATGGATTATACCCATTAGGACAACACCGAGAGATTTCTTCGATGTTATTGAAAAGGAAGATGCATTGGATAAAGACGTTGCATACCAAAAAATGATTTTTTTCATGAAGTAGTAGACAACGACATTGGTACTAGCAACACGAGGTAATGTTATTTTATATTTTATATTCAAATAATTGAATTTCTTCGGATCTCTCTAAATGTATTTTTTAAAGTAAATGCATTTGAAATGCAGATATGGCTCCTAGACCCAGACAGATTCGGGAAGTTCCCGAACCTCCTCAGCAGCCACAGGGAGGATCTTCTGATGCTGGCAGTGGCGGTTCCCAGAGACGATGGGGACCATCTCAATGTAGATTTCTAGATCATCTCGCACTCGGGCAGACGTTACTTGTTCGTATTGTTAGTGGAGATGCAGTGGGGGAGAACTCCACGGAGTTTCAGAGCTACCTTGGACATGTTGCTCGTGCACGTGTCTTCATCACGACACACGATTTTCGACAACTTCCTTATGCTGTCAAGGTTGCCATACTTTATGATTTGGAGGTATTCTAAAATCAAACAATGAATTTGTACTATTTTATTATACTAAACTTTATTATGTTTCTTGTACAAGGATGTTTTTACATGGGAACGAAATGCCCATGTTGATTTCCAGATTCTCTTGCATGCGTCTTAGATGTTGTGTCGATACAAGGGACGCATAAAGGTGAAGGTAACAAGATATTTACATATACATAAAGAAAGCTTTGAACATTCACGATATTTATTTTTCCATTTTTAGTATTACAACCCCAGATTGCATATGAGCAGCTTATGCAGAACATCCCACCTGGTGTTACACCAGATCAATGGAGGGGGTTGATCAATTTTTAGTCCAGTGAGGAGTTCGCAGTTTGTAAAATTTTTCCTAATTATTTATTTTATATTTGTACTAACTTTGTTTAATTTCAAGTGATATCTACAAAAAATACTGTGAATCGCTCCGAAGGTTTTAGGTCCACCCACAAGATGGGGAGGAAGAACACAAATCAATTGAAGGATGATTTTGTAAGTATTAAAAAATTTTAAGAGTGAATAATTTTGGAAGAATAATTTATATGAATATATTTTTTATGTTTTTTAAGTTGAGGGATAACGAAAGAGAAATGACCCGCATAGAGGGTTTTGTCGGGCTAAAGAGCCGGGATATAGGATGAGAAGTGCAGTGGGTTGATGTCGCCTACGCACCAATTCATGTAAGTAATATTTATTTTTAATTTTTAGAATGCCTCATATTAAGATATTAAAAATAATTAATGTATCTATACATGCAGGAAGAAATGACTAGGCTCTCCACCACCACCTCGCTAGATAGCATGGGGACGATCACACCCCCTTTGTCTGCTGATGATACCTTCCGTCAAGCCACAGGTCCAGATTACAGTGGACGCATACATTACGGAGGACGTGGAGAAACGATCCGTATATGGTACGTAATGGGGGGTACAAGTGGGTCTCAGACATCTTCGCAAGGGAGCCAGAGGGAAAGAGAGATGGAGAGGGAGCTGCGCGACGTCAAGGCAAAGGTGTCCGCACAGGATGAAGAGATGGCTAAGATGCGTATGGACATGACGAATATCATGGCATACATAAGCTGTCTTCAAAGCCAGACCACACCGCCAGTAGAACCTGCACAACTCGGCGATGATGAGGAAAGTGATGAGGAGAGTGAGGAAAGTGAAGAATCAGAATAGATTACCATGGATGTAAAATATGTATGTAATAAATTTTAGTTTTATCTTGAACATTTCGTTGTAATCTTTCTAGTATACGATGATGTAGAACTGAAAATTATTTATTTTTAAGTATTATGTTATGGAAATTTGGTTTTTTTTAAGTACCGTGTATTGTCTATGTGGTTTTTCAGCAGGAGCATGACAAAAACACCCATGAATTCATTAATTTGTTTTGTTGTCAGAGGGTATTGGGGACGGTTATAACAGTCGCCTATTATCCTCCAGAAATGTCCCATCTGTATCAAAATAGCTCACGATTTGCATTTTTGCCTTTCAAAGATTAAAGGGGACGGTTGTAACCGTCCCCACAGCTCTTCTGTTGGCATCGCTATAGGCCCAATGAGGAAGGGACGGTTCGAACCGTCCCCTTTGATTATCAATGGGGACGATGCTAACCGTCCCTTCGATGTGATAGGCCCTCGCTATCTCCTTTTGGTGCCCATGGGACCTAAAGGGGACGGTTTAAACCGTCCCCAAAGGTCTTCTGGTGGTGTCTCTATAGGCCCTATGATCATCGAGGCAACCGTCCCTTCCGCTTGAAAAGACCTCGCTGTCTCTATTTTGTACCCATGAGGGTTAACAAGGACGGTTTCAATCGTCCCTTAAAGCCTTCTGTTGGCGTTGCTACAGGTCGTTTTTACAGAGGGGCTGGTTACAACCGTCCCTGTTGCTTAACGTAGGCGACGTTTACGACCGCCGCGCTCGTTTGACATCGACTTCTTGTCGTCGATATCGACCCGCGGGACCTAATGGGGACGGTCATAACCGTCCCCACAGGTCTTCTGTGGCCATCCCAAAATGATCCTCGAGAATAGGGGACGATATCACCGTCCCCTATATTCTTAAAAGGGGACGGTGGAAACCGTCCCTATTATTCATGGTATTAGGGACGATCGTAACCGTCCCTATTCTTTAACGTTAAAGGGACGGTTACAACCGTCCCCAATGGTTGGATAAAAGGGACGTTCGTGATAATCCTCCCATCTGATTAAATGAGACGGTGGCAGAGGGGACAGTCACGGGACCATCCCCTTTGATCAGAAGGGACGTCTATTATAGCAAAAAGGATGGTTATCGACCGTCCCCTCAGGGTCATCTGCTTGTAGTGATTATAGAGAGTTGATGAATATGTGATTCACTAATTTAAAAGCTGAAAATAGAGCTTCATTACCAAGTAATTAATTTCATTTAGACATTTATATTTCATTAGTAGAATTCATGCATGTGTAAATATAATCATATTTTAGCATTCATAATTGCATTAATAAGAGGCCATGAATTGTGTGTATATTATCACCAATATATTAACATAGCATCCCCTATTTTTTTATTTTTACTAACCTCAGAATCAAAAGAAATCAACTCCATTGTATACATATTGCTAACATTAATAAAGAAAAAATATTAGAAAAAAATACTAACATGTATATTTGTCCCATAGACCAAACTCTAGTTTTGAGATAAAAAGCTGCAAATGCTGATATCTCTCACATACAATCTCCTATGAAATCGTACTCACTTTTGAATTAATGTACATTCAATTATCTACAGAACAAGATCAAATTCAGAAGAATTGGAGTTCATATCTGAAACTTAGGTTTTGTGTCCTCCATATATATTGTATATTTTGACTAAATTGACTCTTTATTTTATGTACAAATTAATCCTTTTTTAATTTATTCCCTTTTTATTCAATTTCTTTGATTTATGTCTTAATAAAGTGTGTAAAAATCCAAATAAAAAATACCTTAAAATCAATGAAATCAGATCTTTTTGAGTCTGTATAAAGAGTTTGTAAATAAGTCTCCCCTATTTTATTCCTTTTTTTTAATTATTAAAAATACCAAAAATAGATTAATACGTAAATATTCCTTTTATTTTTTATTTGATTTTATTTTGAATTTTTCTTATTTAAAAATTAAAACAAAAGAAGTTTCAAAACATAAAAAGTCAGTATTCCTTGTACATAGAAGACTACCAAATTACACTCTGTACAGATGCCATCTTTTGATTTTTCTCTTCTTAAAATTTAATATCTCTTCGAGATGAACAACTTTCATGAAGATAACTTTTTGATTTTTATCCATTTACTATTATATTTTGATTTTTTAACTTTATTTTCAATTTTTTGTGGGGACGACACGTGACAGCTCCTAGAGCCGTCACGCGTTCTCCCGACTTAACCCCTTAGGCTCCTCTATTCTGGGTCATTGGATGGAGCTCCCTACACCCAACATCCCATAATATATTCTATTATTTATTTTTCTTTTCTTTTATTATTTTATCCTTGCCACGTGTCTATTTGATGAACCTCCATTTCATCACCTTTATTCTTTCATTTTGACCTTAAATTCCTAGCTAATGTATGTATATTTCATTAATTTTCTAAAATAAACACTATGTAATTTGTACAAAATATTGTATAAAATATTGTATATTTATTGTATTTAATTCCAAAATAAAAGAATAAAGGAAGAAAAGAAAAAGAAATGAAACACCATATGTGTTGAGTGACCCTAAACCCCTATACCCAATCATCATGATGGCTTGATCAACAAGGAATAAAGTTGTGGAGATAGGGTAGAAGAACTGCACAAAAAATACACAGAAAAACAATGTACAAAATCTTGATTTAATTGCCCAAATATTGCTTTCTAGAAAATTTTATTTTATTAGTTTTACACTTTAAATAATAAAACCCTCAACATTAATGTTATATATAAAAATACAAAGAAAAATAAAAAATTGATTTCATATAATGTGCATGTGACACACAAAATAAAAGGTCAAAATAAAAACTTCACATACTTGTATCTTCCTCATACTGTGCCAAAATGGACCAAATCACATTTAATAACAATAACTTTTAATAATCTATTTAATGAAGTGGTTTCATTTAATTTGGAACTAAAATGCAAAAGTTAGGTTTTAGAGCAATATACATGTGTATTTTAATCAATACTTTTATTCTTTGTATTTTCCAAACTCTTTTATTTTATAAAACTGTAAATATTATTTAAAACATATATACTTAATTAAAATAATTTAAACCCATCAAGATAAAATAAAAATAAATCATGTACTTCAATACATAGATGAAATATACCTAAATATGCCTATAAAGAATATATATATAATTATTTAAGTGTACAAATAAGATCACAAAAATATAATAAAAATAGCTAAATACATAATTAAAAAAATCAAATTTATACAAAATACACACAGCAAATAATAAAATATATATTACAAAATAAAAATTAAATATTCAAAATACAAGTATATTTTCTATTAGAATACATATAAATATTAAATTATTATAAAACACCTCAAAAAATAAATAAAAATATGTATAAACTACTACATAAAATTCTAAATATTTTTTTATTTTATAACATAAAGTTTATTAATTTGTTTGTTATTATATATATATTTTTAAGGCATTTTGCTTTGCATTTTCCTAGTTGGTTCACGTGGACCAACCAGGAGCCACTACACGAGAATTAACTTTTAGCGACGGGTGGAAACCATCGCCAAAAACCTTTGAACCGTTGCTAATACCAAATTGCGTCGGTTAATCAACCGTCGCACAACCGTCGCATTATATGTCGTCGCAAATGGCTTTCACGACGGTTAGTTGCTAATCGACGCTAAAGAACAATGTTTAGCGTCGGATTTGTAATGTCGCTATAGGTCTTTGACCAAGTCGTTATTGGTGTGTATTTGAGGCTATGTGCTCAACAATAACGACGGAAAGAAACCGTCGCAACACCTTCAAACTGTCACTAATGCATCTTTTTTAGCTTCTCTTTTTGTGGCTAATTGCAACATTTTGAAACCGTCACTTTTTTGGCTAATTGCAATACTTTGAAACCGTCACTATTTAATAACTGATATTAATCGATAGAAAAATAACTCACTTATTGTTTAGAGACAAAAATAATGCACTACCTACTAGAAAAAACATTTTTATAAACATCAACAATATTATCAAATTCTAATCAAAAAGTACAAACATCCACTCTTTAACTCAAAAGCATAAGGTACAGTAAAAACCCATTACAATGTGATTAAAAAACTAAAGTGGGAAAGAAAATATATATTAAACCACCAAACAAAGTTAGAATTCCACGAGTCATGCATCCAAAGTGCCATACTACATAATAGTACTGAAGTACATTTTAAGGAAGCTCTTACAATTTTAAAAGTAAACATCCTAACTTTATCCTAATTACTCTAATCAAGTGCGGTAGGTGGATCTTGATTATGATCGGGGAGATGTGAAGCAAATGTCTTAACCATTTCCTTCAATGCATCAATCTCTTCTTGTTGCTTCCTCACTTGTTCATGGAGGCCAACATCATTGCATCCTTGAGAAGATGCTCCTCTATCTTTATACCAACTTCCAACGGTAGCCCGACGTCCAGCGCAACGCACGCGTCCCGGGTGCTCACGGCCTGTGACACGTACAAATGCCTCCTCTGGAGAAAGTGGTTCACATGGACCTTGATCTTCAACATCAGAATTGAACGATCCTGCCACGAGCTTGCACATATCATCCTAAAAAAGAATGCCACGAGCTTACAAAAAAATATCTTAACTTTTAAGTGATAATTAATCATAAGATTACTATTAACTTACATGTTGTTTTTCATACTCCTCATGAACCCAATCCCTAATGCCATCTCCCTTGTTAATGTTTTTTGTTAATTCAAAAACCTCCATTCTATGTGGCTCGCGTCCCTCTTTTTTCTCCTGATCAAATTAAGTTTGTATGTTGTTATAAAATAACTGACTTTGACCAAATAAATCATATTAGATACTACATACAAAATTGTATTTCACTTGAGTTATGCTTTTTCGACCCATTCGATGTGTAGATTCGACCCCCTTTCCTCGATTCTCTGTATTTCGCTTTGACTCCTCCTATATAAGAGAACAAATATTGGTTAGCAAAAAAAATTAGTTGATTGGAATTAGCATTGAGTAATAATCTATTTCTTTGCTGTAAAATGCAATACCTTAAAAATAACTAGTAAGATATAACTTAATCATGAAAATGAGATGCCCACTTTCATGGTGATTTCAATAAAAATGAATGTAAAAGTACTATGAAAGATCTATTCATGAATCAGTCATCCATTTTCAGGTCCTATTTCAATAGATACGAATGTAAAAATAATATCTACATTGAGTTTATGGTGCTATTGGAGGGGAACATTTTCAGCAAGGATATAGGACGCAATGGGGGACAAAAAAGAGTCAAGATAACAAAGTACCGGTTAATTTTGTAGTGGTTGTTTGCATTACCCCACAATTGAAACAAGATTAATTGTTGCAACTAGTAGAAACAAAGCTTATCATAAATCTATTGTAAAGAGTGGATAGAAGGTAAAGTTTTGATAGATATTAATTGTACCTGTGCACCAGGAGTAGTCCAGTAGTCAACTTGAGCTTGCCACTCGTATGGATCAATGCCCTCAGGTACGTTAGCTCGTACCACTGCCAAATCCTTTCCTACAAAATACTGCTTATACGTTTTAGAAATTAGCATAAAAAAGGATGATAATAAATAAAACAAAATTTAGAGTTATAATATTACCTTTTTCTTGAGATAAACTCTATATTTACGGAATAATTCACCTGCATGGCTTAGTATGTCATTGTCATTCTTTTCATTTCTCTCCCAAGAAAATCCTGTCTGAAAAATTTATTAAGATTGTTTAGCTATCCAAATTGACTTAAATTTGAGTAACATAATATTTTGGACATACCGCCAACTCCCGAAGTATGCCTTGTTTTAGATCTTTGGATACTTTCCTCCAATTGAAGATAGAAAGTGGTATGTGAGATCTTACAACAATGCCAAAAAAACTAGCAAACTTCTGATGATTTGCACCTACAGCCTCTCCATCTTTGATATCAACCCAAATCTTCTGCCCAGGAGCCAAACGCTCTAAGGCAACACACCGAGAACGCCCTCTACGTTTTACTACAACATCAATGGAATTGTAAATTAAGTTAAATAATAAAGATACAATAAAGATAAAATGCTTTAAAGATATATTACCAAAAAATAAATATATACCAGAAGATCCTGCATTCTGTTGAGTTGTTTCAGGAACCACCACATCATCCAACCTGATAAGTTCGCATATGCTGGAAAATCATTAATAGTCCAAAGTAAAGCTGCACGCAAGTTAAACCTATCATTTGTTGATGCATCAAATGTCTCAACCCCAACTGTCCATAATGACTTTAATTCATCGAGTAGTGGTAGTAAATATACATCTATGGCATTTCCCGGTGCAGTTGGTCCTGGTATCAATAAGGTAAGCATCATAAATGATGATCACATACACAACCATGGTGGCAAGTTATAAGTAACAAGTACCACTGGCCATATTGTGTAGTTCACATTCATATTACCGATGGATTGAAACCATCACTCGCCAAGCCAAGACGAACACTTCGAAGATCAGAAGCAAATGTGGGATACTTATTGTCAAATTGTATCCATTCTTCACTATCTGCAGGATGACGCATTATACCATTGGGATCGTATTTGCGTCCTTCGCCATGCCATCTCATCAATTTAGATGTCTTATTTAAGGTGAATAACCTTTGTAATCTAGGAATTAATGGAAAGTATCGAAGTGTTTTAATTGGTCGATTCTTCTTTCCATTGGTATCCACTTTAAATCTTGATGATCTGCACTCAGGACAAGTATCTAGATTTTCATTTTCCTTCCAAAAGAGAGTACAATCATTTGGACATGCATCAATTTTCTCGTACTTTAAGCCCAACGAGCGAATGACTTTTTTCGCAGCTCGCCAATCTTTTGGAAACTTGTCTGAACAGTCCAAAAATTCTCCAATAAATGTAAGGATATCCGTCATCATTTTTGATGTCGCTCGGTTTGTAACCTTCATTCTAAATAATTTTAGAAAAAAGTTCAAACGTGACATTTTACTAATTCTAGGACATATAGGCATCTCTGCTTCCTTAAATTCTGTAAATTGATCACTGAAACTAAAGTGAGATTCATCGAAATTCATTGAAGCGTTATGATTTTGAGAAACTCCAACATCATTTAGAAGCATTTCCATATCATCATCAAGCTGCACATCATTGTGCCGAACCTCATCAAGTCTATTCGATTCATGTTCTATTTCCTCTCCATGAGCTGTCCAAACCATATAATTCAACCAAATACCATTACATATAAGATGATCAAGAACAACTGCCCGCTCATATGACCATCCATTCTTACAATTTTTTCATGGACAAAAAATTCTAGATGTGTTAGATCCAACTCTATACGACCTACGTTCATCTTCGAATGCCCAATCTAGAAAGTTGATTACTCCATTCTTATACCTTCGATAATCTGTGCCACACACATGCATCCATGACTTATCCATTGTGAAACCCTGCATTCCATAAATAATAAAATAATAATTTCTAAATTACTATTACTATTACTATTACATCTACCTTCAAACACATGCTACGGTCCCACTCAGAGGCTCAAACTTATTGCTTAGTTGTATCTAACTTAGATTCTATTGGCTCATGTTATTCATTTTTTAGCAATTCAATAACTTCAACAATTTTACAAGAATACGGTCAAAGTGATATAAGACTATCCAAGAGCTGTCAAAAAAGTTTAATTACAATGTTGAATAGAATAATAAGGTATTATTCTCAATGATCTAGTTACGACAAACCGTATTGCATTAGATTCATCCATAGTTACACAATTGAATAAAATTTAAAAAATTAAGCTAGATATTGATATTCTGAATATATGTATAGTGAAGTCCACTACAATATATTGATGAATGAAAATGAGGCATTGTACAATGAAAAAATACAGTATGTGGACAAGAGTTGTGTTGCTATTATACAACATGATGAGAAGCACAATGCAACAACAAGAGATAACACCAGCGTTGATTGCATATTTACAAGCAACACACACATCTTTGATGATGTTCACATATTTTGTACATTTTATTTTCTCAACATGTATACAGAGTATTTGTAGGCTGATCAATTTTGAAAGGCCATAACTTGTACTTGACTATTTTTTTAAGGAGGAATCTGTGTACATTGATTTCAAACAAAAAGAGTTTTTTTATTCCCTATGTTTAAAAACCTAAGCAAATAGTTAAAGACATAACTCTCTCAACTAAATTGAATGTCATGTTGTTATAGCAGATATTATACACGTCTTGGCTGTCATGATGCATTGACAGAAGCAAATAAGGCTATTTTTGCATTGCATATTCCACATAAAAGGACATGGTGACCATTGACAGAAGCAATATGGTAATTTCATATAAAAGGACATGGTGACCATTGATGCAAATACAAAAATATATACATTAACACTTGATGCAGTAAATGTTATATGTATATTTCGGTATTGATTTTTTCCCATTTTAATTCTCCCACAAGCAAAAAACCATTAGAATAATATATCATTCTGTACGGAGGTGGGGAGGGGGGATATGTAACCATACCTTCAAACGTATGGAGCTTAAGGTTGCAATCAAGACGTGGGAGGACGTCGACGTCTACAGGATATGAGGTCGATGCCTTACGCTCTTGTGCAGGTCGACGTCACAAGCAGGCCGACGTTGCAAGGACCAAGCTGATGCCGCAAAGCAGCCGACGTTGCAGGTACTGGAACTTCATCATCCAGAGACGACGGCGCACAAGGGTTTTAGGAGAGGAAAGGTAATTTGGGTCTCTACGGATGTAGAGGTAGATGAAAAGAGGGGCGGGACAAAGAGGCGGGACAAAGCAGCGGGTCACGAAATAAATTAGGGAAATTTTATTTGGCTACAGTTTTTAACCCATTTGTGACTGTTCCGAACCGTAGCTGATTCTTTTTATAAAATCTATTGCCAACTATATGCGACGGTTAACAAATCCGTCACTAATCATGAGAACTTTAGCAACGCTTAAAGCTACTCATTAACAATGGTATATCAAATTATACTCATTAGCGACTGTAACAAGGAACCGTCACAAATAAACTTTGCATTATAGTCGGTTTTCAAGACCCGTCGCAAGTGTCTGTCTCTAATGCCCTGTCTGCCTGTAGTGAGCCTTTAAACGTTGACCTCCAGTCAACGGCTCTGACCTCCTGAAGCCTTATCAGAAAACTCACGAGAGGCCCTTCTTCTTCCCATTTTCACTCAACCCCCGCGATCGTCCCCACCTCAAGCTACTCACTTCTGATCAACCCCCGTAACATGTCCTCTTCATCGGCCTCTCCATCCTCACCAACTCCCGTTTGAGCTCACGCAATCCTACCTCGAAAACTCCCATTCATCATCCTATAAGACACACCCTTCTATACCATTTTGACTTTTTATCACTTTTAATCCACTCAACCCCTTAGATTGCGCTCAGAAGCTCCATGATGGTGAGATGAGTGTAGAGCTGCTGATCTGCAATGAGGAGGAGTCAAGACAGAGTACATCCAGCATCTCCGACGAGCTCTGTTGTGAGGTCCAGCTTCCTTGGCTTTCGGCCAGGTCGAGGCCCCATCTTCAGTTCTCAGGTAATACTTTTAGCGTAGAGTTCGATTCTGCATTTAGTTTTTATTTCGTTCAGCAGATTTAGAAATATTCAAAATCCTTCATTCGCTTGGAGCTCGAGCTCCAGTCCCATTCCACCATGATCTGATCAGTCTCTGACCCAGCAAACCATCCCATTTCACTCCCCATCACGTTCTCCACCTAATCCATCTGATTTGCCCTTTGATTTGACCTGAATCGAAGTGAATCGAATCTTATTCCTTTGCCTTAGCCCGAGCCTCGCCAACATGTCCTTTCACGTTGCTTCCAGCTGCAATTTTTAGGCTGTGGTGTTCGCCTCGAGCCACCAAAACTTTTGGTGTAGGTCTGAGCCCCAAAGGACCATCTGGGGAGATGAATCAAAGACTAGAAGGTGTTCCACATCGTATGGACTGCAAAGAGTCCCAGGTCCCCATCGTTGGGACCTGGAACCCATCTGAGGGTACCTGCAAGCGTGGGAGGTCTCCAGGAAGAAGAAGCAACCGTTGGCAAGGAGTTTGGAGCCCGGAGCTGGTCAAAATCGACGATCGAAGTTCATCAGAGTAGGTGTTCTTCGTGTTCTTGCAGACCCTCCAGGCACCGTCGGATCGAAGAGAAGGTCTCAGATCTAATCTGGGCCGTTGAAGATAAATCAAAATGAAGCATGTCTGAGCCATACAATCAGATCAAGTGGAGTCGACGTAGCGCGTTCTTGACCATCCACCTACGCCGATTTAGGGGTATATTTCACTTAGGCCGCTTTTTATATTTACTTTTTATTTAAATATCAGCTTTGTGGTATAACTTTTATAGACAAATTGCAGTGAACTCCCTGTAATATATTTTATTTGCACTTTAGTCTCTTCCAAGCACATGATAGGGCACATTTTATTTTGTAAAAATTGACCTCTTTCAATTTTATTTGCATTGTGGTCCCTGTATTGCTTGGAAGGTTTATTTTCGTTGTTTCAATTATTAAAAATAACTCTTGTGGTCATGTTATTGTGGGAAATTATTGTAAGCGACTCTTTGTGTGCTTATTCATGCTGGGTAATTGGATTTGGCATTTAGGTGTTTTTTCTAAATACTAAATTTCATTTAGGAGGTTTTTGGTCCTTTTTTTACCTTAGAAATACAAAAAAAAAACCATAGATAAAAATTCAAAAGAATTACCTACTCTTTATTTAAGTATGTTAGAACTCCAGACCAAAAATCCCTAAAAATAGAAAAAAAATCAATAAAAATTAAAAAGATCCAAAATCCTTATAAAACTTATAAAAACTCTTCAAAAATTTCAAAAATATTAGTTCATGTTGTTTATTTTTATATATACTATTTACTATCTGTAAAAATTAGCTTGAGAAATTTTGAATTTATTTAGTATTTTTAAATCTCAAAACAATTCTGCCTTATTATTAAGTCCCTGATTTTGTGTATTTTGGATATTAAAAAATATAAAAATTAGCAAAAATTCCCATAAAATCACAAAAATAGAAGAAATATATTAACAACACAAAAATATTTTATTTTGTAAATTTCGACTATTTATATCTCTATTTCTAAATATATTACCACATGTTGTATTATATACCTATATATAGTTATATATAAGTATCATTATTACTGTTAAATCCTTAACAAATAAAAAGGACTGGTCTTATATATATTTTCTTATTTTGTTATATTTATTATATATTTTATATTATATATCACATATAGTATACATATTATATTATCTACAAATATATAGTTATATAACTATATCCTTTAATATATATCAAAAAGAAAAAGAAATAAAAAGCAAAAAAACATAAAAAGAAAATAAAAAATTTATAAAATTTAAAATTTATAAAAATTTTTTATTAATTAAAAATATTAAAATCCCACAAAAATTTTAATTGATTAATTAATCATATATTGTACAAATACAAATTATTATTTATTCATTACTCATTTATAAATAATAATATGTGCTACCACATATTGTTCCCTGTGTTCGACATCGAGAATACTTGTCCACTATACACATTTATTTCTGGGTTAAAATAAATTTTAATCCATTTACATTTGCTTCCATTGATTGATTCTCTATATTATGTGGATTAATTGTTGTTTTATTCGTCGACCGTCATGCGCGGTCACCGCAACGACCAAGGTCTGCCTTGTATGACCTCACGACTGCCTCCCCGATAGCTGACGGATAAACACTACTCCTCAGCCATTCGATCTTGACCGATCGAATGGCTGAGACTCTTTCTTCCTCCTCTACATTCTTCGCCGTCGACTGACCTCACCTCAACACTCTACCTTCATCGCTCTTCTTCTCTTCTCCACGATATCCTCTTTCCTCTCGCATCGACCAAGCCTTGCTCCTCCACGTCCCACCTCATCTCCCCTTTCACGAGCCCAAACTGCTTCCATTCAAAATCTCCAACTCTGCCCTCATCGCATCTCCTCCACCATTCAATCGAGAGATCAAGAGAGTGAGTCGAATATCCTGGTCTTGTGACGAAGCCCATATCTTCATGACAAAGACCTCCCTCCGGCATGATCCACGAGGTGTTTCGCCCTCATACTGCTTTTATTTTCAAGCGATCAATGAAGCCTCGAGGAGCACCACAGCTACTCTTCAGGAGAAGATTGGAGTTGAGAGTTGAACTTCTCTCACATCAAGCGAATCATTCTTTCTCCATTCACCCCTTTCCATCTTCATCATTCGCTTCATTTCTCTCCATCGAACATATTCTCTAACTTCATCACCACCATTCATGATCACATGAGTTCTGCAACCCATCTTTCACCTCCTCGCTTCCCTTCTATCTCATCCGCAACCCTCTACAGACGAATGCTCCTCTCCACCACCCATGCCTGGAGCATTATCCCACTTCCATATTCACGAGACATCAAGACCAAGGAGAGTCTAGTCGCTCCTCAATCAGAGAAGAGAAGATATTCCCCAAGATTGACCTACAAACACCACATGATCAAGAACATGTGGCATCAAGAACGTTGATCCGCGCTTAATCTTTATCCACTGGATCATCTTCAATCGAATGCTTCAGATCATCCCCTAGCTTGTCGTCCGAGTCACATGCTTTGAGGAACCTTAAGCGAGAAAAATGAGCCATGTGGAGGTTTGCATCCGTGCCTCCTCTTGCACCCATCCTCCACGCGTGCCTCGTACGTGGTTTGGGGGAAACTGCAGTCATGCCCCTCCAGATCTCCATAATCTCAAAGAGAATTACCATCATGCGCAATGCACGTGCTCTTAGGGAGAATTGCATTGACGTCCTCTAGTTCCTAGAGAATCACAAGTGCACCCCCATCTAAGGGTAATTTACATAGACGCTCCTGCAGCATAGAAAAAAATACAATAGCATCCCTTAGAAGGTTAAACTTGCGAACGTTTATTTATTTATATTATAATTTAATATCGGAACCTCATTTAATGACAACTTGAGCATTATTTGTCGAAATTTGGTGTTCTTTATATCATTTTGAACCTTGATTTATTCACTATCATCTAGAACACCGAGACACTGATTTTGGAGACATTTTTAGCTATAATAAATTAAGGAGTTTCTTTATTATCTTGAGCACCTTTATTTTCCATTGAGTTTTCACTAAGGTTTTAAATTTCGGTATCGGATATCGTATTGACACCATTTAAAAATGAAATTTCATCAAAATTTCATCAAATCTCGGTCATATTTCACCTAAATCGATCAACATTTGTGAAAGAAGTCTGACATATCGGTATTTCACTTGAAATTTCATCCCATGTCGAGATCGAAATTCGATGAAATTTCATCATTATCTTGTGAAATCTGAAACCATGGTTCTCACTACTAAAGTAATTGAGAAATTGAAAAATTACATTGGGGTTTGTGCATTAAGTGGCTTGGTTTAATTACTTGCTCTTGGATTTAATTTGGCCTACTTGCTCTTCTCTCACATCACCATCATTCATCTCTGCATTTATCTTGTATACTGCATCATCACATCATCATTAAAATTTATCTACTATTTTATTTTTACACATTGCATACCATTATTTTCTCTACAATAAAATATTTATAAATTTCATACATCCTATTTTTGTTTAAATTAATTCTCATTTCTGCAATTTAATTAATTACATCTCTTAAATTCCAAATCCATAAAATCTGAAAAATACAAAAATCCAAAAAAATATCCTCCTCTAAATTATCTAAAAATCAACCTAAGGAGACACTTGACTCCTTGAATTCGACCTTGAGCTTGTCCAAGTAAAATAAATTCAACTGCTTGTAAATTGATTGATTACTTGAGTTAACCAGTTTTTGATCAATCTGAGATTGTCCAACTACAAAAACTCAACATAATTAAACATGGTAATTTTGCGACTATCCAATCATTAATATATATTGTACTCAACCAAATATTTATTGCAAGATTAGTAACGCTAGAACAATGATCAATAATTTACATCTGTAATATTACCTTATAATTCATTCACATTACTTAAGTAATATATAGTTCTCAAGTAATTTATTATTGTGAGCTTAGTAGCATATTCAACCATGATTTAAAATTAGAGCTTAGGGAGCCTACATCATGATGTAGGTAATTTACCTACACCTATCTCTTTTCCCCCTTTGAATTTTTTTAATTGAATCCGTGGGTTATTTACATAGAATAATAAGTGGAATATGTGTTTCAAATTTTGTGAAAAATAAGCATTCCTAACATGATCATCTGGAGAGGCCGATTTCAGCAATTCCGAGACTGTTAATATTTGATAATCTTGATAGTGGGGATAGAACTCTCAAATTAAGTCAAAATTTGAATGCCATAATGGATATATGGTGATCTAAATTCACTATGTTTCATTTGAAAAAAATTCAAAAAATATTATCGTGAAGGACACAAACTCATGCATTCTCGGTCTTCACGTCGTTGATTGAAGCTCCGTTGATTGATATGGCATAGTGGATGATGGAGGCATGGACCAATATGTTGGAGAAATGGAGGCGAGTGCGGATGGGACTGCGGATAGAGGCACGGACATTGACGAGGAGGGCCTTGCATGCTTGCATGGCATTTATGATGGAGGGAACGGGGAGGCGGAGGACTATGTACATGAGTACGTTCTCGGGGAGTGACAATAAGTTCACCATCAACAACAACAATAGGAGGAGATGGACTTCCTCGTGGAGATTGATGATTTCCTTTCTGCCAACTCCTCCGTCGTCCCTCTCCACCACGTGTTGGAGGGAAAAAACCTAGTAAGGGATTTCCAACAAAGACACTAAAAATAAGATGTGGGTTGACACATTCTGTTTTTAAAATATGACAAAATGACTAAAATAAATTTTCGACATTAAAAAACTAAGAGAAAAAGGTATTACTCAGATCCATTGGATTAATTACATATGGATGAGATGGTGGGATTTACATGCACCTAGGAAAGGTGCACCTTATTTGAAATAAATCGTATATATATATATATAGGAAAAACTTGAATTGAGGTGGCGCCTCATTTCAATCACTGTGCGACAGATAAACTTACCCGTCCGATTACCATCGACGGTTATAGTAAAAACCACCTTTGGAGAGTCGATACCACTACGACTCTATTAATGATGTTCTATTTATAGAAAATTATCATATTCTATTAATGATGACAGATATGGTGGAAATCAATTGAATTCCTATTTTCTAGCGGATTGGTTATGTTCGAATTGAATTCTCTTTATTCCTAAAATATGTATTTTTCATTAACGTTTCGTTGAACTAGTATTCAGAATTTCTCGTCATATCTCTGTGAAACTCAATGGAAATCGGCGAAACATCAGATCCTGAATTTTACAGAGATAATGCCCAGGTAATGTACGTTTTTCATTTCCCTGTAATAATGTTATGTATGCAAATCACCAGAAATATTTTAATTTTGGTTGAAAGACGATCTGGTTATTGAATCGAAGTCGTTATATACGTTAACATTTTGGGCTTTTTTATTTTAATACGTGACATTATTATATTTTGTATCTCTAGTTATCTGACGGAGAGGGTGAACTTATTGGACTCGGGGCACGAACTGATGATAATTTACATCAAACAGGTATGCTGAACTACACCGATGTTTAAAACTTTGCATCCTTTGTTCATTTATATGTTGTTGTTAATAAAAAATTGCGTTATCGTGATGTTATTCTTTAATATAGGAAGTTTTTCTATTATTGGAAAACTCTAATCTTACAAGGAAGTCTTTTAGATATCGAGCGTTGCGATGTATCTGATAAGTTTTACCAATATGTTCAATAATTTACATACCACGTTATTATTTTACAAAACGTTATTATATTTTACAAAACGTGACAATATTTTACAACTATTTTCTTGACTGAAAGATTGAATTAGCTGAAGGGTTCTTTGATGAAAGGTTGCAACTTTCTGAAAGTTTCATTATTTTACGACTAGATTATTGGCTGAAAGTGTCCAATTGTTAACATAATTGTTTCCATAATAACGAATTGAAATACTTTACGTAAATTTTAATGATTTTAGAAATATGTAGATGATATGAAGAATAACAAACAATTAGCAATCATCGTGCACCCCTCATTGTGATGTTAATCTTTAAAGTAGAAGAAGTTTTTCTATCATTGGAAAACTCTAATCTTACAAGGAAGTCTTTTATATATCGAGCGTTGCAATGTATCTCATATGTCTTACAAATATATTCAATATTTTACATACCACGTTATTATTTTACAAAGCGTTATCATATTTTACGAAAAGTGACAATATTTTACAACCATTTTCTTGACTGAACGATTGAATTATCTGAAGGTTTCTTTGATGAAAGGTTGGAACTTTCTGAAAGTTTCATTATTTTACGACTAGATTATTGGCTGAAAGTGTGCAATTGTTAACATAATTGTTTCCATAATAACGAATTCCAATAGTTTACGTAAATTTTAATGATTTTAGAAATATGTATATGATACGAAGAATAACAAACAATTAGCAATCATCGTGCACCCCTCATTGTGATGTTAATCTTTAAAGTAGAAGAAGTTCTTCTATCATTGGAAAACTCTAATCTTACAAGGAAGTTGTTTAGATATCGAGCATTGCAACATATCTCATATGTTTTACAAATATGTTCAATATTTTACATACGACGTTATTATTTTACAAATCGTTATCATATTTTACAAAAAATGACAATATTTTACAAATATTATCTTGAGTGAAAGATTGAATTATCTGAAGGTTTCTTTGATTAAAGGTTGCAACTTTATGAAAGTTTCATTATTTTACGACTAGATTATTGGCTGAAAGTGTGCAATTGTTAACATAATTGTTTCCATAATAACGAATTGCAATACTTTACGTAAATTTTAACGATTTTAGAAATATGTAGATGATATGAAGAATAACAAACAATTAGCAATCATCGTGCACCCCTCATTGTGATGTTAATATTTAAAGTAGAAGAAGTTTTTCTATAATTGGAAAATTCTAATCTTACAAGGAAGTCGTTTAGATATCGAGCATTGCAATATATCTCATATGTTTTACAAATATGTTCAATATTTTACAAACCTCGTAACTATTTTACAAATCGTTATCATAATTTACAAAAAGTGGCATTATTTTACAACTATTTTTTTGACTGAAAGATTGAAATATCTGAAGGTTTCTTTGATGAAAGGTTGCAACTTTCTGAAAGTTTCATTATTTTACGACTAGATTATTGGCTGACAGTGTGCAATTGCAATATATCTCATAATTGTTCCCATATTAACGAATTGCAATACTTTACGTTAATTAAAGTATTTGCAACATTATTTGTATCATAATTGTTTAGCTATGCGCAAATAAAAGTCGAATAAGTATGAGTAATAACAATCTGTTACTCCTGTCAATACTTTGATACTATTTGCAAATACAAGTTGTTATCAGCATGATTAATAACAGTAACAAACAAATAGTAATCATTGCGATGTCAATTAGAATCTATAACATAACCACAATAAATATAATGACTACAACATGTAACATATAGTCAATGCAAACATAGGTTACTCGTCAGATTTAAATGAAATGTTTGGTTCTAAAGAAGTTATAAAGTAGAAACTGTGGAAACCTACACAATTTAAGACAATTAAAGAGTACATAGTTCTGACTTAAAATAAAAAACCCTAAGATATGTATTTAATATGTCATCTAGCTTTATCATTGTGTCGCCGAGTTCTCTATGTGACCACACGTCAACAACAATGAAGCTATTTCAGATCTGAATCTGTCGATATCATCGTAGGTGAAGTCCAACGCCCTTCCTTCACATAAGTACTCCATCATCTTCATCACGTAAATTCCACAATCCAGACTCTGTGAAGGTTGCTGCGGGCAATCTTGCACGTAAATGATCTCCCAACCTGCAAGGCAGTCATCTTGTATGCTGTCCATGAAGTACTCAGAAATCCATCCATTCTGACATGTAATTAAAAAAGAATGTTATTAACAGTCAATCAAGAATTTTAATAAAATGTAAACTTTAATTATCTCATACCCATTTCAATACATCCTTCTTATGGAATTTTGTTCCTTTCATAGAATTGTATGAAAGGAACTTTCTTGCTTTAAAATCAGTAACAAGAAGGTGCCAATGGTTTCTTGTGTGGATAACAGTGAAGATTTTCTCCAACTCTGGCATGAATAATCCTTCTTTGTATAGCTCTTCAAGCTTATCAAATTCACTTTCCGTAGCATTGACCACCAGGTTCACAAAATATTGCTGCAAAAATACAAGTAATAATACTAAATTATGATGATTAAAGATATTTGAGATTAATTACATCAGTAATCATAATCTCACCATTTGAAATATTGGTGTGAATACAAATGGGACAAGATCATTAGTTGTGCAGTATTTATGGTGCAGCACATCCATAAACATGTCGATTATCTACAATATCAAAAACAATTTGGTCATAAACAAATATAAAATGGTAGATATTATAAACATACGTACCGTATCCTCAATCATTCTTTCGTACAAGAAGTTATGAATATCCCTTCCTTTACAACTCCGATTTCCCGGAGTGAAGTATGTGGCGTTTAATCTGATGAATTTTATTTAATTAAGATTATATATCTAAAGTTAATGATTTCTACATATAAAAGATGAAATCTGTGGTAAATTACTTACTTGTCGGCAGGATCGCGAAGAAATTCTTGGATCGTTTTCTTTGTCTGTTCTGACACTTTTTCGTAACCAATGAAATCGGTTACTAGATCGCAGAGATACTGATTCTTATTCAATCAATTATAGACAAGGTTAGAAACAGTTGATATCATAATTATAATATACATAGTTGTGTATTCAATGACATAAAAGGATTTGTTTTATTTTTTATGGCTTACCTCACTGGATGTGTCACTCTCTTGTCTTCCAATTTCCTCTTTCCCTTGCTTCTCTGCTTCTTGTATAAATTTTTTTGCCTCTCTTCTTTGTTTCAATCTTTTTATTATTGAGCTCTGTTGCAAAGTGACTTTTTCCCTCTTTTTTCTTTTTGTAATAGGCTGTGTGTTCTCATTTTCTGATTTTGAATGGTCACCAATGTTCAGATCGAAAGAAGGCATGTCACTCTTGAGAGGTGAATCTTTTTTTGTTGTATCTTGAGATTGATACAATGGATCTTCATCACAGATTTCAGAAATCAAATTCTGAAGTCTTTCTCCGATATCTGAGTCACTAGGTTCCAAATCTCCTGCATTGACATCAGATACATTTCGTGTTGTTGCATCCATGCCTTGGTCATTGTCATCAATGTCACCTTCATCTTTATTTCCAGATATATTCTCCAAAGTTTCTTCTGAATCTAATGTTTTATGACCAAGATCATTCATATCATGATCAGGAACCATTTTTATTTTTTCATTCAGCTCCGTAATCATAGTTGTCAACCTAATATTCTCCTTCTTCAATTCTGAATTTATTCTGATATGTTCTTCAACTTTTATCCTATGTGTTTCACTTATTTCTTTGATCTTCTCTTTCAGCTCCTCTATCTCAATGGAAAATGCATCACACATACATGTTTTTTGTTTCTTTTTTTTTACAATGTCTGCACTGGAAACCCAAGCATCTTTTTTTTGGACAGTCATTTCTTCCAGCTGTTGCTTTCCTTTCCTTTTTAAAGCATCATCTGGTACTGGGATTGGTTGTACGATCAAAATTTCTGGTCTTCTAACCGCAAAACCATCCATTGTAAACTTCTCAAAAGGAAAGACATACTCGTCTGCTCCTATCTTTACAATTTCATTTTTTTGAAGTTGTAAAGCAGGCAATATCTATATAAACAAGATAATTTATTATTGGAAAAAAATCAAATTACGAGTCATTCAGTATTTTATTAATCATCTCAAAAAGGCTTACTTGATCACAAGTTATTGAAACCAATGCTCTTGAAACTCCTTTGATTGGTCTAGCCCACTTCCTTATTCGTGGCCTAAGATCTCACTGACCACAAGCTCCTTGCAGCAGTACTCCATCATCCATACCTGATACATTGGTGTTATTAATTTTTTTTTATCATTTAATAAAATATATTTTCAAAATACTCACATATAAGCAGGCAACACATCCTGTAAGGTAACCAAGAGTTACCCTTGATGAACCTGCTCTTCTCTTCTGAACTCTACTCACAACATCATCCATGTTGAATAGTATCATCCTTGCTACAGCCCCAGACCAGTTAAAGTATCTTGTATCTTCAAGTGATTCTACGTAGTGTAACAAATCTTTCGAAAAAGAATAAGAACTGTCTGGGAAAAGGAATGTGGCAAACATCAAAAGTATCAAGCATGTAACATAAATAGAGACAGAGTTGTCATCATCTCTATTGTAGTAGTCCTCGAGTATGTTATTCAACTTCCTTCTATTGAAAATCATTCCTTCTGCAAACATTTTGTGAGATATAAAAGATTTCCATTGAAGGTGTCTTCCTCTCACTGTTATTGAAAATCCGGAGCTTGGCAGGCCCAAAATTGCTCCAACTTCTTCATCACTGAAACTCACTACCTTGTTCTCAAATCTGAAATTTCTGCCTCCTTGGTATTGCTCAACCAACCATTGAAGATTTTTTCTTTGTATGTCAACATGGCTAATGTTAATTATTCTCCCAAAAGCCGTCTTTGACAGTAGTGCTTGTTGTTTGGGCGTGGGTCTATGGTTATCAATGAACTGAATAAAATGTTCAATGTAGCAACTGTGTTGTACATAACCTTTGCCTAAAGAAGAGAAAAAATATATTGTGTTTGAAATAATCAGTGATTTTGTTCTTACAAATAAAAAATCCAATTTATATCTAAGTAAAAATAAGTATTCATACTTCCAAAATCATCATTAAGCTTCAGAGCATCCTTATCAACATCGAATTCCTTTGTTTTGATAAATTGTAGTTGTTGTCCTTCTGTTCATACCAGTTACCAGAGATAAAATTTGTCTAAAATTGTTAAAATAGTCGTATAAAAATGAAAATATACTTACTTTTGATTTGCTGCTTCGGCCGATGGATCTGGAGTTCCATCTTCGCACCCCCACTGTATTGATCTGAGTCTTCATCCCGTTCCCTCGTTGGTTCAACCAGGTTGGATTGCATCTCCTCCATCGTCGCATGATGTCCCTCTTTTCTCCTTAGATAGTGATTTCTCGAGTGGAAACTCTCTCCTGAATCGAATAGCTAGAAGATCGCCCGCCTTGCCGTCGTCGCCCTTATGCGATAAGTTCTTTTTGATTAATTTCAAATTAGGTTTTCTTGTAACTTTATTTTATGAATATACTTCATATGTTACTTTCCTTAAATTCGATTTAATTTACTCACATAACTCTTTATTTGAATTATTGGCAATTTTGTATTTTTTGAAATTAAACGGGAGCTCGTTTTCGGTTTTGTCTAAAAATAGAAAGAATTTGAATTTTTAAATTACAAATTGATTTAACTTAATCAATGAGTAATCATTAATTTGATAATTAATTAATTATCGAAAACTTCATTTCCCCTTTTTCCTTTGCTCTTCAACCATTGGTAGCTATCTTTTGCTTTTGAGAATCATTTCTGCTTTATCTTCTCTACGTCTAAACATGTCAGTATTTTATCTTCATCTACTCAATATGTTTGTTCTTCTTCTTTTTTTCCTTTGTTTAAAATTCCAGTATATGTTTTCATCAATCTTTATGCACAATTTTAATGTAAAAGATTCATTTTTGCGTTTAGCGTTTGATTCTTTGAATCAGACATGTGTTTCTCGCAAAAAATTATTCATATCATCTGCAATCTCATTCTAAAGCGAAATTTTCCTGTTGTATATAAAATCACTAATTTAATTTTTCAAATCCGTAATTCAGGAATTCATACATTGTTTAGTTATCAATGCTTATGTTCTCTATTGAAAGCATCAAAAATTTCAAAGATAAAATTTTTAATATGTTATATAATTCAAATTTCACCATGAGAGCATCATTGTCAGCATTTACCATGTATATCTTCCCATTTTATTTGTAGAGTCGGGAACATCAAACCAAGCGAAAACTCAAATTGTAGAATAGAAGATGAAGATGTAAAATATAACATGCTTTTGTAAAATATAGACTAATAATGTAAAATAGATGCAACTTTGTCAATTACTTAATGCAAAATGTAAGAAAACTCAGTAAAATACACTCAATTCTTGTATAATAAATTTTACATTTGTAATATATTAACATACAATTGTAAGTATAGGTGATCAAGAGTCTAAGAAAATAAATATACATTCCTATACGTTACGTTCATATATTAATTGAGATATACATTAACATAATAGTGTACCCTTTTGTAAAATATACAATTTATACGTAAAATATGAAAAGTGTTGGTAAACTTGTTTAAAAGTTTGTAAAAAATATTCTACAGTTATCATAATGACATTATAAAATATTTTATAAAATTGTAGTTGTCGTTTGTATCGTGTAAATTATAGATATATAACGTAATTCAATGTTACATTTCCTTATGTCTAAATTTCTAATTATGTATATGCGTATACGAGAGTTTGCAATGTCTTTTTCAATTTCGTATTTTATTACGTAACCGAATGTAATTTTTTTTACTTAATATGTGTAAAATTCATTTGAATAAACGCAATATGTCAACGTCTTTTAGCATTTTTCCCGTATAAGCGGTAGATTATATGTTGTAAAATATGACATAAAGATGTAAAATAGCACAATATTTTGTAATATCATAACAGATTATCTCAAAATAAGTTACTTTTAATCAACCAAGATTTTTCCGAAATATTGTGTTCTTAAACATGCTTATTTGCTAAATATAGAATGATTAGTGACGTGTAACATTTTATTTAGCATTAATTTAACCATCCCTCATTATAGGAATGTTAGTTGTCACGAAAACCACATAGTGGTTTCAATCTCCTTCGTACAATCTTCATCCCACGGCCTAAGATGAAACCTTTCCTTAATCAAGGAAAGGTGCCACCTCAATTCAAGTGCACCCTATATATATATATATATATATATATATAGAGGATAGGGAGTATGCACCCAGGTGCATGTAATTCTACATGCACCCGGGCCTATAACTCCCACATTTTTTTACTTTTTCAAAAAATATCGCCATGTATATTCATCTATATATCCCTCCTATATATCATTCCAATTTCATCAGAAACAGAGATCCCTACGTCCTCCATCCAGAACAGGTCGATTACAACAGTTCTAAGACCGTTAAAATAATGTGTTCTAGATGGAGGACGTAGGGATCTCTGTTTCTGATGAAATTGGAATGATATATAGGAGGGATATATAGATGAATTTACATGGCGATATTTTTCGAAAAAGTAAAAAAATGTGGGAGTTATAGGCCCGGGTGCATGTAGAATTACATGCACCTGGGTGCATACTCCCTATCCTCATATATATATATATATATATATATATATATATATATAGGGGCCCTTTCAAATAGGACGCAGTCCTTCCTGAGTTCAGGAAGGCCAGCCCTTTTTTGTATAATCACGAACACTTTAGTAGAATACGTATACAATTTGTATTATAGGTGCACGCTATAAATACAAAGCCGCATACAAAACAACGCATTATAATACAAACAATAAAACTTCACATTATAATACAAATATGTATATGTATTCTACTAAAGTCATCATGTTTTATACAAAAAAGAGGCTGGCCTTCCTTAGGGATGGAAGGACCAAGTCCTATTTGAAAGAAATCATATATATATATAGGGGCTGGCAAAGCTGCAACTAGCTACGCCCGACCATTTTCATTGATTTTTTTTTGTTTTTGAAATGAAATCTAGGGGATTTAAATCAGCATATATCACCATGATCTTATGCCAAATTCAACTAAATTCGACACTTCTAGCATCTCCATCAAGAGTGCCACATTTTTACGATCTCAGAATTGCTGAAATTGACCCTACATAGCTGGACATGTTAGGAATGTTTGATTTACGTGAAATTTGAAATACATATTCCACTTAATAGACTAAGTAAATCCCCATACGTTTCCTTAAAAACATAAAATAAAAGAAAAATGGTCGGATATAACTAGTTGGTTGCACCCTCCAATGTAGCTTCCCTCCCCCCCTCCCACACACACACATAGAGAGAGAGATAGAGATAGAGAGAGAAAGAGAGGAAAGGGATCCTACTCCATGGAGTAGGTAACCTTACCTACTCAATACTCATTTTTTTTCAATTTTTTGAAAAATGCTTCGCGGATTTTCATCACTATGTCTATCTAATATGGCATTCAAATTTCGTCAGAAATAAAGACTCATATGTCGTCCATCTAGAACAAGTAATTTTAACGATATTAGAATTGGTGTAATCGAACTGTTCTGTATGGAGGGCATAGGAGTCTCTATTTCTGACAAAATTTGAATGACATGTTAGAGGGATATAGTTATGAAAATCCACGGAAGTATTTTTCAAAAAAAATGACAAAAAATGAGCATGGAGTAGATAAGGTTACCTACTTCATGTAGTAGGATCTCTTTCCTCACACACACACACACACACACACCTAACTTAGTTCCCCCGTCTCATATTTCCTATTTTTTATTTTTTTTGAAAATTTGTTCCGTGGATTTTCATCAATATATCCCTTGTATTATGCCATTCAAGTTTCATGCGAAGCAGAGACATCTATGACCTTCATCTAGAAAGGGTCGATTTCAGCAATTCTGCGACCGTTAAAAATGATTGTTTGGATGGGGACCGCAGGAGTCTCTGTTTTACATGAAACTTAAATGGCATAATATAGAGATATAACGATAAAAATTGACGGATTTTTTTTTCAAAAAAAACTAAATGAAAAAAATAAGACGGAAAGAGCCAAGAGTGTAGTACTGAATGATATCAAATATCCAAAGGTCTATTTACGTGGAAATCTAGGTAACAAAAGAGGAGAGAAAGCGGAGTAACATGCAGGTAAATCCACACACGTCACTTTAGTTTCTTTGAATCGATCTAGAAGGGTTGTGAATTAAGAGACGAAGCTCCTCGTGCGAAACGTTTGGACCCCCACAATGAATTGGCATCCAATACAGCTCAGTCGGCACCGGTGTGATCCAACCTCGCCCTCACCCATTGCATGGGCCTAATTGTTCCACGTCTACCGCAGAAAATTGTCGACTTATGTATACGTACGACACCAACTACATGCAAGCGCACCCATTTATTTTCTTATGTCTGCCCGCTCCTACTCTCTTTCAACTCACACGAAAGAAAATCTATCATGCAAGTAGCAAAATAAGGGGAAAGCCCATCCAGATCTTTTTCCATAGCCAATTAAGTTGCTTGCCGCAATGCACAGAAAATTGAACACCATTCGTTGCTTCAACTGTCACCACCTCCTCTCCAACAACCTCTCACATGCTCCAACAACCCCTTTCGCGTCCCTCTCCCTTCCGTCTACTGCAATAGGGGCTACATAAAATAAGAAAGACAGCAAACTTATCATACACAAAGATACTTGGGTTTATTCCTTTTCTAAAATTATCAACTTTTATACTTGAATAACAAACTTATCAATTTGTTCTTAAAATCAATTTTTGAAAATAAAATCTAAATTCCGTTCAACATCCACATTACGATTTCACAAGATAACAAAAATAAATGAAGATATTTGTACTATATTGAAATAAAAACGATAATAAAATTTTAATATAAAAAAGTAAACTAGATATAATATACTTGTATATGATAGTGGGGTTTAGATCATCTTGTATGTGTAACATTGATTTTCAGCAATGCACTTATGATGGATAGATTTTCTTAACTACAAGTAGACTGCAATGTAGGATAAAATTATATGTGATCTTTTGATTTATTGTTGTTATAAATATCTCAAATGTCTAATTAAATTTTCATGTCCTTTCAACTTCTCATGATTAGGGGTGTCAGAGAAATATCGAGTTCGATATTCGCTTAGGTTGGATCCGTTAAAGGTTCGATTCAGATTTCGTTGGAAAACAAACGATCTGAACCTTGATATAGGTTTTACGTCATTTATTTAAAGGAAACGAACCTTCAAGTTTGGTTCATTAAAGAGTTCGACAAACAACACATATTATATATATATATAATTATATATAAGGATTTTTCCTCAAAAAATTATATAAAGAACGATGAATTTGCACCATGATGCAAATAAGTCTATGCACAAAAGTTCATGGCCCTTGATCAAGACATAACAAAAGGCTATGATCATTCCACATTCCCATAATACTTAGATTTCAAGAAGGTTCATTGCTAATCAAACTTTAAATGAATAAAATTGAACCTTCGTGAATCTGAGTCGAGCCGAATCGAGCCTTAACACCATTTTTATTTTATAGAACTGAATCGAACTCTAACCTTTAAAAATGCTAAATGAAACAATCCAAACCTAGGTAGGCTCGCTTAGATTCGGTTCCAGTACACTCCTACTCATGATTATACTTCATTTTTGATAAAGTAGTTTACGATTTTATATAAATTTGATATAATTTATTTTAGAAAATAGGTTCTTCAAAGTGATACAAAATATACTTTTTATAGTTAAACATTAAAAGTAATAATTTTTTAACAATATATCATATCGTGATGGTGTAACTTCAAACATGAGTTGAGTTTGTAAGAGTACCACAAGTCAAATCGTCGCAACAAAATCTATTCGAGTAGGATTTAAATCCCTAGAAGGAGAAATTGTGGTCTCAACAAATATCGGGTCTCATTGTAATCTTTGTGAAAGATATCACATTTTTCATGATCATGCGACTTTAAATTTGTTTCTGAACACTTTAGCTCATCTACAAAGCAATATTTTACTCCTCAAGCCTTTATATTATTCTTGGATAAACATTATACATAAGGGTGGGCATAGTTAAGATCAATCATGTAGACTATCTTAGTATGACAAAATGTAAGCTCTAACCCTTCTAGCAGAGAATTTCAAGAAAGATCTGAAGCAATCCAAGCTCGGTTGACAGTCCAATCAATTACAGATAAAACATTCTACATAGTCCGTGGGCACCTATCTAGACTAGGTAGGTTCCGTACTCCTGATTTTCCCAATGAAATTCTATATGACGGGGCGAGCCTTCTTGGATGGCGCTCGATTGCTAGAGGGATTTCATAACATCATAGGAGCTCATAATGTTTTTTCTCGACTCAATGATATTTTGCATAAGACAAATAATATCACCTAAATCGGAATGAATGGTGCTTTATGATTATAATTTTTCAAATATTTTTAGCCATCCATGAAAGATTAAAGGATTTTAAGTCCTTAATATCCTTACTACATTATTGGTACGCCTGCAAATGGTTTATCAATTAACTAGAGGGGTTTTTTAAATGCAGTGCTACCATTCCACATGTAGTTTGTCCATATATAGTATAGTCGTATTGATATTATCTTAGACGGAATCACATCGTGATGATGGATGTACTTTATTAGTTGAGAATTATTTTTGATAAGGAAAGGAAAGCGGGATACATCAATAATACTCTTTTTTTAACCCTATCGATAACCAAATTCCCCAAAATTAATGGGAAGACTTCTCATAAAGGTCATGTGCCAGGTATCTTTTGGGCATATTTGTAGGATCGAACTACTACTAGATGGAGTGTGGAACTACTACTTGATGGAGTGTGATTATTAGATAACAAAATATAATCAAATAAAACAATTAATCACACCGATCAATATAAGAAAAAGCAAACTAGAGAATCAACCGTGTAGGACTACTACTACGTGGAAACTTAACTGGGTGAAAATAACGACCTAAGTCCTCAACTCAAGATTATTGATCGGCATTGTCGATCAATGTTTCACTACCAAAGTTTCCATGGATAGTTTGCCTATTTACAATCTTCTAAATCATACACCAAAATTCTTTACAATCTTGGATCAAATGTTAAAGTTTACTCTGCTTTGGATCAAACACCACCGTTTTCTTCTTTGTATCATGAATACCGAAGTTGCTAGCCATGTGAGTCCGGACGAACCATTATTGCAATAAATTCTATTGTAATATTTGATATATCAATAAGGTTAGTGATTTAATTCACTTCTTGTCTGAGATTAAATGAATGAATGCACTTATAAGGTCCTTTAGTGCAATTAAGGTTGTGCATCACGACCATCTTAATAATCATACAACTGTTAATTCAATGGTAGAATCATAGAGGCCGGTGCTTGGATGATATCTAAATAGTTAGATTGATGACTCATTAAGCATCGTCAAATGATTTTTAAGAAAGTGTCTCCAACATGAGAAGGAGATGGCAATCCCTCTATAAAGGATGATATTTAACTGACCTCTTGATGCATGTCATTTGCATAGGAATAAAGATTTGGAGGCATCAGATGAGCTAGTCAAAGAGTTGACTTAATGAGATCGAGATAACCAAGAACTAAGTCATATGATGTAACAATATAGGCACACATCCTCTAACAGGAGACATATGCATTACTCTATGTCTAAGTTTGTATATTAGGTAGACAATAGGTTGATGATCTAATCAAGGTCAATACACCGACGAGCTGGTGTGCATATAAGGACATATGCGTAATACGATCTCTCAAAGGGATCATACATGTTCACTACTAAACCAAAAGACATGAGCTCACTCATGAGGTGATTATTCTAGAAAGTTGATGGGTTTTTCATTAAATGAAAAATAAACAAGGTGATGAAGGTGTCGCTGCAACCCAAAATCTCCCCAATCAAAAATGATATTCACTAGCAGAAATATATCAAACAAAGGTAGAAAGCTAGAGAATTGCTACTTATTTTAACTATATAGCATGTACGATCGAACTCAGGGAGGCTACAATATCCGAGGGTTATTAGTTAATTAAGAATTAATGAGGTTCTTTTTCTTTGTCTCTTTGGTAGTTTTTATGCCCTTTTTATGTTTTTTTTAAAATTTATATAGATTTTTAATAATTTTGTTTTTTTTTCTATTTATGATTTTTTATTTTTAAATGGATTTTAATTTTGCAATTTTTTATCTTTTTAATTTTTAAATAGAAAATAATAAAAGAAAATGTAAAATAAAGAATAAACGACTCTTTTTTAATTTTTAGAAAATAGTAAAAATAATTAGAAGATTCAAATAAAAATCTTTTTATGTTTTATGTAATTTTTTACTTTTTTATGATTTTTATAAGATTTTTTTATTTTTTAAGGTAATTAAAAACTAAAAATAGAACATAATAAAATAAAGTTATTATTTTTGTATTTTTAAAATATCAAATAAAGTCAAAAATGCTATAAATAAAGACAAACATAAAGCAAAATTTTCAAGCTTTAAAACAAGATATTTTATGTATTTTTTTGTTTTTTAACGATTTTATATGAATGTTTTAGTATTTTCTGTATTTTTCATATTATAGGGTTTTTAGAAAGAATTTTCAAACCAATTTTTACAAAAATATAACAAATCAAACCACACAATCAAATTTTTGGATTTTTAAAAGTAATTTTCTAACTTTTTATGAACTTCCTAATGCAAACAAACTAATTTTTAGTTTTTTTTGAATTTCTAAAATTATTAAAACTAATAATTTTGTAAACAAAAATTAATGATGTATTTTAAATTTTAGGACATGTTTAGAATTAATTAGCAATTTATTAAGTATAATTAAACATAAAATAATTAATTTGTTAAAATAGGGCCAAACTGCAATTATTTTAATTCTATCGACCAAAGCGAAAACAATTTAAAGAAATAATGGGCCAAACATGCAATTGTCCACAGAAGTCGCGTGCCAATGTATATGGGATGCGCCGGACATGAATAAAATGCAAAGAACTTCATTTCAAGGACTAGATAATAATAGAATAACACATGGCACTTGTTGTTATTTATCCAAAAGATCACGTACAGATGGACATGGTTCAATTCAAGCATGACTAAATTTTTAATTTAAAAACTACGAAGGCTATCAATGCAATTATTCACAAATTTAAGCACAGATATGTGTCCCAATAATGGTTTATTTGCAAATTAAAAGAAAATCATGGGCTAAAGTGTAATATTCACTGCATATCGTGCATGCCACGTGTTGGATAGGCTACTCGGATGAGCTGCTACAAATATGATCGAGCGGTCGACCTTTGGGGCTGAACCAACGGTCTGCATCTAATCTGGAACTTCAATTGCTTGATCGGACGATTGATGAAGTGATGGAAGAAATCGTATGAACTAAGGAGCATATGAACTTCGATAAGCGGGAACTCGATCGATCTCCATCTAATCCGCCTCCTGATTAACATGGAATTGAGAGCGGTCGTATTGATTCACAAGGCGAATCAATAGTCGATGTCTTGACCACTACTAAATCCCGTATTTAATCAACAATTAACCCACAATATAAATATCAAGAGATGACAAACAAATGTGAAGCTAAAATTTATTTTTAACTCTACATAAAAGATGTATAGATGCAAGTACGTAGAGAGTTCGAACACAGGGAGCAAGGCAGGATAGATCAACAAGTGTGTGTGTGTGTGTGTGTGTGTGTGAATGTGATGTGATTGTCTACACTATGCAATGCAAAGGTTTTTGTGGGTTTTTAATTTTTATATTATTTTTTTAATTTGTAATTTTGTATTTAGATTTTTAATTTTCCGATTTTTATATTTTCTTTTTATATTTTATATATTTTTTTATTTCTTTTTCAATATTGGAATATATAAACTATATAAGAAAAGAGGGGATAAGCTATTTATAAAAATAAGGAAAAATAGTCAAAATTAGGAAATAAAATATTTTTGGTCTTTTTGTAATTTTTTTACTGTTTTTGTGATTTTTGGGTATTTTTCAGAATCTTTTTGGTATTTTTAAAAGCTAAAATAAAGGAAAACAGTGAATTAAGATTCTTGCCAAAATTAAAATGGGAAGGAGAAATACCAAACAATATCACCATTTTCCCAAATTAATTTTAAAATAAAGAGAATAAAATGGGGAACCTACAGGAACTGAGTTTGCATTTTTTAGATTTTTCTAGAATTTTTTTAGATTTTTTGGAAGTTTTTGGGTATTTTCTAATTTTTAAGGTTTTGGTTTTGAAATTTTTAGTGATTTTTGGAATGACACTAAAAGTCTGGTAATTTTTTTGGAATTTTTCAAGGTGTTTTAATATTTTTTTGGTATTTTCTAAGATAGACAGTAGCTAAAATGCATGTTTTTGTTTTTTAATAAATACTAAATGCAACAAAAATGGAAAATAAAAATATGGCGTAAAAGTGCAAGTTAACAGGAGCTTATAATTATTTTTGTGGAATTTTTGGGGTTTTAGAAAGGCATGAAATAAATAGACAAAGTACACAAAAATACCAAGCCTGGCAGGGATATAAGTACAATTAGCGAAGCATCCGGGGGCTATAATGTAATTTTTCCACAAAATATATAACTGAAATACAAATTTCTTGGACCAAATGTCAATCACAAAAACCGCCGGGATATTCTCGCAAAAAGGCCACCCACGCGCGTGCGACGCACGCGCCTGGGGAGGACTAAATAACAATTACCCAAAATTGTTACACTGGGTATAAAAGTTCCTGGTCTAAAGTACAATAAGTAAACCCTAGGGGCCTCTCTGCAAAATGGCCACCCACCTCACGCGCACAAGCATGTGAGGTGGCGTGGCCGAGGACCTGTTTGCAATTCTAAAGAGTATGGGGGTCTTTCACTAAATATTACAAAAAATACTAAAGCTGCCAATGAATGTTTAAATGCTAAGTAATAAATACAAAAACTTGCACGGGTTAGTTTGCAAAATACCCACGCAAAAGCGATCCAACGGCGGGAGATCTTCACTTATGCCACGTGTCGCGCCTAGGATGCATGATGACGTTTCGCGCCAAGGGCTGAGATTAGATCTCAGCGGGTAGATCTACGGTGCAGGCGAAGCGTGATCTGACAGCTGCTGCTCCTTAGGAAGAGCGGGCTCGATCGGACGGCTCTCAAGCCCTCAGGAAGAACGCACGAGGAATCGCACACTGATGAACCTCGCGCGACGATTCCAAGCGAGTCTGTCAGCTTCTGGTGGTGGCCCGAGGTGCAAAAGCTTCCTGGGGAGGCTCTCTAGTGGCTGGAGGTCATAGGAAGGCCGGAGGACATCAGGCGCTCGCCTGCGAGGTCGGATGAACCGCAGCTCCCCATGTATCTCCAGTGAACACCCAAAAATTGCCCTTAGTGCTCTTGAAGGCTACAGGACCTGCACAAAAAGAAAGTGACGTTGTAGAGGGCAAAATGCCTCGACGGTTTGCGAGGCGAATGGGAGTGGGGGACAGCGAAGTGAAGCTTGGCCGGAGCAAGCTCCGACGAGGATATCGATTTAGCGAATCGATGGATGGAAGTAGAGGATAACGGTGGCTGTGGACTCCTACGGGTATTAGGAATAAAATGCGAAGGAAAAAGAGGGGAGAAATGGCTACCTCAATGACCGGAGCCAGAGGGAAAGTTATACTTCGACGGCTGTCTTTACCGGAGGTAATGGAGACGCCTCCGACCTCCTTCGCCTTGGCTGATGGCACAAAGATGGAGCTGTCACATCCAGGTCTTCTTGGAGCACGAAAAGGGCGAGGAGGGGTGGACCGAAGGGACTCCCATTTCAAATGGGAGTCAGGGCTCCTTTTTATGTGGTTGATGACCGAGCATCAAAGAACGAGGAATTGCGTCTCGCACAACGATCCAAAATCCAAGGTAATCACTGGGCGAGTAAGGTGGAAGATCGAGGAGAAAAAGGTCAGAAGGAAGGATCATGAAAGGGTGCAAGGAGACGCCTCAAAAAATCCGTGAAAATTGGGTCAAACGAGTCTGACATAGTGCATAGGGGTGAAGGTCAGACTGTTGACCTTGGTCAACAGTCCAGACCACCTGGTTGGTCCACGTGGACCAACCAGGAAAAACCTCTGAAAAATCAAGTAAAAATTAGTTTAAAAATAGTAAATGACTTATTTAATTTAAGATTATTAAATGAAAAATGTTTATAATTTTATAAAGTATTTTATAGTATTTTTTATTTATTTTTATGAGGTATATTTTTACAAGTTGCTTTTTATAGCCTATATAGGTATTTTACTTGTATATTTTAGTATTTTATTTTTATTTGGTATTTTAATTTCTTTAATTATATTTATTATTTTATAAAATTATAAAATATTTTTATTTTATTTTTCTGAATTGTTTTGTATATTTAATAAAATAAAAGTGGTGTGTGTATAGGTGTATATATAGGTCTGATACCGATGTATTAGATATATAAGTATTTTATTTTGTATTTCTTTTATGTTTTTATTCTTATTTTAATGCATACAATTATTATAAATAATATTTACAAAAATATAAAAATATAAAAATATAAAAATAATGAATAAATAATAAATTGAATGTTTTAATCTGTACAAGTATACAGTGTGGGTCCAAAACTCAACTTTCAAATCGTAGCTCCTCCAAATGCGAAACCACCGCCATTAAATAGCTTATTTTATTCTATATACAATTAAAGGAGAGTTTGCTGCATTTGGAGTTTTTATCTGTGAGATACGGGTCTGGGAAGTCGGGATTCTGGATTTTTATTCAGACCATAACTTTTCATCTGTACATTATTTTTGAATGAAATTAATTTTGTATTTTTCTTTATTTAATTACCTACAACTTTCATGTACAAAGTTTCTTTATTTGAGCTGTAAAAGTGGAACCAAAAATGGGTCCCAAAATGAATAAAGAATGGATAAAAAATATAGGTATTTATACTGTATTTTGACCCTTATCTCCCCCTACTTTATTCCTTGTCGACCTATTCATCAATGCCTAGGTCTCGGAGTTTTGGGTCATAAAATATTTAAAATATTTTATTCTTTTTCTTTTCTTTTATTTATTCTATAAATTTGGCTATAATTACAGAATTTTATACACTAATTACATGCACATGCATGAATGCTAAGATGCTCTAATTAAGGGTATTTACAGGCATTTGCAAGGGTTTTTGAGGCCAAAATGATAGAATAAAGATGATGAAATGTGGATTCATCATCCCCCTATACTTTACCGTTGCTAGTCCCTAGCAAACACTTATGCAATAAGTGCAGAAAGAAAAAGAAAGAAAAGAAAAAGAAGAACTTGGATTTAGTTTAATTATCAAACTTGTCTTCACAAAACCAAAGTTTGGAGCTTAAGTCGGACCTTTGGAATTTTAGTGCAGGCAGAACCTTAATGAGAACTGAATTTGAAATCCAACAGTCCTTGAGAATCCCAAAACTCTGTCCAAGTCTCCTCAATATCCAGGTCAGAAATATCTCAACTCATACGCAAACCCTTACGACTATGAATCTGACTTGTACATTGTAAGTGATGGTGGCTCTCCCCAACTAGAATGGCAAAGAAGCTGACTTCTCCAGTACGACAACACAATGATTCCCCAATCCAATAACTCCATCCTCGAGGAGCGGGGTATTCCCTTCTAAGTTCAAATGGAAACCAGCTCAAGAGGAGGGGGTGAAGAGAAGAATGGACGGTAGCCAGTGTAGCTACCTATCCTGGGATGCAAGACCAGTGTAGTCAAGTCATCCAGTTGCAGGCTCATATATTTGACTGTGGAACTCAAGCTTGCTTATTGACTTTACAACATTTGTATATACTTTGCAGGCATTTTATTTTTGTACATGCCTGACCATTTTTTTGAAATACTATTCACAACAGCATTTACATAAGGAGTTTTTCCTCTTGAGCCAGTAGACTATCCCTCTTTTAAAGCTTTATTGCAACCCACACTCTCCTGTCTTTAGACTTCCTCATCACTGGACGGGTTGGGGTGCACTTCCCTCCCTAGAGGAGGACAAATGTTTCCACTTGTGTGCGTCTCATACCGGAAAATCCAATCCCCTCACCACTCCAACTGAGTTGAGCCATGTGAAAGGTGAAGGTGTCCAAGTTAGGTCATTATCAATAAGAGTCGTGTGTGTGCTCCGAAATACTCTACTTAGGCAGTCAAGAATCCATTGAACATAGTCTCGTGATCCTCAAAGAATTAAGTCAATTAGACCTGAAGTACCTCAAACTCAATTCCTATAAGGTTGCTGTTATTAGGTAGATTTTAAGGTCCAATCAAGCTCCAATCTCCGGATTTTACTTAGACTCGTTCAACTATCAAACTCAGTCCGAAAAATGCTAATGCTATGCAATGCAATGCGGAAAATATTTTTGTGATGCAATTTTTATGGAGTTTTGAAAAGATGATGATGATGCATATGCATTTTTTTGTATTTTTCAAAAAGATTTTTCAAATGTTTTTGGATTTTAATTTTGCAAATATTTTTGGGATTTTTGAAAACAAAAAGATTTTGGCTGAAAACTAGGTTAAACTATTTACACGAGAGTGCTTCTTATATATACAAGAAGTGGATTTTAAGAATTTACAGGGTAAGTGGTCAATTTTATACATATATACATAAAGATTTTTAGGTGTGATGTAAATATTCCTCAAACTTATTTGACACACATTTTTCAAACAATTTTGAAAACTATAGTCAAAAATAGTTTTTACAAACATTTTACAATCATGTACACACATTTGAAAATCATTTTGCAACGGTTTTTCAAACAGTATAGATAGATTTTTCAAAATATTTTGCAACCATTTTTCAAACCATTTGCAAATCATTTTTTAAACATTTTAAAGAAAATAAATTTTTACAAACCACGCATTTTTACAAAGGTTGAAAACATGTAACAAAATATTTTCAAAATAATTTTCAATAAATGTTCACAAAGATTTCAAACTATTTTTCAAACATTTTGAAAAAAAAAACATTTTCACCTAATTTATTAATCAGTAGATACAAAAAGAATTTGAGGAACAAAACACCTTTTTATTAAGGTTTTTAATGGATTTTAAAGAATTATTAGCCATATTATTAGGAAAATACGAAAGTACGAGTTAAGGCTAAAGTATATACACAGTATATACGACCTCCTATACTTAGCTTGAGTTATGTCCTCATAGATCGGAGAGAAAAGAGAAGACATAACTCGTACTAAGTATAGGCAAGTTATAGAATAAATAAATGAACGAATAAACCAATGAGAAGTTGACCGTCCCCCCTATACTTAGGATCAAATAATCCAAAGTATAGCAGACTGTACACAACACAGGGAGGGTCAAGGGTGGGAATGAGCAGATCGTACTCAGATTGTCTCCCCTATACTTAGGGGTAAGATATCCCTAAGTATAAACAAGAAGAGGAGACAATGGAGAGGATCAAAAAGAATAGAACAACTCGGGGTGCGCACCCCCTATACTTAGGACAAAGTACGTCCTAAGTATGGAAAACTGTCTACAAGGGCGGCACCTTTTTGATACAAAAAGAAGATAGAAAAGGAAAAGAAGAAAAGAAGAAAAGAAGGAAAGGAATCAACCGATAACAACATGATATACACAGATGATCTGTACAGCGGAAGCTGGAAGTGATCACCATGTATGAAATGCAAGTGATATGAGTCAAAGAACACATCTCATACCAAAAGAATGGGGGCAACGCCAAGGGTCGACGGGTCATGATCTAGATATAGTTTCAGGCGCTGACCATTGACACGGAAGGTAAAGGAAGATGACGGTTCGGATATGTCAATACTGCCATTGTCATGTACCTTCCTGACCACATAAGGACCTTTTCACTTGCTCTGTAATTTCCCTGGGAATAATTTCAGCCTGGAATCAAACAACCATACGCGCTGATCTGACTCAACCTGTTTATGATTGATATGGGAATCATGCCATGTCTTCACTTTTTCTTTGTACTGTAGGCTGCTAGAAAAGACTGTATCTCTCAGTTCCTCCAGGGCTGCCAACTCTGCTCTCCGCTGATCTCCTATACTCTCGGGATCCAATAGTAGATCGGTTACTGCCCAAAGTGACTTATGCTTGATTTCCACAGGAAGATGGCACGGCTTGCCATAGACGAGTCGAAAGGGAGATGTCCCTAATAGATTCTTGAAAGAAGTCCGATAGGCTCACAAGACCGAGTCCAAAAGCTGCGACCAATCTTTTCGGTCTGGGCGGACAACCTTCTGTAAGATAGTCTTTATCTCCCGGTTCGATACTTCGGCAAGACCATTAGTCTGAGGGTGATACGGTGTGGCAACCCGATGGTCAATGCTGAACTCGTCTGCAAGGGCCCTAACCTTGTCATTGATGAAGCGAGATCCCCCGTCTGAAATCAAGACTCTAGGTACCCCGCCGTGAAATGATATTTTCCTCATAAATTTACACACAGTTTTAGCATCTGCGGCTCGGGCGGGGATGGCCTCAACCCATCGGCTGACATAATCTACATCGAGCAAAATATGCTCAAACCCTTGACTCTTAGGAAATGGGCCCATGAAATCAATCCCCCATGCATCAAAAACCTCACAAAAGTGAATGGGTTGCATGGGCATCATGTCTCTCTGTCCGCAGGTTCCCATCTTCTGACAGTCAGTACATTTCTTCACGAACTCATCTGAATCCTTGAAGAGAGTAGGCCACCATAGGCCGGATTGAAGCACCTTCTGTGCTGTCCTTTTTCTAGAGTGATGTCCTCCTGTCTCAAGTTTGTGGCAGTATGTGAGGACGCTATGCTGCTCTTCTTGAGGAATGCACCTCCTCCAGATGCTGTCCCCTCCTTCATGATAAAGGACGGGATCCTCCCAATGGTAAAGCTTGGCCTTCGCCAGGAAGGTCTTGAGCTTCTGCCTGGGCCAACCTTGTGGGGCCGTCTTGGTAAAAAGATAGTTCACAATGTCGGCATACCACGAGAGCGAGGTGACAGCCAAGATCGCCTCATCTGGGAACGTATCTGTGATAGGTGCACTGGGCTCAGATTCCTCAAGGTTCTCCAATCGGGAGATATGATCCGCCACCACATTCTTGACTCCAGGCTTATCCTTAATCTCAATATCAAATTCCTGGAGCAGAAGGATCCATCTGGTAAGGCGTGCTTTGGCATCCTTCTTAGCCATTAAGTACCGGATGGCGGTGTGATCTGTATAAATTGTCACTCTAGATCCGAGAATATAAGATCTGTACTTATCTAAAGCAAAAACTACGACCAGCATCTCTTTCTCAGTCACAGTGTAATTCCGCTGAGCGGCATCCAAAGTCCGGCTGGCGTAGTGAATGGCAAACGGCAATCCATCCCTCCTCTATCCAAGCATAGCCCCAACGGCAAAAACAGAAGCGTCCGTCATGATCTCGAATGGGAGAGACCAATCGAGTGGCCGAAGGACAGGAGCCGAAACAACCATACTCTTGAGAGTCTCAAAGGACGCAATACACTTATCATCGACAATGAACTTGGTGTCTTTCGTCAGCAGATCGGTAAGCGGTCGGGCAATCCGACTGAAGTCCTGAATAAACCGTCGGTAGAAACCGACATGCCCCAGGAAAGACCATAATTGACGCAAATTGGACGGTGGATTGAGTTTTCTAATGATATCCACCTTGGCCGGATCGACCTCCATGCCCCTGTTGGAGACGATATGACCAAGGACCGTCCCTTGAGTCACCATGAAGTGACTCTTCTCCGAAGACAAGACAAGATTGACCTCTATGCAGCGCTGAAGCACACGGTCTAGGAAGTCAAGACAAGCATCGAACCCGTCGCCATAGACCGAGAAGTCATCCATGAAGACCTCTAAACAATCACCCACCATGTCCGAGAATATGGACAACATGCACCTTTGGAATGTCGCGGGAGCGTTACATAGACCAAAGGGCATCCGTCTAAAAGCATAAGTCCCAAACAGACAGGTGAATGTCGTTTTCTCCTGGTCTTCGGGCGCAATGGCCACTTGATTGTATCCGGAGTACCCGTCAAGGAAACAATAATGACTCTTCCCAGCCAGCCTCTCGATAATCTGATCAATGAATGGCATCGGGAAATGATCCTTGTTGGTGGCCTCATTCAATCGTCTGTAGTCCACACAGACCCTCCAAGAGGTGGGCACTCGGGTAGCGATCTCCTCTCCAGACTCATTCATAACAGTAGTGATACCTGTCTTCTTGGGTACCACATGTAATGGACTAACCCACTTGGAGTCGGAGATGGGGTAGATAAAATCGGCGCCCCACCACTTCGATATTTCTTTCATAACCACATCTCGAAGATTCGGGTTCAGCCGTCGTTGGAACTCACGCGACGGCCTAGCGTCGTCCTCAAGATAGATGTGGTGGGAGCACAGAGCCGGACTGATCCCCTGTAGATCATATATACTCCAACCTATTGCCTTGCGGTTTCTTTCAAGAACCTCCATCAGACGAGATTCTTGCTCTCCAGTCAAATCTGCTGAGAAAATGACTGGGTACATATCTGGCTCACCTGCAAGGAATCTATACTTCAGCGACTGCGACAGAGGCTTCAGTTCTGGACAACTGGGAGGTGGCAGATCTGGCTTCTGATATGTCTGTGTGAAGGCGACCATGGCTACATGGGAGAACTCTCGCTCTGCATGAATACCTGACGAAGGGAGCCCTGCTGAATCATCAATGAACTGTACTGGCTCGCACTCTGTCATGGTTGTTGGCTTAGAAGGAATCAGACATGGCAAATATTCATCAAAGTCATCCCAATCAATGTCTGAATCCGAGGGATCTGAAGTAAATGAACACGACTGAAAATCATCAGCACCACTCGTGCCATCACTGTCAGCCTCAGGTGTCTCCTCGTCCAGGGGTGTGCTCTCCAGGCTCTCGACTGCCATAAGCTTTATATATGGTGAATCTATAGGCAAAGCGAGGGTCTATGCTACAGGATTTGTCCAGTTGGATTCATCATCTGTCATCACAAAATCACACTCCTGGTAGATGTCTAGCTCTTCCTCTGTCATCTGTACGGCTTCGTTGGACTGCTCCGAGCATTCTAGTTCTCTGGCTCTGGTTTCATCGATCGTCTCTATTTGTATGGTTTCACCCTCTACGCGAAAAAACACCTTCTCGCTATCATGACCGGTCACCGCCTTGGCTGTGGCCAAGAATGGGCGTCCAAGTATGATGGGGGCATCGGTTACCGACTCAGGGATCTCCATGTCCAATACAACAAAGTCCACGGGGAATTTCAGACCCTGAATGGTAACGACCACATCTCTCAACAACCCCTTCAGCCTCTTAGTCGACCTATCAGCAAACTGAAGGACCGTCCTGCTCCTAAGAAGAGGACCAAACTCGAATCGCTCAAGTAAGGCTGCCAGAAGAAGGTTAATCGAAGAGCCATTGTCTAATAGAGTACGATCAAACTACTGCTCCTCAATCTCGCATCTGACATAGGGAGCTCCTGCATCTGGTCGCTTGGCTGGCAGTTTGTTCTGAATGGTGCAGCAAGTGGAATGAGTGAGCACATGGATCTGATCTCTGTGGTTCCTCCTCTTCCTGCAGACTGTAGTCTTCTCTTTTAAATTCTTTTTGAAGAGGGGATGTTCTCAAGTGCTTCCTGTAGAGTCAGCTGAATGTGGAATCTGTCAATCAACTGGTTGCTGAACTCTACCTGTTGGTCCTTTTTAGGATTTTCTCTTTTATTCCCCTTCGTCCGGCGAAGTGCTTCAGGGAAGGGGATGGTAGGGGCCTCCTCAGATGGAGAGCTAGGAATAGGTCCCTATGCATGTGAAGGAATAGAATCCATACAATGATCATCATTCAACACATATGGATCCGCAATGTGAACAGAAACCTTTCCTTTATTCATATTTTTGTTCTTTTTGTTGTTACCACAGTCCATAGATACAAAAGGTGGTAACACCACAAAAGGAAGCTCAACAAAAGTAGATGTGGTGGCCTCAGTACCACCACCGGCACCTGTCTTCGCGGCGTCAGCACCGCGCTCTGGCTCTGCATCCAAAATGGTGGCATCAGCACCACCGTCTGCATCTGGTAACACGACGGCCTCAGTACCGTCGGCTGGAACTCCATCATGGGTGGCATCAGCACCACTGTCTTCATCATCAACAGCGGCATCAGCACCTCTACTCTTCTCATCTGACGCTCCTTATTCTGCTCGTGGCTGTCGCTCAGATGAGGCACCGCCGGCTGGCATCCTACCGCTCCTAGTAGTCACAAAATCAGCATCATATAAAGAAGAAGACATGTCACTCAAATAATCACTAGGAGAGGTATCCTCTGTAAACTCTACCTGCTCAGACTTCCTTTTCAGATGATTCAGGTTTGGTTCAATCTGAGTTGGTATGGCGGCCTTACCCTTGATGATTTCCCTCATCTCCTGCCGGAACTCATCCATTTCTTGCTGAAAGGATGCTCGTTGTTCGGAGGGCAAGCGGGCAAGATCATCTAAAGCTGGGCTCTCAAAAGTGGGGGCCTGAGAACCGGACGGGTTCCCTTACGGGAAATGAGGCTGCTGCTGCTGGTACTGGGGAGGATGGGAATAAGACTGATGAGGCTACTGACGCTGCCTCCACTACTGGTTGTTGTAGGCGGGACGAGGACCATGCTGGTATTGCTGTTGGTGGGCATACTGGGGCTGTTGTTGCTGCTGTGGCAGGCTGTTCTGCTATCCTTGAGCCTAAGGCTACTGCTGAGATGAGGAGCCACCGTTGCCCCAATGGAATTCGGGGTGATCGCGACGAATCCCGGGCTGCGGGTACCGGTCGTACCATATCCCATTGACTTCCATCAATGGCTCCTGCTCGAAGGATGGTGGAGGTAGAACTGCCAGTGGCTGCTTCGGCTGATAGACCACCATCTGAGTGTCTTGAGATGGCGGTTGTGATGGGTAGTTGATGAATACCCATTCATCACTCTTTATTCTTATATTTTAGCTACAAAAACCTATGCAAATGCATGTAGATATGTGTAAATAGGGTTAGTTAGCAAAAGCATGCATGTTTGTAAATATAGATAATTAGCATGTTTTTGTGCAAAAATAAAAGAATAAAGATGAAAAAGAAAAAGAGGGAAATATTTAGAATAAATATTGAGCAACCTAACCCAAGGGAGGGCTCAGCATGGGCCTGACCGCATAAAAGCCAAGTAGAGGGAGATAGGGGCTCACATATGTACATATTTGTAAATAAATAAAATAGATATTTTCCTCACCCAAAAATATGTTGTAAATATTTGTATATATTTTGTATATATTTATGAGCTATTAAAAACAAGGTAAAAATCTTAAAAATCAAAAATCCAAAAAGAACCTTTCACCATGTACATATACCACCTTCCTTATCTATTTCACCTTGTAAATAAAGGTATTTATTTTTAAAACTTTTTGTAGATATTCTATGGTATATATTGTACATAAAATAAATAAAAAGAAACAAAACAAAAATCAAATAAAAATTACAAAATTAAAAACACAAAAACATATTGTATATATACCATGCACATAAATATACATAAATAATTATTTAACCTATGTATATAAATAATAAAAATAGAATAAAAATAGCCTTTTATTCCTCATTTTATCCTATAAATAAATAAAATATAAAATAGGAATAAAAATGTATAAAAATAACTAATTAAAAATCAAAAATTAAAAATCAATATAGTGTATATATACCTATGTATAGCTATTATGTAAATACCTTATTTTGATTTCCAAAAATTAATTAAAAATCACAAAAAAATAGAAAAAATTAAAACAAATATTTTTCATGTTTTGAGTTTTTGAAAATTCGGCCATTTAAGGCCCCAAAAAAATCAAATAAAGATATAAGCCTTGGCGGGCTCTGATTGGTCCACGGGGGATTGTTGACCCCCGGTCAACTCTCCCCCCAGGACCACCAGAGTCGGGTCCCCCTCGCCCGACCCGTTTTCTCCACTTTCTTCACGGATAACCCGACCGCCTTCTTCCTTAACCCCGGGCCCCGATTGATACCCGATCATCCAGGACCCTCGCCCGGGGTGGGTTTACCAGATCCGAAGCCCGAGCACCTCGCCCGATCACCATCTTCTCGGACCTGGCGCCATATTTAATGTCATCACCGGCGACCTATTCACGCCATCTTTGATCTTCCCCTCGGCGCCTGTGAGCTCCTCCAGACCACCCGAGTGACAGGCGAGTGATTTGGAGTGGAAGCGAGGCCTGGGCAGCCGGAAATCACTGATCCGGTGGTTGACTCCGCCGTCCGCCGCCGCGTGCGCGCCTGAGCCTCGGGGAGCTCGACGACCCCTTGAGGCAACGACCGGGAGCCTCCTTGGCTCCAGCCCAGTCGAATGCGCCCATCAGGTACCTTCCTTAGCCATTAGAGTAGCGTAGCTTTAGGTTTTTAGATTCGCAGTAGCGTAGCTCCGCCACCTCCACCTCCCTTTATCATCCGACACCCGCCATCCACCTCCGCTAGCCTTCTCTCCACCTGCTCCGCCCCTTCACACCCCTTGTCTCGCCCAGGAGCAAGGTCTCGGCTCTCACCCCTCCGCCGCTCGCTGGAGAGCCATCGCCTCGCACCACCAGCCAATCTTCCGCCCGCTCTGACGGGTCGAGGCACTTTGCCCTCGACCCAGCTTTATTACTGTGCAGGTTTCAGGGCCAATCGAACCTCATCTGGAGGTCGGAACTTCTGGGCGCAGCAGCTCCAGCTTTCGGACGTCGCCGGAGCTCTCCGGAGCTCCTCGCCTCCATCGGAGCAGAGCAGCGGGTGCGGGCTTCACGGCGAAGCTCCCCAGCACCTCAGAGGCAGTAGACGAGGACCATCGCGCACACGGAGGGCCGGCGAAAGTCGCCGGCGACCAGTTCTTCCAGCGTCCTCGCCGACCGTCGGATCGCCCTCATCGCCCCAGTTATCATCTGAGCCATCCATCCTAGGCGAGGCGTGACCGTCCGATCATCTCGAGGGTCGATCTTGACCGTCCGCGCGGAGAGAGAGAAGCGCCAGCTACTCGCGTCCGTCAGATTCGCCACGTGGCCTTCCTCTCGCCCGTCAGATACACGAGGGTTTTCATCTCCAGCCCACCCTTAGCCGTCAGATCTGCCACGTGGAGCGCCCTCAGACGTCGATCAGCCCAACGTTCGCAAGTTCAAAGGCGCCGTTGATCTCCATCGTCAGATCTGCCACGCGTCATTCATCCGGGCGTCGACATTAATAAAAGGGGTAATTTGTCTTAGGCCCCTTTACTTTCCGCATTAGTTTTTAATCCTGTAAATATTTAGTGTAGTTTCTTTTATTTTTGTAAAAAATTTGCACTTAGGACCTTAACTTTTATGAGATTTGCATTGATGCCCCTGCCTGTTGTGGACACGTGCATCGACACGTGATTATTTGGTGTTTTTGCATATCTGGCCCTGCATTTTTGCCCTGTTACGTTTTCTATTTTTAAAAATAGGATTTGCAATCAGGTCCCTCCAGGGCCTGAGTCACGCGCATCGTGGCGTGGCCTGGAGGGTAATTTGCACTCTTAGTCCTATACTTTCCAGGGTTGTTGTCCCAGGGGTCCAGAACTTTGCTTTAATTGCAGAAAGGTCCTGTGCACTGTTGGTTTTCTTTATTTTTGAATAAATATCAAATCACCTCCAAATCCAATGAGATTTTGACACATGGCTCCTGCCATGGTGTAGGAATTTTACGGATTTTTGAGGACATTTTTTTATTTTATTTAGTATTTTAAAAATTCAAAAACATCCTTTTTAGCTACTGTCTAGGTTTAAAAATACAAAAAAATTAAAACACCCCAAAAATTCTAAAAAAATTAGGTTCTGTTCTTTTTGTGTTGTTTGATTTTCTAGCCAATTTTGGCTATTTTTCATCACTTAAAAATCCTAAAAATTGAAAAACCCTTAAAAACTTACAAAAATTATAATAAATAATTTAAAAATCCAAAAAACAATAATTAGGGTGCCTAAATTTCCTTATTCTTTCTAGATTACAGGAAATTACCTCCAAGGCCTGTTGAGACTCTAAATATTTTTATTTTTGAGTTTTAGGCCTTGCTGGATAGTACCTAGGATTTTAGCACTGTTTGATTTTTAGAAAAATATTTACCCATTAGAAAAATATCAAAATTCACCAAAAACACTTAAAAACCTAAAAACATAAAAATACTTTTTCCTGAATTTTTGCTTGATTTTTGGTGTGTTAAATAAATTGCTTAAGTTGGCTTGATTTTGCTTTCTTTTACTTTTCTTCACATTTTAAAAATCCAAAAAAATATAAAAATTATTAAAAACCACTAAAAACACTTTTTCTTTTATTTTATTTTCTTTTTACTACTTCGTAGGCCTAGGCCAATCCGTGCTCCTTGAGTTCGACCCTGGGAGCTATACCAGGTTAATCTTATAGCTAGGACCGCCTGCTTGCCTTGTTTGATCTTTGATTGATTTTGCGGTTCGATTTTTCTTGATTGAGTGACCCCGAGTGTTAGAGGTCGCAACGACCTGTTTAGTACCTTTTACCTCGCTCGCTCGGGACGCTCATCAGAATGGCGCCGTTGCCGGGAGCACGGCTTAGTAGTATTTTTGTTTTTATTTTTCATTTTTTATTTTCGCGGTTTTTCGCGGCTCTTCGGAGCCCGCGGCTTTTTCGCGGCTTTTGTATCTAGTTTCATTTTGTTTTAGTTTTGTTTTATTTTGATTTTCTTTTCTTTTTAGTCTTGTTTTATTTTGTGTGATTATTTATGTTTCCATTTCTGCACACATACCCTCACTTGTATCTTCTTTTATTTTTCTCTATTATTTGATTATTTTATTGGTCTGACCACTCTTCTATCTTTCTTGCGAGGGGCCCGAGGACCGCGGAGGCTACTTTCGAGGAGCCGGTGCAGCCGCGGAGTTCGGAGGCGGCTTCTTCTCTACGAAGCCGCAGGAGAGAGCGAGAGAGAGAGAGGGAGTGGGTGAGGCATTAGGATAGTTTTATTTCAGTTCATTCATTATTATTTGTAATAATACAGGCCTTTCTGAGACTGTTTAGACACTTAGACTGTAGCGGGTCTGTTTCGCCGAGCACCGGCGTGCTCGGGGGACCCATTAGGACCTCGCGGTTTTTCGCGGTTTTTACGCGGCTTTTCTTTTTCTTTTCCTACTGTCATTTTCCGGATTTTTCACGGTTTTTTGTTCGAGCCCCTAGATTTAGGACTTTCTGGTGACTGTGACGTAACTGAGTAGGATCCACACACCTAAGGCTTATCTGTTCCTATAGAACGTAATTGGACTACTTAAAATAAATAAATAAAAAAACCGACTCGCTAGCTTCCGTAGCCTACGTGCCGTAGCTCGTCCTGTAAAGCGCTTACTCCTACCCCCGATTTGTCGGGCAGGGGAGGGACGAGCCAAGACCGGGACCCTTTGGCTTGGAGGTCGGTGACCGGTTAGACGGTTCTTCGCTAGAAGTTGCTCGTCTAGGACTCGGCTTTTCACTGTTGCATCATATAGCTTAGTTTAATTTCTGTCTTTATTTTATGCGCGGATCATTTTGCATGTAGAGAGCTGGAGGCAGGTACGCGTTTCTGACTTTGCATGCATCATTGATTTTCGTGCATCGGCTTTTCGACTTCTCCCCCCCCCCCCCCCCGATTTTGGACTTATTAATCAGGAGAAACCGAAAAATTCGTTAGGCGTTTTCTTTTTATTGAAAAATACCTAAAAACAAAACAATAAAATCGGGACTGCTAATCTTACTTGAACCTAAAGACACTTCACCGAAAAATCTGTCTTGGGGAGAGTAACCCCCTCCTTGTCTGGTTTTGGATGAGCGAGAGAGTGATCCGCACATTAGGATAGAGCCTCCGATCTTTTCTTGACTGATTACCGGCTTTCAGTACGGGACAGTCGGTTTGAGAGAGATTTGGATACCTAATTGACCCTCACGTAATCGCTCTGATAGATTGGATGATCACCTAAAATAAAATTGACAAAGATAATTGACCGATCCCTTCTGTCTTCAGCTTCGTGTGCGTAGGTGAATTGGGGGTTGCTTGCTCATCTTGTTTGAATACCAGATCTCCCTTCGATCCTTTCTCCTTCTATTTCCCCACCCTCTCCTCCTTCATTTCATTCTCTTCTCCTTGACCCCTGGATGATGGATTCCCTCACTTTGAGCCGAATCTTACGGCTTCTTCTCCATCTTCTGACCATTACTCCAGTCCACCTTCTAGGGAGGGCGGATCTCCGACCAACCTCCCGCTCCCTCCCTCCCTTTCATCTCATCACTCTGGGCATGCTGTGCTAGACGTCCGAGGATACCAGCCAGAGCAGATGCGAGACCCGGACGATGCTGTTGCTGAGTTGAGAGCGCACTCCGTTGGTGATCAGAGAGAGCAGTGGAGATTAGGCAGACATATCCTATTCCGGAGGGATGGAGGAGCAGATAGCACATGGAAGCTCAGTCAGCTTCTACACTTGGTCCATTTGTCCTGGATTTGAATTACGTTCAGCGACTGCCGACGTTTTCAGGATAGGCGCACGAGGAGCCATATATTCACCTGTCAGCTTTCGAGGAGTTTTGTAGAGCACATAGATATTCAGACGTCACTGAAGAGGAGCTGATGAGCAGGAACCTTCCCATCACCCTTCACGACAGAGCCATGAGATGGCACCGACGATTGGGGAGGACATTCGATACGTGGGGAGAGTTACGCCGAGAGTTCTTGCAGAGATACTTCCCTCCACGTAGAGCAGAGTTCATGCGGTCTTTGATCATGGACTTTTCAGTTGACCCCCTAGAGCCATTGCACGAGGCATGGCCGAGGTTTCTTGACCTCTTGAGGAGATTTCCAGAGCACGGACTTCCACTGACAGACTTGATAGAGATCCTCCATGCTGGGGGAATGACCGCAGAGCAGATAGCACTGGTGATTACCACCTGTGGCGGTTCACACCGCAGTTCCGGACATTCACTTCCTGGATACCATCTCGAGGATACTTTCACAGAGATCTTCTTCGCGAGATACCATGGTCGGGACACACATGCGGACGATGTTGTACCAGTGCGGTGTGTCACTTTACATGGTGATTCAGTTTCTACACACCAGCTCGAGGATTTGGATGATGCCACACCATTGACAGAGGAGATGACTGTGATGGCCCGAGGTTTCGGACCCAGAGTCTATTTGAGTTCCCGTTGGCCTTCCAGCTGGAGCACGAGGTAGTCCCAGAGTTTCCTGTTGACGAATCTTGGATATCAGATCTTCTGATACTCCAGGAGCCGGAGGAGCCCCAGCTTTTGCAGCCATTGATTCAGACACTTCAGCTTCCAGTCCCGGAGGAGTCAGTCTCCTTTCTTCAGAGACACTTCTCGGATGCGGACAGTCACCCGGACTCAGCCCAGCAGCCACAGCTTGAGGAGGGACCACACTTTGAGAGCACAGATGTAGAGTGTCCTGTCTTCGAGCCTTTTGTCCTCCACTTTGTTGAGATAGATACACTTCCTGAGGACCAGCTGACAGCCAGCATAGCCGCAGAGCGAGGATCAGCTGCAGACACTTTTCCAGCTTCCGCGGTGTTGACTAGTACCTTCTCTTGCTTCCAGATTGCCGAGACTTATACTTCAGATGGTGATGCAGCCTGGTGCACTGAGTGGATACTTGATAGCAGCGCAGATGCCCATCTAGATCATGATCCTCTTCTTCTCACTTCTGATCCTGCATCTCTCCCCGAGGGTTATCTGCGGGAGGATGCCGCACTCGATGAGTACTCGGTTTCACCTGCTGAGAGTGTTTCCGATCTGGCAAAACACGAAACCGAGTCTTTAGATCATTCTGATTCTGATTCATCTCACCTCGACGACCCTCGCGAGGATGAGCCCATCTTGGAGATATTCGATGATCTGCCTGATCTCTTTCCATTCTATTCATCGGATATCAGTTTGCTTAGAGAGTCTCCTGATCTTGATTGTCCATACCTGCTTGAGACATTGATTAACGTGGAGGATTCTATTACTGATCCATCTCTCTCCACGTTCGATTTCTTCGGCTCCACACTCTCACTCCAGTCTGATCCAGAGCCGACGATTTCTTTTGTGCTACCGGATCCCGATCATTTGTTTCCATATCTCTGGCCGGTAGCAGACACCCGCCTGATTGCATACCTGGGTGTCTTACTTTACACTGTTGAGTTCGTCGTTGTTCTCACACCGAGACTACGACGACAGTACGGCATTCGCCTTACCGATGCCGTCCTGAACCTTGATACTGCATTGTCCTAGCCTTTGCGCCCAGCTAGGGGCGTAAAATCTAGCGCTTGTTGAGAGGCACCTCAACATTGTACTCTTTTTGTATATACGTGTTTTGTCTTATTTTGATCTTTCTTTCTTCCGTTCTTGTTTTCACCCCAGGTCTCGCTTAGGATTATCTTTGCTATACTTAGGATATTCCTCATCCTAAGTATAGGGGGTGAAAGCACCGGGTTGTTCTCATTCTGTTCCGTCACTCCTGTTGTTGCCTATACTTAAGGTTTCTTCACCTTAAGTATTGGGGAGTGATGACCCTCCTTCTGTATATATTCGTGATTTAGTTTCGTGTCTTGCTACCCCTGTTTTGCTGCCTATACTTAGGTATTTCACCCTAAGTATAGGGGGGGTAGCCCCCTGTACATTCTCCACTCCGGTTTTCCCTTCGTGTACAGCCTGCTATACTTAGGATTACTTGATCCTAAGTATAGGGGGAAGACCCGAGTCCCTTGTGACTTTTTATTCTCCTTTTTGTATAGCCTTCCTTTCCACTTCCCTATACAAAGCACGAGTTATGTCTTCTTCATCGCTCTTGACTCTGAGGACATCCGTTCGAGCTAAGTATAGGGGGGTGTGTATATATTTCATATATACTTTAGCCATAACTCGTACTTTGTGTGAGTGTGTTAATAAATAAAATGGCTAAAACCACAAAAATTAAAAAAAATTTCATGTACATAATCTTTTTTATTTGCACATACATAGCTAGTGTACAAATTATTTTTGTAAAAATGATTTCAAAAATCTTTTGTGTAAAGCTTGTGTAAATATTTTTCTGTATCAAAATTATGTATATAGTACAAAATTTTTTCCAAAATGTTTTGAAAATCAAAAGTTTTGCAAAATATCTTGTGTAAATGTGTGTAAATATTCTTTTTGCAAAAACTTGCACTTCATGCATCATCATTCATGATTTCAAAACATTTTTCAAAAATTTTGCATGATTTGTAAAATAGTGTGTAAATTATGCATCTTTTGTACATATGTATATAGTTTTTCTGGATGATAGTTGACCTTTAAACTAGCCTGGAATCAAATTGAGAAATGGAGCTTGATTAAGATCTTAATCCACCTAATTCTAAGAGGAACCTTTAGGACTTAGGTTTTAAGGCTTTCAGGTCCATGGAGACTTAATTCTTTGAGTCCACTAGGCTATGATCACATGTCATCTCAATGAGCCTAAGTAGAGCACTTAACAACAACACATGACTCATATAGATGATGGCTTTACTTGGACAACCGCACTATGCACCGAGCTCTCTACGGATGAGGTGGTGAGGAGGCAGTCTTCCTTGACTTTGGGTAGCATATGAGGGTAGTACTTCTAGGCGGAACCTCTCTTCTTCATTTAGTGAAGGAAGTGCGTCTCAACTTGGTCTGGTTGCCATGAAGTCTAACGACGGGAGTTGTGGGTTGCAATAAAGCTTCAAAAGAGGGATAGTCTACTGGCTCAAGAGGAAAAAACTCCTTGTATATATGCTGCACATGAACATGTTGTATAGATGCACTCGAAAAAAAAAATGCAAAAAGGAAAGAACTCCAAAAAAGTGGTGGGTCTGAGAGAAGATGATAATCCCACCGGAGTATGTATATAAGTGCAATAAGCAAAGCTTGGTTTCATGATCCACCTGTTGTAGCTTGCAGCAGGGAGACTTGGCTACACTGGTCAAGCTCCCAAGGGTACTTGGCTACACTGGCCTTGACCATTCTCTTCTTCCCCCTCTTCTTGAGCCGGTTGTACTTAACTTAGAAGGGAATACCCCGCTCCTCGAGGAAAGAGTGGCAGATTGAGGTCATAGAGTTACCTTGTTGGGGAGGGTTGTCAAGTTGCCATTTCTGAGGTGGAGAGCTATAGACCTCACTTTCACAGGACAAGAAAAGATTCATGGTCTTCAGGGTTTGTAGTTGATGACTTGTTCTGATCTGGAGCATTGAGGAGTCTTGGTTATAGAGTAGTGGAACTTAGAGGCTGTTAGGTTTTAAGCTTAAGTCTGAATAAGGTTCCGACACATTAATAATCCAAAGATCTGATTGAGCTCCATACCTCAATTTAATGAAGGCAAGTTTAATAATCAACCTTGATCCATGTACATTCTCTTTTTCTTTTTCTTTTTCTTTCTTTTTCACTTCTTTTTCAAATAAGTGTTTGCTAAGGGACTAGCAAAGTATAGTATAGGGGGGTGATGAATACCCATTCATCACTCTTTATTCTTATATTTTAGCTACAAAAACCTATGCAAATGCATGTAGATATGTGTAAATAGGGTTAGTTAGCAAAAGCATGCATGTTTGTAAATATAGATAATTAGCATGTTTTTGTGCAAAAATAAAAGAATAAAGATGAAAAAGAAAAAGAGGGAAATATTTAGAATAAATATTGAGCAACCTAACCCAAGGGAGGGCTCAGCATGGGCCTGACCGCATAAAAGCCAAGTAGAGGGAGATAGGGGCTCACATATGTACATATTTGTAAATAAATAAAATAGATATTTTCCTCACCCAAAAATATGTTGTAAATATTTGTATATATTTTGTATATATTTATGAGCTATTAAAAACAAGGTAAAAATCTTAAAAATCAAAAATCCAAAAAGAACCTTTCACCATGTACATATACCACCTTCCTTATCTATTTCACCTTGTAAATAAAGGTATTTATTTTTAAAACTTTTTGTAGATATTCTATGGTATATATTGTACATAAAATAAAAAAAAAGAAACAAAACAAAAATCAAATAAAAATTACAAAATTAAAAACACAAAAACATATTGTATATATACCATGTACATAAATATACATAAATAATTATTTAACCTATGTATATAAATAATAAAAATAGAATAAAAATAGCCTTTTATTCCTCATTTTATCCTATAAATAAATAAAATATAAAATAGGAATAAAAATGTATAAAAAAACTAATTAAAAATCAAAAATTAAAAATCAATATAGTGTATATATACCTATGTATAGCTATTATGTAAATACCTTATTTTGATTTCCAAAAATTAATTAAAAATCACAAAAAAATAGAAAAAATTAAAACAAATATTTTTCATGTTTTGAGTTTTTGAAAATTCGGCCATTTAAGGCCCCAAAAAAATCAAATAAAGATATAAGCCTTGGCGGGCTCTGATTGGTCCACGGGGGATTGTTGACCCCCGGTCAACTCTCCCCCCAGGACCACCAGAGCCGGGTCCCCCTCGCCCGACCCATTTTCTCCACTTTCTTCACGGATAACCCGACCGCCTTCTTCCTTAACCCCGGGCCCCGATTGATACCCGATCATCCAGGACCCTCGCCCGGGGTGGGTTTACCAGATCCGAAGCCCGAGCACCTCGCCCGATCACCATCTTCTCGGACCTGGCGCCATATTTAATGTCGTCACCGGCGACCTATTCACACCATCTTTGATCTTCCCCTCAGCGCCTGTGAGCTCCTCCAGACCACCCGAGTGACAGGCGAGTGATTTGGAGTGGAAGCGAGGCCTGGGCAGCCGGAAATCACTGATCCGGTGGTTGACTCCGCCGTGCGCCGCCGCGTGCGCGCCTGAGCCTCGGGGAGCTCGACGACCCCTTGAGGCAACGACTGGGAGCCTCCTTGGCTCCAGCCCAGTCGAATGCGCCCATCAGGTACCTTCCTTAGCCATTAGAGTAGCGTAGCTTTAGGTTTTTAGATTTGCAGTAGCGTAGCTCCGCCACCTCCACCAGCCGTCTCCGTCCACTCCCTTTATCATCCGACACCGCCATCACCTCCGCTAGCCTTCTCTCCACCTGCTCCGCCCCTTCACACCCCTTGTCTCGCCCAGGAGCAAGGTCTCGGCTCTCACCCCTCCGCCGCTCGCCGGAGAGCCATCGCCTCGCACCACCAGCCATCTTCCGCCCGCTCTGACGGGTCGAGGCACTTTGCCCTTGACCCAGCTTTATTACTGTGCAGGTTTCAGGGCCAATCGACCTCATCTGGAGGTCGGAACTTCTGGGCGCAGCAGCTCCAGCTCTTGGACGTCGCCGGAGCTCTCCGGAGCTCCTCGCCTCCATCGGAGCAGAGCAGCGGGTGCGGGGCTTCACGGCGAAGCTCCCCAGCACCTCAGAGGCAGTAGACGAGGACCATCGCGCACACGGAGGGCCGGCAAAAGTCGCCGGCGACCAGTTCTTCCAGCGTCCTCGCCGACCGTCGGATCGCCCTCATCGCCCCAGTTATCATCTGAGCCATCCATCCTAGGCGAGGCGTGACCGTCCGATCATCTCGAGGGTCGATCTTGACCGTCCGCGCGGAGAGAGAGAAGCGCCAGCTACTCGCGTCCGTCAGATTCGCCACGTGCCTTCCTCTCGCCCGTCAGATACACGAGGGTTTCATCTCCAGCCACCCTTAGCCGTCAGATCTGCCACGTGGAGCGCCCTCAGACGTCGATCAGCCCAACGTTCGCAAGTTCAAAGGCGCCGTTGATCTCCATCGTCAGATCTGCCACGCGTCATTCATCCGGGCGTCGACATTAATAAAAGGGGTAATTTGTCTTAGGCCCCTTTACTTTCCGCATTTAGTTTTTAATCCTGTAAATATTTAGTGTAGTTCTTTTATTTTTGTAAAAATTGCACTTAGGACCTTAACTTTTATGAGATTTGCATTGATGCCCCTGCCTGTTGTGGACACGTGCATCGACACGTGATTATTTGGTGTTTTTGCATATCTGGCCCTGCATTTTTGCCCTGTTACGTTTTCTATTTTTAAAAATAGGATTTGCAATCAGGTCCCTCCAGGCCTGAGTCACGCGCATCGTGCGTGGCCTGGAGGGTAATTTGCACTCTTAGTCCTATACTTTCCAGGGTTGTTGTCCCAGGGGTCCAGAACTTTGCTTTAATTGCAGAAAGGTCCCTGTGCACTGTTGGTTTTCTTTATTTTTGAATAAATATCAAATCACCTCCAAATCCAATGAGATTTTGACACATGGCTCCTGCCATGGTGTAGGAATTTTACGGATTTTTGAGGACATTTTTTATTTTATTTAGTATTTTTAAAAATTCAAAAACATCCTTTTTAGCTACTGTCTAGGTTTAAAAATACCAAAAAATTACAAAAACACCCCCAAAAATTCTAAAAAAATTAGGTTCTGTTCTTTTTGTGTTGTTTGATTTTCTAGCCAATTTTGGCTATTTTTCATCACTTAAAAACCCTAAAAATTGAAAAACCCTTAAAAACTTACAAAAATTATAATAAATAATTTAAAAATCCAAAAACAATAATTAGGGTGCCTAAATTTTCCTTATTCTTTCTAGATTACAGGAAAATTACCTCCAAGGCCTGTTGAGACTCTTAAATATTTTATTTTTGAGTTTTAGGCCTTGCTGGACAGTACCTAGGATTTTTAGCACTGTTTGATTTTTAGAAAATAATTTACCCATTAGAAAAATATCAAAAATTCACCAAAAACACTTAAAAACCGAAAAAACATAAAAATACTTTTTCCTGAATTTTTGCTTGATTTTTGGTGTGTTAAATAAATTGCTTAAGTTGGCTTGATTTTGCTTTCTTTACTTTTCTTCACATTTTAAAAATCCAAAAAAATATAAAAATTATTAAAAACCACTAAAAAACACTTTTCTTTTATTTTATTTTCTTTTTACTACTTCGTAGGCCCTAGGCCAATCCGTGCTCCTTGAGTTCGACCCTGGGAGCTATACCAGGTTAATCTTATAGCTAGGACCGCCTGCTTGCCTTGTTTGATCTTTGATTGATTTTGCGGTTTGATTTTCTTGATTGAGTGACCCCGAGTGTTAGAGGTCGCAACGACCTGTTTAGTACCTTTACCTCGCTCGCTCGGGACGCTCATCAGTAGTACTGTTGCAGCAGGACCGGCTCTGTCTGGATGTCTTTAACCTGGCGGTACGAGGTAGAGGGTTGGAATGAGCTGCTACTACTAGGATCAGCACGTGACCTAGAAGGCTGCTGGGAAGATGTCTGTGCCTCCTGGACGCAAAGAATCTGCGTCTTCAGGTCACTCATGATCTTGGCAATCTGGTCCATCTGGGCCATGCCTTGCATTTGCTTCTTCTCGAGAATCTCGAGACGGTCCAATTTTCACTGATAATTCCCTTGTCGGCTGCGGCTGATTCAGCTTGGGCTGCGGTTGCCGACGAAGTGTGAGGACCGGCATCGATGCGGGCGATCCTCTGAAGTGATCCCGCTCCTTGCGGGGGCTTCTGTTGTATATAGACGCGAGCTTGGGCCATAACAGTTGAGTTTTCTGCCATCCCTTCATAGATGGCCCAAACGTCGTCTTCACCCTTGGAAAAGTAGGACCCACCACAAGAGGCGTTGACAAGCCCCTTCAGCTTCGGTGTCAGCCCACAAAAGAAACTCTGAACCAGATTGGGCTTGGATATGTCATGGTGTGGACACCGGTCAATGAGCTCTCTGAATCGATCCCAAGCTTCATGGAACTATTCATTAGGGATCATTATGAAATTGGTGATCATAGCTCTAGCTGCGTTAGTCTGGCCGAGAGGGTAATACTTTTTCAAGTATGCGGGTCTGGAGATCTGCCCAAGTATCGACGAATCGTCCCAAATGTTTGAACCAATATGCGGCTCTGTCAACCAAGGAGAAAGGGAAGGCGATCATCTTGATCGTGTCCTCGGTCACTGATAACCAAGAATTTTGCGAGGGTCACAATAATATATATAGTGTCGCTGAGGCGACCGCTCACAGAACGTCGGTTATACAGCAATTAACCCACAATAAAAGAATGAATGAATTAAGCCAAAAAATGTGAATTAATATTTATTACTCTACTACAAGATGTACAGTGAACAAGTATGTAGAGGTCGAACCACAGAGAGCAATACAAAATGCAATAGCCTACATGTACCACAGAGTCATCCTTGTGTGAAGCCTATTTTTGTGGGTTTTAAATTTTTTTTGTTTTTTGTTTCTTTTATAATTATTTATATATTTTTTTATTTTAATAATATAGTTATGTAATATATATAATTTATAGACTATGAATATATAAAGGAATATATATATATATACCCTAGAGGGTAGGTATACAGCATATAATACATACATTAGATATATATACATAAATAATAATTTTTTATATATGTATATTTTACTTTTAGAATGTCATATATTAATAGATATATATATATAGATATATATATATTTTATTTTCTCCCTTTTTTAATAGGGTAATATATATATAAAGGGGAGATATAATATTTATAAAAATATACAAAAGTGGTCAAAAATTCAGAAATAAATTCTTTTGGTAATTTCATGATTTTTTACTGTTTTTGTGATTTTTGGGCATTTTTCAAAATATTTTTAGTATTTTTAAATAGAAAAATAAGGGAAAGCAGGGAAATAGGGACTGGCTGTAAGAAAAATAGGAATTAAAAATAGCAAATAGCTACAAAATTTTTCCACACTAATTTTCAAATAAAGACAATAAAATATAGAAGAAACAGAAACTGAGTTTATATTTTTCTGAGTTTTCTTTGATTTTTTATATTTTTTTGAAATTTTTATGTGTTTTTTAATTTTTAAGGTTTTTCTTTTGATATTTTTAGGGATTTTTGGACTGACATTAATAGGACAAAATAGACCGTAGCTAATTTTTGGGATTTTTCGAGGTGTTTTAATATTTTTTTGGTATTTTATAAGCTAGACAGTAAATAAAAAGCATGTTTTTGATTTTTAATAAATGCAAAAATGCAATAATATTAAAAACTAAAAATATAGCGTGCAAGAGCAAGTTAACAAGAGCTTATATCCATTTTTGCAAAATTTTTCAAGGAAATATGAAGCCTCAAATAAATGGACAAAGCATACAAAAAATATACGACCTGGCAGGGTCATTTTTGCAATTAAAATATTTCCCAGGGGCATCCATGCAAAAATTACAACAGAGATAAACATTTACTTTTATTTTCAGGGCCATTTTACAATTAATAAAACCCGGCGGGGTTTAGATGCGAAAATCACCCGCCTCACGTGGGGACTGCACGTGAGGCGCGAAGGGACTAGTATGCAAATATAAAAACTTCAGGTGGCCTTCTGAAAATTATGCAATTTATTTACAACGGGGATTTTTATTTATGGTATTAAAAGATAAATACAAAAAGCGGGGGGAGGTCTCTGAAATTTACCCCCAACAGGCGCTTGATCCAATGGTTGATCGTCTTCCACTTGCCACGCATCACGTATCCGTCGGCCGATACCGGTTCGCAGATGATGGCTGAGATTAGATCAGCCTCGCTGATCGGACGGTGGATGTGAGGCTCCATCTAACGGTGCTCGTTCAATCTGGGCCGACCCTCCTGATCTAACGACGCTGAAGGTCTCAGGAAGAACAGGGAAGAAGCTCGCCCCCGACGAGCTTCGATCGTGCAACGTCGGCTTCTCCGGGCATCTCCCTCGCATCTGAAGTGCTCTACACGTGGCTGGAGGTCTTCCGCATCTTCTGAAGGTCTCGCCATGGCTCCTGGAGGTCTAAAGGACTCGGACGAGGTCGATGAAGGACAAGACCTCCAGGACCCTCTTCCTGGTTCGATTCGAGCCCAGATGGGCTCCCTTCTTCGTTGGACCTGCATAGGAAGAACCGGGGGAGCGAGGGCTTCTTCCTCGACCCGGGGTTTTGAAGCTATACATCAAGATGAGGGGGTGGCAGAGGAGCTCCGGCGAAAGGCGGAGGTGGAGCTCCGATTCGCCAAGACCAGAGGTCCTGGGTTGAACAAAGGCATGCGATCGATGGAGAAAATGATGGGGAAAGAAATGGGAGGCGAATGGCGGTCGGGTACAGTCGAGGTCACCATGAAGAAGTCGCCGGAGCTGAGCTCCGGCGAACTTCGAATTTTGGATTCTAAGCTACGATGATTAACTAAAGACTAAACTAACTACTGGAATTAAAAGCTAACATTAAAACCTAACTAAAAAGCGATAAAAGAGCAGCTCTTATACCTGGGGGCCACCAGGGAGCAGGACGGACGCCGGAGCTCCGCCGCATCAAATTGCCCTTCCTCCGGCCGATTCGAGGTGATGGATCACTCCCCCTGTCACGAGGAATGTCCCAAGAACGAAATCAAGGCTTTTGGATGGATTAAAATTGGCCAAATTTGAGGAAGGGAGCGAAGCTTCTTATTCATAGACATTGGCATGGAGCCTTATTGACCGGCGATTATTGCATGATCCAATGAGTATCAAATTGATCCAAATTATTGGCGGGTATCAGTGATGATCAGAGATAAATTCTTGTGAAGGAAGCGAGCTCGATCGATGGACGGGATGGCCGTAAAAAAGGGAAGAAATCCGGGGAATTGACAGTTCAGAGGCGCCAGGTCCCGGATGGGACAGTTGACTGGGCGGTCAACAAGGGCTGGCGCCCCATTGGTCCACGTCGGTCGCTAAAAGACAAAACAGGAATTTTGATTCTAAAATGATTTATTTACCATAGTAAATGATTTTATTAGAATTTCCTTAAAAAATAAAAAATGTGTATTTTTTCATGTAGTATTTATTTGTGATTTTTATTGAATTTTTTGAAGTGTTTTATTATAGTTTTATTTTAATAATGTGTATATGTATCTATTTACATGTATTTTGTATCTTTTAATTAATTTTTTATTTGCTTATTTTATTATTTTATTGGCTTATTTTATAAATTTATAATTATTTTTGTGAGTATAAAGGTATTATTATTTATTTTTTATGAGTTTATTTCCGTTTTTAAATAAATAGAGGTAGGTATATGCAGGTATAATTATAGGTCTTTTGCCTATATATTGTGCATACTTTATTTATTTAATGTATTTTCTTGATTTTTATTTTGAATTTACATTTTTTAATAAGTTATATGTAATATTCACGTTATTATAAAATATAAAAGAAGATAAAAATTAAGGAGTGTTTTCCCCTTTTATTTATATACATTCTTGGTCATAGGTATTTTGCCTACTAACTTGCATATGCTTATTTTATTTTATTAATCCTTTTTAGTTTTAGTGTAATTTTAGTATGTACATGTATTATATACATTACTCACAAATTCTAAAAATAAAATTGGATAAAAATAATGGGCAATGAATAAATTGAATATTTTAATCAGGCAGGCTGCACAATGGGGGCCCAAAAACCTAATTTTTGCAGATGGACTCCAAAAATTATGAAACCAATTTTATTAAATAGTTCTTGGAAAGCTATATACAATTAAAGGTGAGTTTGGGTGATTTGGAGTTTTTATTTGCAAGATATGGGTCTGTGAAGTTGAGATTTTGGCTTTTTATTCTGTGTATAAAATGTACACTGAGTATTATTTTTACACAAACTCAATTTTGTATTCTTATTTACATTATTATCTACAACTTTCATGAACAAAGTTTCTTTATTTGACTAATAAATAATTATGTACAAAATAGGTGTCAAAAATGCATAAATAAAGGCATGAATAAATGAGGTATTTATTGTACACTGGCCCTTATCTCCCCCTACTTTATTCCTTGTCGACCAATCCCATACTGACCTTGGTCTCGGGGTTAGGGTCATAAAATATTTGCAATATTTTACTCCTTTTTCTGTTCTTCTCTTTATTCTATAATTTTGGCATTAAAAACCTTATTTATTGCATAATTAATATACTGAATGATGAATGTTATTATGTATAATTTGATGCTATTTACATGCATTTGCTGGGGTTTTTGAGGCCAAAATGATAGAATAAAGGTGATGAAATGGAGATTCATCACCCCCCTATACTTGCCTTTGCTAGTCCCTAGCAAACACTTATGCAATAAGTACAAAAAGAATAAAGAAAAGAAAAAGGAGAGTTAAAAAAGGATAGAGTGAATAAGGATGCTTTCAGTGTAATGCATGTCTTTACAAAATCTGAATTTGGAGCTCCTGTCAGACCTTAGGTGTAGATGTGTGTGGAACCTAGTCGGGAACCAGCTCTAAAATACAACAGCCTTCGATAGTCACAGAACTCGGTTCAACCCACCTCAATAGCCTGGTCAGAACTGGTCTACATCATACGCAAACCCTTATAACTATGAAGCTGACTTGTACGGTGTAAGTGATAGTGGCTCTCCCCAACTGAAATGACAAAGGAACTGACTTCTCTAGAATGACAACCCAATGATTCCCCAATCCAACAGTTATTTCCTCGAGGAGCAGGGTATTCCCTTCTAAGTTCAAGTGGCAACCAGCTCAAGAGGAGGGGGTGAAGAGAAGAATGGACGGTAGCCAGTGTAGCTACCTATCCTGGGATGCAAGACCAGTGTAGTCAAGTCATCCAGCTGCAGGCTCACATATTTGACTTTGGAACTCAAGCTTGCTTATTGGCTTTACAACATATGTACATACTTCGCAGGCATTTTTATTTTTGTACAGGCCTGACCATTTTTTTTAACATACTATTCACAACAGCATTTACATAAGGAGTTTTTTCTCTCGAGCCAGTAGACTATCCCTCTTTTGAAGCTTTATCGCAACCCACAATCTCCTGTCTTTAGACCTCATGTCTATTGGACCAGGTTGGGGTGCACTTCCCTCCCTAGACGAGGACGAATATTTCAACCCGTGTGCGTCTCAAACTGGCAAATCCAATCCCCTCACCACTCCAACTGAGTTGAGACAAGTGAAAGGTGCAAGTGTCCAAGTTAGGTCACGGTCGGCAAGAGTCATACGTGTGTCTCGAAAAGTTCTAGTTAGTCCAATGAGGTGACTTGAACCCAGCCCTGATTTCTCAAAGAATTAAGTCTGTATAGACCTGAAGTACCTTAGACCTAGTTCCCATAAGGTTCCAGTGCAGTTAGGTGCGGTAAGGTCTAACCAAGCTCCAATTTGAGACTTTATTAGACTGATTCAATCATCAAGCTCACTCAAAAAGAATATGAATGGTATGCTTATGCTATGCACAATGAATGATGCAATTTTTCACAAAGAGTTTAAAAGAATCAAAGAATCTTTTTACACAAAGAAGAGTTTTTGCAAATAAGAAACTTGACACATATGAAAAGTACATACAATTATTTACACAGGCGTGCTGCTTTATTTACAAAATGTATGGATTTATAAAGGCTTTACAGGTTTCAATGAAGTATTTTATTTAGGTTGTTGAGAAAGAATTTTATGCATTTTATTTCTAATTTACAAGTATTTGTAATAGTGTTCTTATTCTTCAGATCTAGTTTTGAAAGTAATTTTGCAAACTATAGTACACGATAATTTTTGCAATCATTTACACACATTTGAAAACTATTTTTGCAAAGAATTTTCACACTATATATAGATTTTTCACAATAATTTTGACAAACATTTTCAAAACATTTGCACATAGGTTTTTCAAATCTTTTCTTTCACACAAAGAAAAAGTTTTTCAAATCAAATAGTTTCACACAAGTTGAAAACATTTCACATCAAGTTTTTCAAACTGGTCACACTATTTTTCAAATCTTTCTGTGTAGGTATTTAACCTGATTTATTAATCAGTATATACAAAAGAAGGAAAATTGTATTTGATATACAATATGGTTTTGGTTTTCTTATAAATTTATTTGGGCTTATTCCTTATTTACGAATGAGATTTTTTTGTGCAGACTCCTCAGACTTATTCGAGAATCCCTTTCAAAAGATTTTTGAGAACTCTAGTCCAAAGTAATTTTACAAGCATGTACACACATTTGAAAATGATTTTACAAAGGTTTTACACAGCATAGCTAGGTTTTTCAAAACAATTTTGACAATCAAATTTTTACAATCATTTGCATACTAATTTTCACACATTTTGGTTTCACTCAAAGAAAATAAATTTTACACACAGAACTGATTTTTCAAAGGTTGAATACTTGTACACACTTTTTTCAAACAATTTTCACAAGATTTTTCAACACAAACTTTTGCACACAGCGCTTTTTCTGACTTATTAATCAGTACAAGTACAAAGAGTCTGAGGAGCTCACAATCATCTTTCATTATTATAGGACTACTTTTCATACTATATTTTATATTGAGGTGATATTTTATTTTTCAGTATGAGTTATGGCTTATAGTATATACATGGTATATACGACCCCCCTATACTTAGCTTGAGCTATGTCCTCATAGATCGAAAAGAAAAACAAAGACATAACTCGTACTGAGTATAGACAAGTCCAAAGAATAAATATGAATGAAATGAATGAATAAGAAGTTGACCGTCCCCCTATACTTAGGATCAAATAATCCTAAGTATAGCATACTGTTCAAAAAGTAGGGAGGGTCAAGGGTGAGAATACACAGATCGTACCCAGATTGTCTCCCCCTATACTTAGGGTAAAATACTCCTGAGTATAGACAAGAAGAGGAGACAATGGAGAGGATCGAAATGAAAAACTCAGGGTGCATATCCCCCCATACTTAGGACAAAGTACGTCCTAAGTATAGAAAACTGTCTACAAAGGCAGCACCTTTTTGATACGAAAAGAAATTAGAAAAGGAAAAGAAGAAAAGAAGAAAGAAGAAAATCAGATAAACAGTTGTTGAATTGCATAGTCTGAATCTTTTGATGCTGCAACGGTTGTGGAAATGTCTTCGTGGTGCACTAGCTGAATGGAGTCTACAACGGCCAAGAATGCATCTGGTTCGAGGTAAGGCTTTAGTAGTTGGTCGTTGACGACGAAGGGCTGTGCGTCAGGGGACAATTCTGATATAGCAATTCTTCCATTGTCACGCACTTCACAAACTCGAAATGGCCCTGTCCACTTACTCTTTAATTTGCTTGGGAATATCCGCAACTTCGCATCAAATAACCACACTTTCTGTCCAACGTCAAAGGTCTTTCGTCTGATGTGCCGGTCATGCCAGCGTTTCACCTTCTCCTTGTACATCAAGGTGTTATCGTATGCATAATCTCGGAATTCCAAGAGCCTGTTCAGATCGTCTTTTCTCTTCTGACCACTTTTGTGTGAGTCCAAATTACAACTGTTGATTGCCAAAGAGACTTGTGAATTAATTCTACGGGCAGATGGCACGGTTTCCCATACACAAGACGAAAGGGCGACATGCCCAAGGGAGACTTGTAGGCGGTTCTGTAAGCCCATAGGACTGAGTCCAAGAGTTGAGACCAGTCTTTTCTGTTTGGCCTAACAAGTTTCTGCAGGATAGTCTTGACTTCTCTGTTTGATAACTCCGCCATGCCATTGGTCTGAGGATGATAAGGAGATGCGACACGATGGTCGATGCCATACTCCTTCGTCAATTTCTTGACATCTTTGTTAATGAAGTGGCTACCCACGTCTGATATAAGAATTTTCGGTATCCCGAACCACGAAATGATATTCTTCTTTAGAAACTGGCATACTGTTCGGCTGTCGGCAGCTCGAGCGGGGATAGCTTCAACCCAACGACTCACGTAATTGACGGCAAGAAGGATGTGCTCAAAACCTTGACTGTTAGGGAAAGGTCACATGAAGTCAATTCCCCATGCATCGAAAACGTCTGCTATCTGAATGATCTTCAGGGGCATTGAATCTTTGGCAGTGAGTGTACCTTTCAATCTCTGACAGTCAACGCATCTTTTGACAAAATCTGCTGCATCCTTGAATAATGTGGGCCACCAGAAGCCACACTGAAGAACTTTTGATGTCGTACGGTCTCCAGAGTGATGTCCACCAGATTTGAGCGAGTGACAATGCTCGAGGACACTAGATTGCTCCTCCTAAGGGATGCACCTGCGCCAAATGCAATCTGCTCCTTCCCTGAATAAAAGAGGATCCTCCCATTGGTAGAACCAGATGGTCGACATAAATTTGTTCTTCTGATTCTCCGTACAATCCGACGGTGTTACCCCAGAAGCGAGGTAGTTGACTATGTCAGCATACCAAGGAAGAGAATCCACTACAAGGATTGATTCGTCAGGGAAGGTCTCTGTGATAGGTGCATTGATCAGAGGAGGCTCCTGCTGCTCTATTCTGGAGAGATGATCTACTACCACATTATGAACTCCAGGCTTGTCCTTGATTTCCAAATCGAATTCCTGGAGGAGAAGGATCCAACGAATCAGTCTTGGCTTGGCATCCTTCTTCTGCTGTAGGTACCAGATAGCAGAGTGGTCTGTAAAAATTGTGACCTTTGATCCCAGCAAATAGGATCTGAACTTCTCAAGGGCGAAAACCACAACCAGCAGTTCTTTTTCTATCACTGTATAATTTCTTTGTGCTTCATCTAATGTTCTGCTGGCATAGTGAATGGCATAGGGCGCTTTGTCTTTTCTTTGCCCAAGAACCGCCCCAACTGTAAAGTCTGACACATCGGTCATTATCTTAAAGGGAAGAGTCCAGTCGGGCGGATATAAGATTGGAGCGTGGGTGATAAGCTCCTTCAACTGATTGAAAGCAAGGAGAACTGGCTGATCAACAATGAACTCTATTTCCTTGCATAAAAGTTCTGTCAGAGGTCGGGCAATGCGGCTGAAATCCTTGATGAATCGCCTGTAGAATCCCACATGCCCCAGGAATGACCTCACATTCTTCACTGACTGAGGTGGCTGAAGATTTGAAATGACATCCACCTTCGCCGGGTCGACTTCCATGCCACGTTTGGAAACGACGTGGCCCGGCACAATGCCTTCAGTGACCATAAAGTGGCTCTTTTCCCATGAAAGCACTAAATTGACTTCTCGGCATTTCTGAAGCACTCTGTCTAGGTGCTCAAGACAAGCATCGAAACTATCACCATAGACAGAGAAATCATCCATGAACACCTCAAGAAAACTGCCTACCATCTCGGCGAAGACTGCTAACATGCATCTTTGGAAGGTTGCAGGTGCATTGCATAATCCAAAGGGCATCCTCTTGAAGGCGTAGGTGTCGAACAGGCAAGTGAAGGTAGTCTTCTCTTGATCCTTAGGGGCGATCGCCACTTGGTTGTACCCGGAATACCCATCCAAAAAGCAGAAGAACTCCTTGCCTGCTAATCTCTCCAAAACTTGATCAATGAATGGCAAGGGGAAATGGTCCTTCTTGGTTGCTGCATTGAGACGACGGTAGTCAACACACACCCGCCAGGATGTTGGTACCCGAGTTGAAATTTCCTCTCCTTTATCATTTGTAACCACGGTAAGCCCAGATTTCATGGGAACTACATGCAGTGGGCTTACCCATTTTGAGTCGGAGATGGGATAGATGAAGCCTGCATCACACCATTTCGTGATTTCTTTCATGATGACGTCCCGAAGGTTAGGGTTCAGCCTTCTCTGAAATTCGCGGGACGGCTTGGCATCTTCTTCTAGATAGATATGGTGTGAACACAAGGCTGAATTTATCCCTCGGAGATCTGATACGCTCCAACCAAGTGCCTTGCGGCTCTTTTCTAGAACCTCGAGAAGTCGAGATTCCTGATCCGAATTCAGCCTGCTGCTGATGATCACCGGATACATTTGTTCTTCACCCGCAAGGAAAGCATACTTCAGGCCTGCAGGGAGTGGTTTGAGTTCTGGTTTTGACCTGTCCACTTTATCTGTCACTTCAGATACTATGCTGGTGGTGGGATGTACTTCCTTGAAGCTGCTACCATCCTCATCATCTTGTTGAGATCCCAGTGATGTACCGAACAGTCCTGCGCTAGGCTGATCATGTTTGGTCTGGAGTGACTGCTCAAGTAGATGCGCCTGCATCTTAGAATCTGTCTCCCAAGAATCGTCGGAGCATAAGCTGACTGCGCTTTCCAAGTCCTCCTCAAGAGTGAGGATTTCTCGGGTCCATGGATCGTCCAATGATAAGGCTGAGTCTCCGATCTCTGCAATAAAATCACAGTCTGCTTCAGACGATGCCTGGCCCTCATCAGTTATGGCATTCGGCTCTCTGTTCATGTTTATCGTGATCTGCTGGGTGTTCGAGCTGAAAGTGATCATGCCAGACCCGTAATCAACCACGGCACCTGAAGTACGAAGGAATGGTCTGCCAAGGATGATAGGGGTCTGGAGTAAAGGTGCAGGTGAGTCCATATCAAGGACTACAAAATCAGCTGGGAATTTCATATCCTGCACTTTAACTACAACATCTTCCAAAAGACCTCGGGGCCGCTTGATTGATCGTCAGCGAACTGAAGGATCATGCGTGTCTGCTTGAGCAGTCCCAGCCCGAATTCTTGCATTATGGACGAGGGCAGAAGGTTGATGGAAGATCCACTGTCAAGGAGAGTACGCTCGAAGACCTGATAAAAAAATCTCACAACTGATCAGAGGTGCTCCTGTGTCTTGCTTCTTCTGGGGGAGATTGCTAATGGCTGCAACAGTGGCGATGGAGAGAACGTGCTTTTCTACATCTCGGCGTCTGTTTTCTTGCGCTAGGCGACGCCTGTTAGTACATGCCTCTTTCAGTCCTTTCTTCACAGCTGGCATGTATTCCACGGCCTTCAACAAGGGAATCTCAACCGTCAATTTATCTAATATTTCCACAACACCTGGATCAGACAATGCCTTTTTTCGTTTTGCAATTTTTTTGGATTTTTGTATTGCATGAGGAAAATGAATATGTACATCACTGGTAGGAAAATTAGACTTCTTATTTACATCAAAATCATCGCCCATAGAATGTTGTACATCCGAACTACAGAAAGGAGTACAAGCTGTGTCTTGACGTGTTGATGCTGCAGGGCGATCAAAAAGGGTAGCGTCTGCTCCATCGGCTGGCGAAGGATCGGCTGTTGCTGGCGGCTCCTCCAATTCTGGCACGACTTCGCTTCGGCTGCAAGCTTCTTTTTGCTGTTTTTGCTTTTGCTGATTTTATTGTATTTTTTGCTGAGGCTACTGGTGATATGGCACGACGGCTAGACTGGCTTCTCCTTCTTCTTCCTCCTCACCCGCCCCTGGAGCTGGCACGACTGATGCGGAAGATGACGATCCACTTGTTTCTTTATTCACCCCACTTGTGGTAGCAGGCGGAGGCAAGGCCCTACCGCTCCTGAGAGTAACAACATTAGAATAAACAGTAATATCATTACAAGACATGGACAGGACATCACATTCTACCTGCTCTTTCTTTTTGAAATTATTGGGGTTGGCTTCGACCTGAGCCGGAATGGTAGTTCGGGTGGCGGTCAGGTCATCAAGCCGCTTGGTCATTTCCGCTAGCCCTTTGACAAGCTGGGCCAGACAATCCATGGTAGGGTTCGCAGGGGGTATTTCAGTAGGTTCAGCGTGCAGACCATGATGTTGTTGGTTGGATGGGTGGGGAGGTTGTTGCTGGTGGTGCTGCGGTGGTGCAGGAAGTTGAAGTTATTGATAAGAAGGAGGAGGATACTGCTGGTATTGTTGAGAGGGAGCAGCCGCGTACGGATGAAACGGCTGTGGATGGCGGTACTGCGGCTGCTGGTATGGATGATTCTGCCTCCATTGATGTGTAAACTGGGGAGGCTGCTGGTACTGCTAGTGCTGCTGAGAGGATTGGCCAAAACGACCACCTTGAGGTTGGTGGTATTGCCGATTGGCAAATGGCTGACCCTGGGGTTGTCCCTGAGGACGGGTCGGCTGTGCATCATTGCTCCATACCCCGTTCACTTCCTGAATCAGGGGTGGTGGTGGGAAGACTGGATCAGGTACGGAAAGGAACTCTGGCTGGTACACGACCATCTGCTGCTGCAGCGGGCTCTGGTCGGGCGCCTGCACGTAGTATACGTGCTGGACTGCCGGTGGCTGCTGGCTCGGCTGAGGCTGATGCTGCGGTTGCTGCTCGTCCTTCTACTCAGCTGGAGCTTCCAATGGTGTAGCCGACTGAACAGAGTTGATGGTGCCCACCAACAGTTCAAGGTACTTGTTGATCTGATCAAGCTTGTCTAAGTTCTGGGTCCTCTTCTCGATCACAGCAAGTTTCTCGAGGTCCTGTGATCGCTTCTCAATGATGTCTACTTTAGAGAGATGGCCCCCGATGATGCTGAGGTTGGAGCTCTCATCTCTCTCTGTTTCCTTGGACGTTGCCATGTGTACTTGCTTCTGGAGGATCTGGGGCTGCTTCTGATACGCCTTGGATGAAGAGAGGGCGGCCTCTCCTTCGGTCATTTCTTCAAATATCTGCCAGACTACGTCTTCATCCTTGTTAAAATGTGAGCCCCCACATGCTGCGTCCACGAGCCTTTGGCTTTCAATGTCCAGTCCCCCAAAGAAGTGCTGGACCAAGCTGGTCTTGGAGATCTCATGATGGGGACACTTCTCCTGCAGGTCAGTAAATCTCTCCCAGGCTTCGTGTACTGACTCATGGGCTCCTTGGGAGAAATTACTGATACGGGCTCGCATCTGGTTGAGCCGACCTAGAGTGTAATATTTGTGCAAAAAGGCGGACTTCAGCTCCTCCCAGGTCGTCACAACCTTCCCCAAGTGGTTGACCCAATAGAGGGCCTTGTTCTGTAGGTTGAATGGGAAAGCCATCATCTTGACAATGTCCAGAGGGACATTGGGATAGTGTGTAGTACGACAAATGCGGGAAAATTGCTGCAGGTGAATGTAAGGCTCTTCATTGGTATTTCCATGGAATGCAGGGAGAAGAGCGATGAACTGGGGCTTCAGCTCAAAGTGAGCATGTACCGGTGGAATGAGGATCCACTCGGTCATCTGGCTGTCTCCCGGATTGTATGTTTCTTTCAGTGTCGGCTTTGGTGGTGGTGGAATTCTGGGTCATCATTGTAATCATCACCACCTCCACCTCCACCTCCTCCTCCCCTGACTCCTCTACCTCTGCCTCCCCTCCATCGTCTCTGTTCATCATGTCATTCAACATATCCTGGAATGCTGTCTGTGTGAGGGCCTGCTCGGTCAGCTGCTGCTGAATAGCCTGGATAGACGCCAGTGGTTGTACATTGACTTGATTCTGATCTGGCACCTGTCCCTCTGGTAGTGGTGGCTGCTGACCCTTGCCCTTTCCTCCTGGAGCCATGTCAGGGTCTGAGTCGGATGAAATAAACTCCGGAGTAGTCTCCAGGGCTTACACTGTCTTCTATCTGCATAATGAGATAGTCCGAATCAGATCACTTGCAATTGTGTTCAGCTGCCGTGATGAAGCTGGAATTCAGGTCAACCCCAGCATGTTGTGAATGGAAAAGGATGTAGACTGTAATCGACTTCCATTCACAACGGTGAAAGCGGGACAAAAGTGATCCCAATTTATTGGGTGGCCAAGAGAAAGGTAGAAAACGAGAAGTCTAGAGATCGATCCGCAAAGTCCAGATCGGGTTCTCGGGAATCGCCTCGAACTTATTGGCGGAGTTGAGTACATGGAATCGATGTAGGTGTCAGCATGGTCCCGACGAAAACCATCCATGGATCAACTTCACGAAGCACAAGAGAAGGTCGGATGTTGAAAGAAAGATACGATGGTCAACAAGGAATAAAAGGAGTGTAAAACAGTAGAGAGGCTCGGTTGAGCGGGGTGGTCAAAGGGAGAAACAACAAAATGTGCGCAAATGCGTGGGACTTGATCTTTGAACCTTAATCTAGATCCATACAAATACAATACAAAATTGGGTTCACCAACTCACGCCATGAGAAGCCGTAGAAGCTCGGCTATTTATTATCTTTTAATTTTTAGAGTTGTGATTTCAGGCATATCTTATAACAAGTCCTTAGTACGCTACCCTATAGGAGAGAGAGTACTGCCAGAAGAGTATCCCGTACTTGTCCTCCTCCTGTGTAACCTGTAGTCTGTACTTTTTGGAGTCCTTTTAACCCTTCCTGGATCCCTACTCAGCCAAAGAAATAGAGAGAGGAAGCCGATAGGCGAAACCAATACTTCGGTTCTCGCTCGCAACGGAATCACCCGTGAGCGTGCAAGAAACTACTCGGACGCAGGACAATGAGACAGACACCCCCGTGAAGGCGTGGCCTATGCTCAATACTTCGGACAGGGTCGATGCTCTACACAACAGAGAGTCATCATTGGTGACCAAGTCCTACTCGCCTACGTACGATAGGAGCGCCAATACTTCGAAAATCCAGGCGATACACAAGGCAGTTGCATACTGGGTTTTTGGCTTTAATCCTTAGGGGTCGCACTCGCTCAAGGGAGTAGGGTTTTGGTCCCCCTCCAAGGTACCTGAAAACAATGAGGGCTTTATGAACCCGGTACAATGATAGTCCATTACGGATTTTAATTAAGGTCAAAGTTTATTTAGCAGTCTCCTTGTTATAATTTTTGGGTTTTCACTTTTGTTGAGTCTGTTTTCATACCAGCATCTAACGTTTTTGTAGATTTTCATTTAAGTCCTAGGTGCTCAAAATCAGAGGGAGATAGCGGAAAAGCCGTGCAAGTGGTTCCATGATGGAAATGTCACCATTGAACCGAATGATGCATGCTGAGTTAGAAGACTTACAATGCATCCCAGCTCTCTCCATGCTGTATGCAAAACAGAAATTTTAAACCTATCTACATGTCGGTATGCAAGGCACAAAATCGCCCTAAACATTAGCTGCTATTAACGTGAAGAACCATAAGTCGATCATTCATCTCTAGCACAAAGGGTCCGGTCTTGCCTCACCCCTCCTCTGCTCAACACACTTGAGTTTAGGAGAAAGCGCTTTACGGGGCTCGCTATGGCACAGAGGCTAAGAGACAATTGAACGGCTTGTTTAAGTTTGACTAGATCCAAGCGAAGTAGACTATAGGAACATGCATTCTTATTAATGTTTGGACCTAGCTACCGAGTCAAGCAACCTATGTCTAAGGGCTCCAAGCACACAAAACAAAATAAAATGAAGGCGGAAAACTCAAAACTTCGGAAAACAAAGAAAAGAAGGCGATGAAAACTCGAAAAGCCGCGATGAGGCCCCCAGGTGAACAATCACCCAGGCACTGGACCTCATTGTGAAGTGTAGAGTCCTGTTTAATTACATGCCAAAATTGTCTCTCTCTCACCATAAATTACAAAAATAATCCTATGTTTTCTAGTCCCATTTAATCCCCATCTCCTTGCTTCCTTGATGCTCTCTCCAGATGGTCACGAGGTGAAGACCATCCTCCTCCAAGCTCGACTGCCTTGGATCCCTAAGAAGCCATCCTCGCGTGGCGGGCCCTCGCATCAAAGTCACAAAAAGATTGAATTAGTATAGCTCAACCAATCAAAATAGAGCAGATATAAAATAATCACAATAAATAAATCAATCAATAGAGCATGGTGATTAATGACAATAAAAATAGCTGCTCACAAAATCAATGATGAATAAAAAATTTCTATACAAGAATGACAAAATAAATTAGGCTATGCTCATTGCTCCCCAGCAACGGCACCATCTGATAACCAAGAATTTTACGCGGGTCACAATAATATATATAGTGTCGCTGAGGCGACCGCTCACAGAACGTCGGTTATACAACAATTAACCCACAATAAAAGAATGAATGAATTAAGCCAAAAAATGTGAATTAATATTTATTACTCTACTACAAGATGTACAGTGAACAAGTATGTAGAGGTCGAACCACAGAGAGCAATACAAAATGCAATAGCCTACATGTACCACAGAGTCATCCTTGTGTGAAGCCTATTTTTGTGGGTTTTATTTTTTTGTTTTTTGTTTTTTTGTTTTATAATTATTAATATATATTTTTTATTTTCATAATATAGTTATATAATATATATATATATATAATTTATAGACTATGAATATATAGGATTTCTTTCAAATAGGACTTGGTCCTTCCATCCTTAAGGAAGGCCAGCTCCTTTTTTGTAGAAAACATGACGACTTTAGTAGAATATGTATACATATTGTATTATAATGTGCAGTTTTTATATTTGTATTATTATATGCAGTTTGTATGCAGTTTTGTATTTATAATGTGCCGTTATAATACAAACTGTATACACATTCTACTAAAGTGCTCGTGTTTTATACAAAAAGATGGTGGCCCTCCTTAAGTCAGGAAGGATGCATCCTATTTGAAAGGCCCCCTATGAATATATAAAGAAATATATATATATATATATATATCCCTAGAAGGTAGGTATACAACATATAATACATACATTAGAAATATATACATAAATAATAATTTTTATATATATATATATATATTTTACTTTTAGAATGTCATATATTAATAGATATATATATATATATATAGATATATCTTTTTTATTTTCTCCCTTTTTTTAATAGGGTAATATATATAAAGGGGAGATATAATATTTATAAAAATATACAAAAATGGTCAAAAATTCAAAAATAAAGTCTTTTTGGTATTTTCATGATTTTTTACTATTTTTCTGATTTTTGGGCATTTTTCAAAATATTTTTAGTATTTTTAAATAACAAAATAAGGGAAAGCGGGGAAATAGGGACTGGCTGTAAGAAAAATAGGAATTAAAAATAGCAAACAACCACAAAATTTTTCCACACTAATTTTCAAATAAAGACAATAAAATATAGAAGAAACAGAAACTGAGTTTATATTCATCTGAGTTTTCTTTGATTTTTTATATTTTTTTTGAAACTTTTATGTGTTTTTGAATTTTTAAGGTTTTTCTTTTGAGATTTTTAGGGATTTTTGGACTGACACTAAAGTAGGACAAAATAGACCATAGATATTTTTTTGGGATTTTCCGAGGTGTTTTAATATTTTTTTGGTATTTTATAATCTAGATAGTAAATAAAAAGCATGTTTTTGATTTTTAATAAATGCAAAAATGCAATAATATTAAAAACTAAAAATATGGCATGCAAGAGCAATTTAACAGGAGCTTATATCCATTTTTGCAAAATTTTTCAAGGAAATATGAAGCCTCAAATAAATGGACAAAGCATACAAAAAATATATGGCCTGACAGGGTCATTTTTGCAATTAAAATATTTCTCAGGGGCATCCATGCAAAAATTACAACAGAGATAAACATTTACTTTTATTTTTAGGGCCATTTTACAATTAATAAAACCCGGCGGGGTTTAGATGCGAAAATCACGTGCCTCACGTGGGGACTGCACGTGAGGCGCGGAGGGACTAGTATGCAAATATAAAAACTTCAGGGGGCCTTCTGCAAATTCTGCAATTTATTTACAACGGGGATTTTTATTTATGGTATTAAAAGATAAATACAAAAAGCAGGGGGAGGTGTCTGAAATGTACCCCCAATAGGCGCTTGATCCAATGGTTGATCATCTTCCACTTGCCACGCGTCACGTATCCGTCGGCCGATACCGATTTGCAGATGATGGCTGAGATGAGATCAGCCTTGCTGATCGGACGGTGGATGCGAGGCTCCATCTGACGGTGCTCGTTCAATCTGGGCCGACCCTCCTGATCTGACGACGCTGAAGGTCCCAGGAAGAACAGGGAAGAAGCTCGCCCCCGGCGAGCTTCGATCGTGCAACGTCGGCTTCTCCGGGCATCTCCCTCGCATCTGAAGTGCTCTACACATGGCTGGAGGTCTTTCGCATCTTCTGAAGGTCTCGCCATGGCTTTTAGAGGTCTGAAGGACTCGAACGAGGTCGATGAAGGACAAGACCTCCAGGACCCTCTTCCTGGTTCGATTCGAGCCCAGATGGGCTCCCTTCTTCGTTGGACCTGCATAGGAAGAACCGGGGGAGCGAGGGCTTCTTCCTTGACCCGGGATTTTGAAGCTATACAGCAAGATGAGGGGGTGGCAGAGGAGCTCCGGCGAAAGGCGGAGGTGGAGCTCCGATTCACCAAGACCAGAGGTCTTGGGTTGAACAAAGGCTTGCGATCGATGGAGAAAACGATGGGGAAAGAAATGGGAGGCGAACGACGGTCGGGTACAGTCGAGGTCACCGTGAAGATGTCGCCGGAGCCGAGCTCCGGCGAACTTCGAATTTTGGATTCTAAGCTACGATGATTAACTAAAGACTAAACTAACTACTGGAATTAAAAGCTAACATTAAAACCTAACTAAAAAGCGATAAAAGAGCAGCTCTTATACCTGGGGGCCACCAGGGAGCAGGACGGACGCCAGAGCTCCACCGCGTCAAAATTGCCCTTCCTCCGGCCGATTCGAGGTGCTGGATCACTCCCCCTGTCACGAGGAATGTCCCAGGAACGAAATCAAGGCTTTTGGATGGATTAAAATTGGCCAAATTTGAGGAAGGGAGCGGAGCTTCTTATTTATAGACATTGGCATGGAGCCTTATTGACCGGCGATTATTGCATGATCCAATGAGTATCAAATTGATCCAAATTATCGGCGGGTATCAGTGATGATCAGAGATCAATTCTTGTGAAGGAAGCGAGCTCGATCGATGGACGGGATGGCCGTAAAAAAGGGAAGAAATCCGGGGAATCGACAGTTCAGAGGCGCCGGGTCCCGGATGGGATAGTTGACCGGGCGGTCAACAAGGGCTGGCGCCCCATTGGTCCACGTCGGCCGCTAAAACACAAAACAGGAAATTTGATTCTAAAATGATTTATTTACCATAGTAAATGATTTTATTAGAATTTCCTTAAAAAATAAAAAATGTGTATTTTTTCATGTAGTATTTATTTGTGATTTTTATTGAATTTTTCGAAGTGATTTATTATAGTTTTATTTTAATAATGTGTATATGTATGTATTTACATGTATTTTGTATCTTTTAATTAATTTTTTAATTTGTTTATTTTATTATTTTATTGGCTTATTTTATAAATTTATAATTTATTTTTGTGAGTATAAAGGTATTTTTATTTAATTTTTATGAGTTTATTTCCATTTTTAAATAAATAGAGGTAGGTATATATAGGTATAATTATAGGTCTTTTGCCTATATATTGTACATACTTTATTTATTTATTGTATTTTCTTGATTTTTATTTTGAATTTACATTTTTAATAAGTTATATGTAATATTCACATTATTATAAAATATAAAAGAAGAGAAAAATTAAAGAGTGTTTTCCCCTTTTATTTATATACATTCTTGGTCATAGGTATTTTGCCTACTAACTTGCATAGGCTTATTTTATTTTATTAATCCTTTTTAGTTTTAGTCTAATTTTAGTATGTATATGTATTATATACATTATTCACAAAATTCTAAAAATAAAATTGGATAAAAATAATGGGCAATGAATAAATTGAATATTTTAATCAGGCAGGCTGCACAATGGGGGCCAAAAACCTAATTTTTGCAGATGGACTCCAAAAATTATGAAACCAATTTTATTAAATAGTTCTTGGAAAGCTATATACAATTAAAGGTGAGTTTGGGTTATTTGGAGTTTTTATTTGCAAGATATGGGTCTGTGAAGTTGAGATTTTGGCTTTTTATTCTGTGTATAAAATGTACACTGAGTATTATTTTTACACAAACTCAATTTTGTATTCTTATTTACATTATTATCTACAACTTTCATGAACAAAGTTTCTTTATTTGACTAATAAATAATTATGTACAAAATAGGTGTCAAAAATGCATAAATAAAGGCATGAATAAATGAGGTATTTATTGTACACTGGCCCTTATCTCCCCCTACTTTATTCCTTGTCGACCAATCCCATACTGGCCTTGGTATCGGGGTTAGGGTCATAAAATATTTGCAATATTTTGCTCCTTTTTCTGTTCTTCTCTTTATTCTATAATTTTGGCATTAAAAACCTTATTTATTGCATAATTAATATACTGAATGATGAATGCTATTATGTATAATTTGATGCTATTTACATGCATTTGCTGGGGTTTTTGAGGCCAAAATGATAGAATAAAGGTGATGAAATGGAGATTCATCAGTCACCAACCTATCATGGATTGTGCTGCAGATCATTTCGAATTCTTGGAGGTGAAGGTGTGGCTCTTCGGTCGCCAGCCCATGGAATTTCGGAAGTAGCTGAAACATGTGCGGGCGAAGCTCGAAGTCTTCAAGGATGGTAGGGAGTCGAATCCACCGATGAGTGAGGGATGCTGCTGGATTGTGTAATTCCCTCATGATTGTCTATGGCGGCCTCTCTTGGTTGGGTTCTCCTCCCTCGTTCTGTACTACAGGAATATCTCCTCCACCGCCACCGCCCCCAGGTCGGTTTTCTCGCATCTGCGTTATTTCTCTCATGAGATCACCCATAAAGACTCCCTGGTCTCGGATCTGTCTCTGCATGGTCTCCAGGGATGCTAGCAAGGAATTGTTGATGGCGGCTTGATCAAATAAGAATGGAGGGTGCTCGTGCTCATCTGGGTGCTCTCCTCTGTCAGCCATGTCTGGGTTCTCTGAAAAAGCAAAAGAACCCATCTCAGGTGCCGTCAAATGCCCTGAGCTCTGTGATGCACTAAATTCTGAAACTCTTGGACTGATAGAAGGAGAATGAGAAGGGTGGTCGAGGGGGAACATGGTGGAAGTGAATTCAGGCTCCGAGAGTGGGTCTGGACTCTCCGAGGTTGCCCTAGATGAATGGGGAGGAGTGCTAGATAGCGGTGCCGACAAAGTAGGCCTAAGAGACCTCCTTCCCATCATCGTGATTATTGATAAGAGCAAGGTTGCAAAATGAAGAAGAAAGAAGGGAGAAGCAAAATTGCGCACAAGCGTGCAGTGTTTTTGATCTTGACCTAAAATCGACTAGCAATCAAACACAAAACATGGGAGTTGACCAACTCAACGCGTGAAGCCGTGAAGGTTCGGCTTTTATCTTTGTAGTTTTTAGCTTGAATTCAGGAATTAATCTTTCAACGAGTCCTTAGAGCACTACGCCTAAAGGAGAGAGAGTACTGCCGGAAAAGTATTCCCGTACTTGTCCTCATCCTGTGTAACCTGTAGCTTGCACTTTTTAAGGTCCTTGTAACCCTTCCTGGATTCCTACTAAGCCAAAGAAAAGAGGGAGGAAGCCGATAGGAGAAACCGATACTTCGGATCTCGCTCACAACGGAATCACCCGTGAGCGTGCAAGATCCTACTTGGACGCAGACGGTGAGACAGACACACCCGTGAAGGCGTAGCCTATGCTCGGTACTTCAGACAAGGTCGATGCTCACACAATAGTGAGTCACCACTGATGACCAAGCCCTACTCGCCTATGTACGATAGTAGCGCCAATACTTCGGAAATCCAGGCGATACACAAGGCATCTACAAGCTGGGTTTTTGACTCTAGTCCTTACGAAGATGCTCAACTCACTTGGAAGGAGACCTTCCCATGAAACCTGAAGAAAAATGAGTGTATTACTCTCCCCAATCAATGAGTCCAATTACCAATTTTATTTAGGTCAAAGTTTTCTTAGCAGTCCCTTTTTTAATTTTTTTTGGTGTTATCGCTTCTTTTGAGTAGATTCAAACAAACGCCTAACGATTTTGTATTTTCTTTGATTCCTACTTTGTCCAAAAACAGAGGGAGAAAAGAGTCGGAAAAGCCGTGCAAGTCGGCACCAAGATGGAAATCTCACATTTGTGCCTAAATGATGAATGCAAAGATAGAATGATTTACAGCACCTCCAGCTCTCTCCATGCGGGATGCAAAGCAGAAATTTTTAAACCTAAGCTACATGTCGATATTCAAGCGGAAATCGTCCTAAGTAGGCAATTGCTACGTGAAGAACCACAAGTCAACCACCAATCTCCAATCCTAAAGTCCGGTCTAGGCTCACCCAATCCTCCTCTCCACACATCGAGTTCAGGAGAAGCGCTTGGCGGGATGAGCTCGCGGCGCGGCGGATCGAAAAATGGCGAGTCAACTGTTTAATTAAACTAAGTCCAAATACGAGCTATAGGTACATGCAATGATAATTAGGGTGTTTGGACCTAATCTAATCGATCAAGCAAAAGCCTAGAACTAAGGGCTCAATCCACAAAAGAAATGAAAAAGAAATCAAAACCGACAAATGACAGTCGAGAAACTCGGTGAAATCCGCGGTGGGCCCCCAGGTGAACAGACACCTGGAAGTTAGACCCGAAGTGTCCTGAGTGTCCGAATGTCCTGTATTATTACAATTCAAATAGTCTCTCTCTCACCAAAGAAAATGAAAGCTATCTAACTAATCTCTCTCTCACTCCTCCTACTCTCTCCTGTCGGTTGGGCTAAGAAAGCCGACTCTGCGTCCCAAGGCTGCACCGGATCACCTAGGCGATCCTCCTCGCTCCGCGGTCCCTCGCAAGAAGACAAGAAAATAGGTGATTAGAAAGCTCATAGGTATATATCAAAAACAAGAGAGATGAAATAGTAAGCATTAATGTGGACAAATAAACACAATCAGACAAAAATGTGATCAATTCGATGTTGCTCCCCGACAACGGCGCCATTTGATTAACACGGAATTGAGAGTGGTCGTATTGATTCACAAGGCGAATCAACAGTCGATGTCTTGACCACTACAAAATCCCGTATTTAATCAACAATTAACCCACAATATAAATATCAAGATATGACAAACAAATGTGAAGTTAAAATTTATTTTTAACTCTACATAAAAGATGTATAGATGCAAGTACGTAGAGAGTTCGAACACAGGGAGCAAGGCATGATAGATCAACAAGTGTGTGTGTGTGTGTGTGTGTGTGTGAATGTGATGTGATTGTCTACACTATACAATTCAAAGGTTTTTGTGGGTTTTTAATTTTTATATTATTTTTTTAATTTTTAATTTCGTATTTTGTTTTTAATTTTCTGATTTTTATTTTTTTTTCTTTTTATATTTTATATATTTTTTTATTTTCTTTTTCAATATTGGAATATATAAACTATATAAGAAAAGAGGGTATAGGCTATTTACAAAAGTAAGGAAAAATAGTCAAAAATTAGGAAATAATATATTTTTGGCCTTTTTGTAATTTTTTTACTGTTGTTGTGATTTTTGGGTATTTTTCAGAATCTTTTTAGTTTTTTTAAAAGCTAAAATAAAGGAAAACAGTGAATTAAGATTCTGGCTGAAATTAAAATGGGAAGGAGAAATACCAAACAGTACCAAATTTTCCCAAATTAATTTTCAAAATAAAGAGAATAAAATGGAGAACCTACAGGAACTGAGTTTGCATTTTTTAGATTTTTCTAGAATTTTTTAGTTTTTTTGGAAGTTTTTGGGTATTTTCTAATTTTTAAGGTTTTGGTTTTGAAATTTTTAGTGGTTTTTGGACTGACACTAAAATACAATAAAATAGACCTTAGATAATTTTTTTGGAATTTTTCAAGGTGTTTTACTATTTTTTTTGATATTTTCTAAGATAGACAGTAGCTAAAATGCATGTTTTTTATTTTTAATAAATATTAAAATGCAACAAAAATGAAAAATAAAAATATGGCGTGAAAATGCAAGTTAACGGGAGCTTATAATGATTTTTGTGGAATTTTTGGGTTTTAGAAAGGCATGAAATAAATAGACAAAGTACATAAAAATACCAAGCCTGACAGGGATATAAGTGCAATTAGCGAAGCATCCAGGGGCTATAATGTAATTTTTCCAAAAAATATATAACTGAAATACAAATTTCCTGGACTAGATGTCAATCACAAAAACCGCTGGGATATGCTCGCAAAAAGGCCACCTACGCGCGTGCGACGCACGCGCCTGGGGAGGACTAAATAGCAATTACCCAAAATTGTTACAGTACATATAAAAGTTCCTGGTCTAAAGTGCAATAAGTAAACCCTGGGGGCCTCTCTACAAAATGGCCACCCACCTCACGCGCACAGGCACGTGAGATGACATGGCCGAGGATCTGTTTGCAATTCTAAAGAGTATGGGGGTCTATCACTAATATTACAAAAATACTAAAGCTTCCGATGAATGTTTAAATGCTAAGTAATAAATACAAAAACTTGAGCAGGGTAGTTTGCAAAATACCCACGCAAAAGCGATCCGACGGCGGGAGATCTTCACTTATGCCACGTGTCGCGCCTAGGATGCACGATGACTTTTCGCACCAAGGGCTGAGATTAGATCTCAATGGGTAGATCTACGGTGCAGGCGAAGCGTGATCTGACGGCTGCTGCTCCTCATGAAGAGCGGGCTCGATCGGACGGCTCTCAAGCCCTCAGGAAGAACACACAAGGAACCGCGCACCGATGAACCTCGCGCGACGATTCCAAGTGAGTCTGTCAGCTTCTGGTGGTGGCCCAAGGTGCAAAAGCTTCCTGGGGAGGCTCTCTAGTGGCTGGAGGTCTTAGGAAGGCCGGAGGACATCAGGCGCTCGCCTGCGAGGTCGGAGTAGCCGCATCTCCCCAGGTATCTCCGGTGAACGCCCAAAAATTGCCCTTAGCGCTCTTGAAGGCTACAGGACCTGCACAAAAAGAAAGTGACGCCGTCGAGGGCAAAAAGCCTCGACGGTTTGCGAGGCAAATGGGAGCAGGGGACATCGAAGTGAAGCTTGGCCGGAGCAAGCTCCGACGAGGATATCGATTTAGCGAATCGATGGATGGAAGTAGAGGATAACGATGGCTGTGGACTCCTATGAGTATTAGGAATAAAATGCGAAGGAAAAAGAGGGGAGAAATGGTTGCCTCAATGGCTGGAGCCAGAGGAAAAGTTATACCTCGACGACTGTCTTTACCGGAGGTAATGGAGACGCCTCCGACCTCCTTCACCTTGGCTGATGGCACAAAGATGGAGCTGTCACCTCCAGGTCTTCTTGGAGCACGAAAAGGGCGAGGAGGGGTGGACCGAAGGGACTCCCATTTCAAATGGGAGTCAGGGCTCCAAGTTATGTGGTTGATGACCGTGCATCAAAGAACGAGGAATAGCGTCTCGCATAGCGATCCAAAATCCAAGGTAATCACTGGGCGAGTAAGGTGGAAGATCGAGGAGAAAAAGGTCAGAAGGAAGGATCATGAAAGGGTGCAAGGAGACGCCTCGAAAAATCCACGAAAATTGGGTCAAACAAGGTCTGACACAATGCATAGGGATGAAGGTCAGACTGTTGACCTTGGTCAACAGTCCAGACCACCTGGTTGGTCCACGTGGACCAACCAGGAAAAACCTCTAAAAAATCATGTAAAAATTAGTTTAAAAATAGTAAATGACTTATTTAATTTAAGATTATTAAATGAAAAATGTTTATAATTTTATAAAGTATTTTATAGTGATTTTTATTTATTTTTATGAGGTATATTTTTACAAGTTGCTTTATATAGCATATATGGTATTTTACTTGTATATTTTAGTATTTTTTATTTGATATTTTTAATTTCTTTAATTATATTTATTATTTTAAAAAATTATAAAATACTTTCATACACTTAATTATATTTTTTTATTTTTCTGAATTGTTTTGTATATTTAATAAAATAAAAATGTTGTGTGTATAGGTGTATATATAGGTCTGATACCTATGTATTAGATATATAAGTATTTTATTTTGTATTTCTTTTATGTTTTTATTCTGATTTTAATGTATACAATTATTATAAATAATATTTACAAAATTATAAAATATAAAAATATAAAAATAATGAATAAATAATAAATTGAATATTTTAATCTGTACAAGTATACAATGTGGGTCCAAACCTCAACTTTCAAACCGTAGCTCCGCCAAATGCAAAACCACCACCATTAAATAGCTTATTTTATTCTATATACAATTAAATGAGTTTGCTGCATTTGGAGTTTTTATCTGTGAGAAACAGCTCTGGGAAGTCGGGATTCTGGATTTTTATTCAGACCATAACTTTTTATCTGTACATTATTTTTGAATGAAATTAATTTTGTATTTTTCTTTTTTTAATTATCTACAATTTCATGTACAAAGTTTCTTTATTTGAGGTGTAAAAAGTGGAACCGAAAATGGGCCCCAAAATGAATAAAGAATGGATAAAAAGTACAGGTATTTATACTGTATTTTGACCCTTATCTCCCCCTACTTTATTCCTTGTCGACCTATTCATCAAGATGCCTAGGTCTCGGGGCTTTGGGTCATAAAATATTTACAATATTTCTTTTCTTTTATTTATTCTATAATTTTGGCTATAATTACAGAATTTTATACACTAATTAAATGCACATGCATGAATGCTAAGATGCTCTAATTAAAGGTATTTACAGGCATTTGTAAGGGTTTTTAAGGCCAAAATGATAGAATAAAGATGATGAAATGTGGATTCATCACCTCCTAATGGTCGCTGAAGATTCTTGAAGGTCCTCCGCGTCAAATGGTGATGAAAATGGGGTCCGTCCCCGTTGATCGATGACCTGGATCACCTGGTCTGCTGTAGATGAGTTGTGAGTCCCAGATGCTCAATCCGCGTCCAGATGGTGTGCCTAAGTCCTACAAGTGGATCACTAATCGGAGACAAAGCTCTGGCCACCCTTATTAGGTTGAAACAAAGAAAAATGGATGGTGGATGGATGACCTCCAGTGAGGTAATCAGATATGAGGTCAACTTCCAGATCCAGAGCATATCCCGTTGATCAGGTATGAGGGAATGATGGAGAAATGGATGGAGATCGTGAAGCAATGGTCGGAATGACACACGACACTATGGTAGGCCTTCGATCTAGCTGGTCGCAGGCATATCTAAAAATTTCAATTCTGAACTAAATTTGAAAGAAAATGCAAAACTAAAGACAAAAAATGAAACCTACATTGGAAATGGATGGTTGTAGCCTCGATTCAGTGATGATTGTCCGAAGAAATGTGTCACACCGGTGAAGGTCCGACAGAACTCGATCTCTTTCCCCAGGCACAATTATGCTCTCCCAGCTATGAAAGAGACTTCACCTCACCTTATCTCTCTCCAGAAACCAACCTCGAGCGAAATTGTGGATGGAAAACAGATATAAAAGGAATTGGATCTAGAGAGGGGAATTTATAGAGCTGAGCTACAATGATTTTGAAATTCAGAATGGTGTGCCAACCGAGGCCGTGAAGTGAAGATCTTATTTGGGTGAATTAAGGAGATATTCGGGTGAGAGATTGGTGAAGGAATTGGAGGATTGGAGGAAGGATCGGGTTTGGATAATTCCAAGAAGAAAGAGGTCTGGCATTATGGGTCGAAGGATGGAGTTGATCTGGGTTAAATAGAACCGGGTTCAACCAATGGGGAGGCTCCAATCCACTAAAGGACATGCATTAAATGACAAAACAACCAATAAATAAAAGGAACATATAAAATAAATAGTACATAATTTTAAATTTAAAATTTTTAAAAATAAACCATGTTAATAAATAAATAAACTTAATTTATATAATTTTAATAAATTAGATAAATTAAATAAATAGGTAAAAATAAACGAAAACCTTTATTCATAGGTAAAAATACCTATATATACAAGTCAATTTTGAATAAATTATTTGTATAAATACTTGCATAATTTATTATTTATTAATTTCAGAATAATTTAGGGATTTTATTTAAGTTTTTATTTAATTTTTGTGAATTATTTTAATAAGTTAAATACATAATTTTATATAAAATATAGGCATGTGATACCTAGACAATGAGTACTTTATTTTATTTTTGTTTATTTTTGGTTTTTGTAGGTTTTGTTTGCATTTTATATAAATAAGATACAATATATACAAAATATTAAAAATACAATATGTGCAAAAAATACAAGAAAGAAGAATAAATAAAATAGAGTACAATATAGGCATAGTATATAATAACACTCTGAAAAGCCACTTTTCACATCTTAACTTCGATTTTAATGAAGCCACTTTCATTTTAAAACTTATTTAATTTTGAACACAATGAAAATGAGTTTGTTTATTTTGAGTTTTTATGGAGAAGATATTGATTTGATGAGTCTTGCTTTGTGGCTTTTTCAAAGTGTTATTATTTTTTTCTACACAATGATTCTTCATGCAATTATTTTGAATATTTAAAATTTATTTTTATGTACAAGTTACAAGAAGAAAATATTTTTATTTCAGGTTATTTTTGTGATAAAATAATAGAAGGTATGTGCAATAATGTACAATGATGAATATACAAGTGTAAATTGATTTTCTTGAGTTTTACAGACAAAGTCCCTATCTCTTCCTACTTTAATCCTTTTTGATTAGTTCTCATCTTGACCTATTCTCGGGGTCAGGGTCAGCATGTATTGCATATATATAGCCTTTTATTTTCTTTATTTTTCTTTTCTTTATTTATTCCTTTCTTTATTTTAGGTGAAAATAGTGATAAAAATATAAAATATTTATAAAGAAAAGATGATAATTAAAATGTGATATTTATTGATATTTACAGGTATTTTATAAGGGATTTTAAGCTAAAATAAATGAATAAAGATGATGAATAGGTAATTCATCAACCCCTATATTTTACCTTTGCTAGTCCCTCAGAAAACACTTATTTGAAGAATAAGTTACTAAAAAGAAAAAAGAAAAAAGGAAAAATAAAGAACTTAGAATAATGTGTATTTTTAAACTAATCTTTATAAATTTAAGTATGGAGCTTAGTCAGACCTTTGTATTATTAGTTTGGATGAACCTTATTGGAATAGGATTTATGACTCAACAACCTTTAAGTTCCACAAGTATCTTTTCTGTTCGCCTTGACAATCAGGTCAGAACAAGTCATCATACACAAATTCTGATGACTATGAATCTACTTGTATTGTGTAAGTGAAATATAGCTCTCGACATTGATGAATCCATGATTCATTACCTTTATTATTTCATTTTGGCTAAAATCCTTGGTAAAATACATGTAAATATCTATTAATTCCAACTAATTATCATTCTAACCACAAATATTAATATTATATATTCATCACTTATTTTATCCAAAATAAAAGAATAAAGAGAAAAAGGAAAATAAAAGAAAAGAAGGATGTATATAGAATATATATAGACTGATCCTAACCCCGAGACCAAGTCAATATTGACTGGGTCGACAAAATAAATAAGTAGTGGGAGATAAGGATCCTAACTTATAAAAATATCAAGAAAATCAAGACCAAAAATATAATTTACCCATTTTACACAATGTGAATACTTCAATTATTTTATTCATCACTTATATCACCTCAAACCAAAACACTTCTTTTGTAAAAGTTGTTCATAAAAATATATATTATTTTATAAAAATTTCAATAAAAATATTTCATCACAAAAATAATTAACCGCAATGAATAAAAAAAGGCCCCAAAAGCTGAATTCCAAGGTTCATAACTATTTATAGATAACTCCAAACATACCAAGCTCACTTTTAGAATCTGTTTTATACTTAGTACTATTTACTAAAAATATAAAAAAATATATTACACTAAAACCAGTGAGTTTCGACGTTTGGGACCCGTTGTCTACATGTACTATATGTAGAAATTTCGCAGGTTTTTAATCAATCAACCGTAAACCCGATTAATTTAATTTCTTTTCCTAAAATCTTATACAATTGTATAAAAAATATAAAAATATAATTAAGTTGAAATACCAATAAAATCCGAAGCCTCGAAGTCGCTACCTAAATTTGTCCGACCACGTAACTCAGCCGTATGAACTCCGAATTGGCAAACTTAGTTCGAAAAATTATATTATTAAATTATCTACAAAATGGCACTATTTTTTGCTAAAATCAGAGTTAATGCAAAAAAAACATGGTTTTCGGGTCCATATTGGTATAATGTACAATGTACCGTAAGTTATATTATTATTTTATACTAAATGTAAGTAAATATTAATTAATTAATTAATTTTATTTAGTTATTTATGTAATCTATTTATTTATTTATTACTAATTATTTACTAATTACATATATTAATTATTTAACAAATTATTTTTTCCTCATTTTTTTTCTTCTCTCTCTTACTTTACCAATCTTCTTCTTCCTCCTCCCGTAACCCTCTTCCTTCAACCCACCTCCTCAATCACCCTGCTACCGCCTCCTCCTCTTCTTCTCTGACCGACCAACAACCTCAACCACGTCAACGGCATGGCCTTTGGCCGGTACCCCAACCGTTCTCGACTTCCACTCACTGCCGGGCGGTGTCCGCACCATACCCCTCTATAAATACACCTCGACCCCTTCCGGCCAGAGGGATCCGCCATTTCTCATTCTACCCCCAACCACCGAGCTCCAGAGCGAGAGCGTGGGTGACAGCCACCCTTAACCCCCGTCGAGAGAGGAGGAGAACCGACGTGATCACGCCGGCGTTGAAGCTCTCGAGCTCCGTCGTGCGCACAAGCCTCTATGACGTGCCGCTGCATCGAGGCAACAACTTTTCATCTCCCAGGCACATCACATCATCCGCAACCTCCGTCGTTCATCTCCCAGGCGCATCACTTTTGCTTTCAATCTCCAGGTTAGAATCATCCTTCGATTCCTTTTCTCTTCTTCATCATTCTCGTTCTTCGATCTCTTCTTCTCTTCTCATTTATAATTCCATCGATTCTTAACCAAAGTCAACCTATGCATATTCTATCCATTCATATACCTATCTCACGCACACATGCTTCATTGTTTTCATGTGGAATCTCTTTGATCATGAGCTTCTTTTGCATATTTCTCATGGCGATTAGTTAGAATTACATATCTAACTCAGCTAAAATATCAACGTACCGATCCGAGTTCCGATTCGAATCGAATCGAGAAATTTTCTTCATTTGCAGGTATTCTGATTGAAATCGAGTTCATCGAGGATCATCTCCTCTATTTGATATCGATCTGTGTCGTCGATCAACAATCAACGATGGAGGGTAACACAATATGAGATTCCCCGATGTCTCGTACCTCATCTGGAGGCGAAACACTTAAAAAATCTGGAGTCAAATGAAGCAGCAACTCAATGTCGCTTTTTCTCAAATCAGATCCTTCATCGTTCTGGAAGTTTCACCAGGAGATAGAACCTATCCTTGCAAATTGGAGCATTGTCCAATCAAGATTCCAACTGCCTTCATCGGAGATATTTGCCGCAACCATGGGCGGAGGGAAGGAGGGGCGGGTAGGGGCCGTGGCCCCCCCTCCAAAATTAGTAATTGCATATATTGTGGTCTTAAATGCTCCTTCTTTGTAAATCCTCCTTCAAATCGCTCGTAGTGGTTATCGGAGATCAACTCTGATCAGAGCTCCAACGGAACAGCCGCTCGTCATTTCATTTCGAGGAAGAACAACCTCTATCCCTGATCGAAGAGTAGCCATTCGATCTAGCTCAGATCGCACGGCCTTCACCATGCCATGCGTCAGTAATCCAAGCCGTGCCGCCTCACCTCTCAAGGCTTCACGTGCAAGTCACGAGCAACTCAAGATTTTTGGATTGAATTGCAATTTCTGACCCCAAACTCTTCTGAATCTCTTTACAGGTCATCGTGAGATTTGTTCTGCTGCAGACAAAGTCACGTGGTCGACCATGTGATGATTGGGGTTAATTGCGCTGATACATTCAGCGGTTTAGCTAATCACAAACATGTCCTGGTTGTTAGCAGATCACGTGGAGATCAGGCTTTTTTGGAACTTTTACGCTAATACCCTTCTAGCTTCTGCAAATTTACACTCGCACCACGACATTTCTAGAAATTTTACGCGCGAGCCCCTACGGATTTTAATTTTTGCATGCAAGTCCGTTTTCCCAGGAAATTACTTATCTACCCCATATAGTGTATATCACCCCTATAACTACTCTGTACACATTAAATAAAATCCTAAGATACAAAATACAATAAAATACATGTTAATGCCCATCAATACCATATATACAGTATTAAATAAATTTTGAAAATAAAAATACTTTTAGCATTAAATAAATTCATTAAAAACACCATAAAAACACAACAAACTTTAAAAACACATAAAAATATAAAAACCTACCTAAAAATCCTATAAAAAGTAAACTTAGTATATTTTACTATATTTTACATAATAAATTTAAAAAAAATAAAAATTGAATATTAAAATAAATAAAAAAAATACAAAATTCGTAAAAATTTCAAAAATCCATAACTAAATAAATATAAATCACCTAAAAACACACAACCTATCACTAGAAAGATATTTTTACCTAATTTCAAAAAATAAAAATAAAAAATTTCTCACTCTTTTCAATCTTAAAATCTCAAAATATGTTACATTTTTTTAAAAAAACTCAATTTTCTCACATTAAAATTAACCAAAATCCATAAACATCCTAAAAATCCTTTAAAATCCATAAAAACAGAAAAAAAATTAAAACATAAAAATAACCAAATAAAAAATCACAAAATATTTTCTAAAATAATAAAAATCACAAAATCATTAGAATTTACAAAACAATATAAAATTCGTAAAAAAAATTAAATATAAATCCAGAAAAATCCTTAAAAAAAATAAAAATTAGGAAACCTTCTACCTTAGTTTGTCTATAGTTAAACCCTAGTACCAATAGTTTGCCTCTCTGAGTACGACACTCCCGTGCTTAACCGCTATACACTTAAATTTAGGAGTATAAATAAAATAAAGAAGATCAAACAAAAAATTTAATCTTTTATCGTAAAACTCACCTGGTCGATAAAACTACCGTAAAATCTCTTTTTTGTCTCTTTTACAGGAATAAAGAAGCTGATCAGGTGGTGTTTTTTTTCAGATGGCGCCGTTGCCAGGGAGGAACGCTAGGGTAGCCGTAGACTTAGGTTTAGGGTTTCTTGTAGCCATCTTAGTTCTTTCTCCAACCTCACGATTTTTTGTTTCTGAGTTGTGCAGCACAGGTTGAGCTGCATATCTGAGAACCACAAAGCTGATTTTTGTAACTTTTTGTAAAAAAATAAAAAAATTGTTTCATAGGAAGGGGCCCCTTTGGGGTATCCCGACTCGTACCTCTCCTTCCATTCTTCTCGGGGTCTGATTCAACAGGGGCTGTACTCCTGGTGGAGCAGGGCACCCACCACGGCTTTTTCGCTCATGATTTTTCTTGATGATTTTTCCGTGGCTTTTCAAGATAGGTGCTTGTTAGGATTTATCGGGTTTTCCCTTTCTCTGTGCACTGTAGCTTAGATGCTTTTTAGATTACGACACCTAGTTGCTTGTATATAGGGCCATACCCAAAAGAAAAAATACGTTAGACGATTTTCTATGAAAATATCAAAAAAAGTGAAAGCTGAAAATTAAAACAGGGACCATTAATTTCTATCTGACTTTAAAATAAACGTAAGGACTCCACTTGTCTTGGGGAGATCAACCCCCAAAATTGCATCGCGGGTACGCTGTTCAGACTTTACGAGTGAGAGATGACCTATAAGGTAGAGCCAGAGTCTCGGCTTCTATCGAAGTACTACTTAGTTCACGCTTTAAATCACCTTATCTTCAGTGGATACTCTCGGATAGTCGGAAACGATCTGGGTGTACTTAGCAGAGTGGGAGGTTTTGAGGACACTGCGTAAGGCTTCGTCCTCACCTAACACGAGTAGCCAGCAACGGTCCGTACTTACTCCCATACTGGCTAAGACTAGGTAATTCTGGTGAGAACTCGGGACAGTATGTCGTAGAAGTTTCGGACACCTATCTGATCTCTCTAATCTGTGAGAAGATTTGTTTGCCAAAGAACCCTAAAATTGAAAAGATAAATAACCGAACTCTTACGGTCATCACCAGGGTTGCGTTGGTAAACTCGGGGTTTGCTTTGCGTTTGACGTGTGACGTGAGTCCTTTCTCTTCCCGATGTTAATCAATCAATCGACCAGGAGTCATATGTCTCATCACAATGATGGGTAGATGATCTCTTAGGCCGACTCTTGTGGCAACGCTTCCAGGTGCGTCATCATCTAGGTTGGCTCGAGACGTCTCGTGTCTCGAGCCTGAGTTGAGTCATCTGACATTCTCTGAGTGTGACTCTTACCTCGGAGAATCTTCTCCTTTTGTTTCCTTGTATTATCTGTCTCCTTCTATCCCCCTTCCTTCGCTTCTCTCAAGTCAACCTTCAGTGACAGTAGCAGCTGAGCAGAGGGATGAGACCCGTGAGCTGAGTATTGATCAGATGAGAGATCTGGGTCCATGAGTTGTTGATACATGAGTGTAGATGGAGCAACTTGCATCTTCTTCGAGAGCTGAGTCAATCTTTACATCAAAATTACCAACCTTCCTGATTGATTCAGACTTCGTGTCATTGCTGCCAAAGTTCGATGGAAAGCCGTACGAGGAGCCGTATGTGCATCTTTATGAGCTTGAGGAAATTTGCAGCACTCGATTCTACTTAGATATTACACCTAAGGATGCCATGAAGAAGAACTTTCCCTTGACACTCAAGGACGGAGTCGCGAGATGGCTCCGAGGTTTGGGAAAGGAGCGGGCCAGTTGGGGTACGCTTCGAGTAGCAAATTTACCCCATTAGCCGAGCCAACACTATGTGGTAGGTTATTAGAGAGTTTTCACATGATCCCCATGAGCCACTTCAGGATATGTGGCTCCGTTTTCATATTCCTCTGAGGAGATTCCCAGATCACAAGGATCTCCTGAGCTGAGTTAGCTCAGATATTCTATCTGGGGATGACCGCAAATCAACAGGCATTGGTTGATGCCTCGTGTGACGGTTCACACTGCAGTCTTGATGAGGATTTACTTGGAAACTCTTCGGAGAAATTTCTGATATCAAGACAACACACGAAGGAGATCACAAACAACTTAGATGCGATCCACCTCTCGTTGATTTAGGGATCGTACATCAGGCAGTTGATGTGGATACTGATGCAGAATTAAGAATGGATGTTGAACCAGTAGCAGAGATTTCTCATTCTCAAAGACCGACACTTATTCCATTGAGTTTTCAGCAGGAGTATGAGTCGGTTCCGTATCTCCCAGTTCAGGAGTCTTAGATCCCTATTCCTCATGTATTCCAAGATACCGACCGAGAGTCGATGCTATTTCAATCAACTTATCAATCGATTCAGTTTCCATATCAGGACCAGTGCCATGAGCAGTCTCAAGAGCCTTTCATCTCAGATTCATTTGATTATTCTAAGCGTCTTTAGCAACCTGAGATGGATGTGGGATATTACTTCGAGAGTCATGATATAGATGGTCCCACATTTGATCACTCCATCCATTTGATTCATGAGCAGACCACCTATCATAGAGAGTAGATGGCCACCTTCAGAGATTTTATTGTCAGCATTGTCACAGAGCAGAGATCTGTTTTAGATATTCCTGCATCACATAAGTTGTTAAAGGAAAATACAATCGGCAATGGTGCATGTGTACATTCAGTTTCTGATTCTCTTCATAGTGAAGGCAAAAAATCACAAAAAATAAAAAAAGAGAAAATCCAGAAAAAAGAAATAAAGACAAGACTCCCGACTCTTCTGATGGATATCAAGTATCTGTGCCTCATAGAGCAAGTTCCTATTTTAGAAAAAGATTTCTTCTACTTCTTATCCGCCAAGTGTACAAAATAACATGGAGGATGTACAGATACCCTTCCCTGATGCTTTGAATCTAGGGAATGGAGAAAAATTAGAAAATTTTAAAAAAAATCCAAGATTTAAAATTCATGAAAGAGATGATGGACAAAATTCAGATCAAGCTCACTCTTTCGAAGGCATTGGTCCACATTCCTCTTCTTCAGAAATGCCTGAAGCAGCATACCACACCGAAAAGGAAGAAGATACAAAATCATTATTCTGAGAAACAAGTGTTGACCATTGCCACTTGTTGCGCCATCCAGCACACATCTCACAAGAAGAAAAATGAAAGACATGGGGCACCATTTGTCAGCTGTCAGATTTCAGATCACAAGTTTGAGCACACCTTGTTAGACAACATTCATCAATGAACATATTACCCTCCCATCTTCTCGAGACTCTTCATCTAGGGCCTCTCAAGTGAGTCAGAATGATTCTCTAGTTTCCCGACCGATCGGTCAAGAGGCCGAAGGGTATACTTCAGTACGTTGTCGTGGTGGTACAAGGAACAAAATTCAGTGTGGATTTTGTTGTCTTAGACTCTGATTCCTCAGTACCATCATAGGAAGCTGCTATTATTGTCGGTCGGCTAAGGCCGTAAGTGATTATGGGACACACAGTGTCACATTCCCTTCCAGCAGTACTGTGTAGAATTCCAAGCCAACAGAGACTCTGCCAGCAAACGAATGTGTTTCCGGACCCTCAGATACAGAGGCGTGGGATCACAGATGAGACTAGACATGATCATATTCCTCTTGATTCTACAATGACCCGAGATTTCCTCTCCAGAGAGGAAAACTTGGAGAGCACATCATTCGGTGATCTGAGTACACATGTCTGGAGATGTGCTGACGAGATCCGTACTATCTATATCATTGAGTCAAACCCGCTTGTGGCACGTACTTCAAAGGCAGAATTTATTTCGGTTATAAATCCTGTGTTCAAGCCTTCTGGTCATAAAACAGTTGAGCCCTCTTGTCATGCAGATCCAGATAAGGTAATGTTGATGAGGAGATTGATCAGATCGCAACAGATTTTGACCTTTTCTCGCATCCACTCCAGACACAAAACCGATGTCTCTACAGTCACACATGGTTGAGGATACAATGTTTGATGATGATTCTTCATCTTCTTATCTCAGTGCTGATGATCATAGTGATTCAGAGATGGTTGTACATCTCTTAGAGGTCAGTTCTGTCCATCTTTTTGGCCATTTGGGTCGCTCCTCACTGGTCGGCATAGATCAGGGATTTTCTGATTCAGGATGGATATCTCTGAGGATGACCCTGATGTCGACCTAACTCTTGTACATTCTATTATTCCTCGGTCGCGCAAGAAGGCAACTCTTCAGCTTTCTTGAGCTTGTATAGTTTGTTCATCTTGTACTTATGTATTTTCGATTTTATTCATTCATTTTATCGTTTATCTTACACCCTTAGGTTGATCTAGAATTTTGCTATACTTAGGATGTGCTTTATCCTAAGTATAGGGGAGGTGTAGACACCGTGTTGTTCATTCGTCCTGTTCGATTACCCCTTTTGTTGCTTATACTTAGGGTGCTCTTTACCTAAGTATAGGGGGGGTAATCTCGCTCATTTTCCCTTTGGATCTTTTTTGCTTTTTGTATCGTCTGATCCCTCGTTTGTCCCTCATGTTTTGATTTTCGTCTCTATACTTAGGGATATTTTACCCTAAGTATAGGGGGGACAAGCCAAGTCGTTGAGTGTGTACATTCTCTTGACCTCAATCATCTTCGGTTTTGAGTCTACTATCCTTAGGATCACTTGATCCTAAGTATAGAGGAGATGATCGAATTCTATTCTTTATTCGTTAATCTTTAGAGTGATTGTAGAATAGATTCTTTTCACCAATCTATACTTAGCTCGAGTTATGCCTTCCTTTGCCGCTTCTTTGGTCACTATGAGGACATAGTTCATGCTAAGTATGGGGTGGCGTATATATATGCTATATATAGAAGACATAACTCGTATTTTATTGCACTTTTAATAATATGGCTCTTTAAAAGTATGGGTGTATATTTTGGGTTTTTAAAAGTTGCAAGAAAACCGTAAATATGACTTATTAAAAATGGCTTAAAAATTTGTATATAAAAATGTGTTGTAAAAATCTTTGATAAAATCCTAAACAATTTAAAAATAAAATTCTTGTAAAAAGTATAAAAGCCGTATAACTTGTATATAAAACTTGTATAAAATCCTTTATTAAATATACAAAATTCATGTAAAATCTGTATAAATTGAATTAATCCACTAACTCTTTCAAAAAGACCCTAAAAATTAAAAGGTTTTAAAATTCAATAAAAATGTGCAAAAATATTTAAAAATTACTTAAAACATTTAATCCGAAAAAATTATCTCATACAAAAAGTGTTGCATTCATTCGCATTTTTCAGAACAAATCTGATTCTTGAACTGAATGAATCTAAGTCCGAGAGATGGAGCTTGGTTTAGGCCTTAATCCGCTTAATTCTAAAGGGATTTTATTATGAACTGGAATTGAGACTCTTTAGGTCTTTTAGACTTAATTCTTTGGGTACCATGAGACCATGTTCAGAATTCAACTTGAAAGTGCCTAAGTAGGACACCTGGTGTCACCCGTTTAACTCTTCTCCATTTGAATCAATTTTGAAGTCATCCACTCTACATTTAGCTCGACTTGCATGGAGTTGCGAAGAGCGATCCATTTCAGTGGTGCGTTTCTATCCTTATCGGGCGGTGATGATGTCTAAATAAGGGAGAGATTGGGGTTGAAATAAAGCTTCGGATGAGGGAAAGAGATGCTGGCATGATTTTTTCTAAGACCCCAAAAAATGGGCAGAATGAAAAGATTCCATATCTGTAGGGGCATAAAAGACTTATGCAGTGCAACAATCATTTCTACAAAAAAGAAGCCGAATACACCAATTCCAAAAATGACCACAATGGTCCGAGCTTCAGAAAAGCCTGCATGTCTTCATGGAGACTTGACTAAACATGGCAGGCTTCACTGGAGATGTGATTACACTGATCACACTTCAGTTCTCTTCCAATTCTTCTATCTTCTTTCTATATTCGATTGTGGACACAACACGACCTGACCTCAGAAGCAAATACCTCCCTCCTCGAGGATTGAGTTGCTGGACAAGGGCCCAATGGAAGTGTATAACTGGATGAGCGGTTTCTTCGCTTCTCTAGAGCGGGAAGAGCTAACACCTTTCACACACAGTACAAATTGCTTTCAAAGATGAAAGTTTGTGTGATGAATAGGTGGATCTGAGCTGGCTTTTGGGGTGAATCTGGATAAGGATTTGTGGAACTTGAGGGCTATCGAGGCTTAAATCCTAATTCTAATATAATCCTGACATACTATTAATCCAAAGGTCTGAATCCAAGCTCCAGTTTTTGAGTGAAGTGAAATCCGATTTAAAAGAAACAAGCATGTTGCAAGTTCTTTTATTTTCCTTTTTGTTCTTCTTTTTGCTTGCACTTATATATAGAATACGTGTTTGCTAAGGGACCGGCAAAGGTAAAGTATAGGGGAATGATGAATATGTGATTCATCGCCTTTATTCTTTCATTTTGGCTAAAATCCTTGATAAAATACATGTAAATATCCATTAATTTTAACTAATGATCGTTCTAACCACAAATATTAATATTATATATTTATCACTTATTTTATCTAAAATAAAAGAATAAAGAGAAAAAGGAAAAGAAAAGAAAAGAAGGATGTATATAAATTATATACATACTGATCCTAACCCTGAGACCAGGTCAATATTAACTGGGTTGACAAAATAAATAAGTATGGGAGATAAGGATCCTAACTTATAAAAATGTCAAGAAAATCAAGACCAAAAATATAATTGACCCATTTTACACATTGTGAATACTTTACTTATTTTATTACCAAAATATTTCTTTTGTAAAAGTTATTTATAAAAATATATATTATTTTATAAAAATATCAGAAAAAATTTTCATCACAAAAAATAATTAACCGCAATGAACAAAACAAAGCCGCAAAAGCTGACTTCCAAGGTTCATAACTATTTATAGAAAACTCCAAACAGACCAAATCACTTTTAAAATCCGTTTTATACTTAGTACTATTTATTAAAAATATTAAAAATTACAACAAAATCGGTGAGTTTGACGTTTGGGACCCGTTGTCTATATGCACTATTTGTAGAAACCTATCGGGATTTTAGATAATTAATCGTAAACCCGATTAACTTAATTTCTTTTTCTATAAAATTGTATCAAAAAATAAAAAAATATACTAATTTAAAATACCAATAAAATCCGAAGACTCGAAGGCGCTACCTATTTTTCCGGACCTCATAACTCGGCCTTATGAACTCCGAATTGAGCAAACTCAGTTATAAAAATCATATTATTAAATTATCTACAAAATGTACAATGTACCGTAAGTAATATTATTATTTTTCGGGTCCATATTGGTATAATGTACAATATACAGTAAGTAATATTATTATTTTATTATTAAATGTAAGTAAATATTAAGTAATTAATTAATTATATTTAATTTACTTATTTATTTAATCTAATTATTTATTTAATATTAATTATTTACTAATTACTTATATAATTATTTAACTAATTATTTTTCCTCTTCTTTTTCTTTTCTCTCTCTTACTTTACCAATATTCTTCTTCCTCCTCCTGTAACCCTCTTCCTTCGACCCACCTCTTCAATCACCCGCTACCAGAGGAAAATTCGTCCCAAGGGTAAGTTTCTAAACTTATTACTCCCGGACGGTCACGATTATTTTTTTGTTATGTACCGTAGGTAAGCCGCCTCTTCAAGAGGCGGCTTTGCCCTTAACGTTTTTATGTGTTATATGCCAATGAGAGTCGCCTCTTCAAAAGGCGGCTTTGGCTGAAATCAAAGCCGCCTCTTGAAGAGGCGGCTTTCCCCCTAAAGTTTTTATGTTACGTATCAGTGAGAGCCGCCTCTTGAAGAGGCGACTTTGGCTAAAATCAAAGCTGCCTTTTGAAAAGACGGCTTACCTACGGTACATAAAAAAAAATAATCGTGACCGCACAGGAGTAATAAGTTTAGAAACTTACCTTTGGGACGAATTTTCCTCCCCGCTACCGCCTCATCTTCTTCTCCGGCCGGCCAACAACCTCAACCGCGCCAGTGGCATGGCCGTTGGCCGGTACCCCAACCGTTCTTGACTTCCCCTCACCGTCAGACGGTGTCTGCACCACCCCCCTCTATAAATACACCTCGTCCCACTCCGGCCAGTGGGATCCACCATTTCTCATTCTAACCCCAACCACCGAGCTCCAGAGCAAGAGCGAGAGCGTGGGTGCACTACAAGGAAAATAAGTTGTGGCTACAGAATAATGCCCACAGATGTGGGACTTGTGGCCACGGAATTGGATTCTGGCCACGACATGTCGTGGCCAGTAGCCGTAGCTACAAGTCTCGTCGCGAGAGTTATCTAACCACGAACATGTCGTAGCCACTACAAGTGACCACAGAATTCTTCGTGACCACAACTCTTGTATGAAGCTTTGGCCACAGAATTGTACCACGAAAAACTAGTGGCCACGGAATTATCGTGGCCATAAGTTTCCGTAGCCACATTCCGTAGCCACAACTCTTTTTTCTTGTAGTGATGACATCCACCCTCGACCCCCGTCAAGCGAGGAGGAGAACCGACACGATCATGCCGGCATTAAAGCTCCCGAGCTCCGTCGTGCTGACAAGCCTCTACAACGCATCGCTGCATCGAGGCAACGACTTTCATCTTCCAGGCGCATCACATCATCCACAACCTCCGTCGTTCATCTCCCAGGCGCATCTCTTCCGTGGCGCATCTCTTCCGCTTTCAATTTCCAGGTTAGAATCATCCTTCGATACCTTTTTCTCTTCTTCATCATTCTCGTTCTTCGATCTCTCTTTCTCTTCTCATTTCTAATTCCATCGATTCTCAACCAAAGTCAACCTGTGCATATTCTATCCATTCAGATACCTATCTCATGCAACATGCTTCGTTGTTTTCATGTGGAATCTCTTTGATCAGGAGCTTGTTTCAGATATTTCTCATGGCTATTAGTTATAATTACATATCTAACTCAACTAAAATATCAACGTACCGATACGAGTTCTGATTCGAATCGAATCGAGAAATTTTCTTCAATTGCAGGTATTCTGATTGAAATCGAGTTCATCGAGGATCATCTCCTCTATTTGATATCGATATGTGTTGTCGATCAACAATCAACGATGGAGGGTATTACAATATGAGGTTCCCCGATGTCTCGTACCTCATCTGGAGACGAAACACTTGAAAAATCTAGAGTCAAACGAAGTAGCAACTCAACGTCGCTTTTTCTCAAATCAGATCCATCATCGTTCTAGAAGTTTCACCAGGAGATAGAACCTATCCTTGCACATTAGAGCATTGTCAATCGAGATTCCAACTGCCTTCATCTGAGACATTTGCCGCAATCGTCGCTCGCAGTGGTGATCGGAGATCAACTCTGATTAGAGCTCCAACGGAACAGCCGCTCGTCATTTCATTTCGGGGAAGAACAACCTCTATTCCTGATCGAAGAGTAGCCGTTCGACCTAGCTCAGATCACACGGCCTTCACCATGCCATGCGTCAGTAATCCAAGCCGTGCCGCCTCACCTCTCAAGGCTTCACGTGCACGTCACGAGCAACTTAAGCTTTTGGATTGAATTGCAATTTCTGACCCCAACTCTTCTGAATCTGTTTACAGGTCACCGTGAGATTTGTTCTGCTGCAGATAAAGTCTCGTGGTCGACTACGTGACGATTGGGGTTAATTGCGCTGATACTCCTAGCGGTTTAGCTAATTACAAACATGTCCTTGTTGTTAGCAGATCACGTGGAGATCAGGCTCTTTTGGAACTTTTACGTTAACACCCTTCCATCTTCTGCAAATTTACATTCGTGCCATGATATTTCCAGAAATTTTACGTGCGAGCCCTTGCAGATTTCAATTTTTGCATGCAAGTCCATTTTTCCCTAGAAATTACTTATCTACCCCATGTAGTGTGTATCACCCCTATAACTGCTCTATACACAATAAATAAAATTCTATGATACAAAAATACAATAAATATGTATTAATACCCATAAATACCATATATACAATATTAAATAGATTTTGAAATAAAAATACTTTTATCAATAAATAAATTCATTAAAAACAACATAAAACACAACAAACTTTAAAAACACATAAAAATATAAAAATCTAATAAAAATCTTATAAAAAATACACTTATATATTTTACTATATTTTACATAATAAACCAAAAATAAATTAAAAATCAAATATTAAAATAAATTAAAAATAATACAAAATTCATAAAAATTTCAAAAATTCATAACTAAATAAAATATAAATCACCTAAAAACACACAACCTATCATAGGAAAGATAATTTTACCTAATTTTTAATAAAAATAAAATAAAAATACTTTCTCACTGTTTTCAACTTTAAAAACTCAAAATACATTACAATTTTCAGTAAAAATACAATTGTCTCACATTACAAATTAATCAAAATCCATAAACATCTTGAAAACCCTTTAAATCCATAAAAACTCAATTTTCTCACATTAAAAATTAACCAAAATCCATAAACATTCTAAAAACTCTTTAAAATACATAAAAATAGAAAAATAATTTTAAAAAATAAAAATAACAAAATAAAAAAATTATGAAATATTTTCTACAATAATAAAAATCACAAAATCATTAAAATTATAAAAACAATATAAATTTTGTAAAAAAATTAAATAAAAATCCGAAAAAACCTAAAAATAAAATAAAAATTAGGAAACCTTCTACCTTAGTTTGCCTATAGTTATACCCTAGTACCAAAAGATTGCCTCCCAGAGTACGACACTCCTGTACTTAACCGTTATACATTAAGTTTAGGAGTATAAATAAATAAAGAAGATCAAACCAAAAATTTAATCTTTTCTGGTAAAACTCACCTGGTCGATACAACGACCGTAAAATCTCTTTTCTGTCTCTTTTGCAGGAATAAAGAAGCTGATCAAGTGGCATTTTTTCACACATCTGAAGTGACAAAGAACATCCTTCTCTTATCAAGGTGACCGTAATTCCCCAATTTAGCTACTATTTCCTTGAGGAGTGGGTATTTCCTTCTAAGTTCATGTATGTGATGTGTTCACAATCGAAGAGCGAGAAGAAAGAAGAATAAGAATAGAATTGGAGTGCGACTAGTGTAGCCACATCTCCTTGTGAAGCTGCCTATTGTAGCCTACTCTCCACTATGATATGTAGTTCTCTGAAGCTGGACCATTGTGGTCATATGTGGTATTTGTATTTGGTGTATTTTTGGCTTATTTTTGGTAGAAAAAATTTGTTGCACCACATTGATCTTTGGTCCGTGTTATGGATATAGATCATTTTCCGCCCATGTTTTGGGGTCTAAGAAAAAGTTTTGCCAACAAACCATCCTTATTTTAAGCTTTATTTCAACCTACGACTCCCATCTTTAGACGTCCATGCCACTAGGCTAGGTTGGGCGAACTGGCCACTCGAAGTGACTACGTATATTTCCATTTGTGTGCATCTCTTGCCAAGGATCCACCCCTTACCACCTCATCTGTGAGAGCAACATGCAATGTTCTTGTCCAAGTTAGGTCACTGTCTGAAAGAATCACACAGGGTGTTATGAAATATTCTACTTTATTCCAATCAAGCTGACATATGAACATAATCGTATAGACCCAAAGAATTAAGTCTCTATGACCTCAAAAGTCTCAACTCCAATTCCTATACGGTTCCTCTGAAATTAAGTGGAATTAAGGTCTTGACCAAGCTCCATTCATCAACTTTATTCCAAACTAGTTTAGGTATCAATATCACTCTGAAAAATGCAAATGCAAATGTAAGAAAACATTTTTTTTCAAAAGAAAAGAAATATCTACTTTAAACTTTTTATGTGATTTCTAGAGAACTTTTGTAAATTTTTATGGATTTTAAACTTTTTCCATTTTTATGGAATTGTTAGAGTCTTATACATGTTTATAAGAATTTACAAGGATTTTATACAAGTTTTAGAAAGAAATTTATACAAAGATATATACAAGAATTATACATATTTTTACAAGATTTTACAAAAAGAAATTTTATTTGCAGATTTTATGTACATATTTTACAAAGAATTTATCTACATAAGAATTTTATATACAAAGTTTATTAAAGAATACATATATAAGTTTTAGCTACAACATTTGTACAAAAGAATTTTATAACAAAGGAATTTTATTCACATATTTTACAAGGTTTTACTTACAATGTTTTTACAAATAAGTTATAAACATAATAACACACAATTATTTATATACAAGGTGAGAAAATAATTTTACAATCTAGTTTACAAAAAAATTTACAAAACTTTTCAAAATATTTTACAAAATTAATTTACAAAATTTTACAAAACCATTTTTCAAACATTTTATTTCAAATATTTTTATGATATAAATAATTTTATAAAATAATTTGTAAATATTTTTAAATAAAATGATTTTTACAAATATTTTATAAAAAATTTTACAAAAATAATTTTACGAATATTTTTACAACGAGGTATACAAAACTATTTTACAAAAATATTTATAAAAGAATTTTTCAAAGAATTTTTACAAATATTTTTATTCCAATTTATTAGGCCATATTATAATAGTCCCAGGGTGTCTCCGAGTGAGGTACCGAAGGATAGCGAGTTGTGAGGAAAAGCTATCCGTCCTGTCTTATCAGAAGATCACCCGGTCCGTCAAGAATCCTGAGCTTTTCTTTAAGAAACTACAGATGGGCTCGTTGCTTACCCGCTACGTGCCTTATCGAGGAACATGACACCTAGCAGATCACAACATTCAATTCCACTAAAAAAGGAAAAGAAATCAATCATTAGCGTTTACAAGATACACAAATTTTGAATACGACATGCACTCCAAAAGTGAGATTCTTTATGGTGGAGGCTCAACTAGATGTCATAGGCGGAGGCTCAACCAGATTGTCACAAGCGGGGACAGACAGCAACCAATTGTCACAGGCGGAGGCTCAAACAGATTGTTCGGTCATATCTATTCTTTGCTCGTTCAGTCTACGAATCAAACAGAAGTACGCGTTATGGCTAAAGTATATATAATATATACAACACCCTCATATACTTTGCTTGAACTATGTCCTCGTAGTGACTAAGAAGCGACAAAGAAAGATATAACTCGTGCTAAGTATAGAAAGTGAAAAGAATCATATACCAAGATGACTCAAGGAATGAACCATAATATGAATATAAGTTGGTGATCCCACCCATACATAGGATCAAATAATCCTAAGTATATAAGATTGTACAAGCGAGGAATATTGAGGAAAAGAATGCATAAAATCAATGACTCGGCTTGTCCTCCCCTATACATAGGGTAAAAGATCCTAAGTATAGAAAGAGAATATCAACAGTTGAAGGACAAGCGAGAGAATAAAAGAAAAAATGAAAGATAAACAAGAAAGAAATGAACGAAATCACTCCCCCTTTTCTTAGGTAAAAAGACACCCTAAGTATAGCAATAACAGGAGTAATGAACATAGAACGAAAATAGAACAACTCAAATCAATTCACCTCCCCCTAACTTAGGATTGAGTGCATCCTAAGTATAGCACACCCACATGGGAAAAAGAGGTGAATGATAAAAACAATAATAAATTGAAAGGAATATATACAAGAAATAAACAACTCATGTATCTAATGCAAAAGATGTCAAATAATCATCATCTTATACTACATGAATGGAATCAACCATGAACAAGAATGTTTCATGATCTAGATATGGTTTCGGCAATTGCCCATTCACTACAAATGGTTGTACGTTAGATGACAACCTAGAAATGACAATACTACCATTGTCAGCACAACTCTCACTATGACATCCTGACAATTTGCTTTTGAATATTCCTGGAAATAACTTCAATTTCATATCAAACAACCACACCTTTTAATTAGGCTTGAAAGTCTTTCTCCTAGTGTGTCTATCATGCCATCTCTTGACTTTTCCTTCTACATCAGGCTATTGTCATAACAAAATCTTGAAAATCCAGCAATCTGTTCAAACTAAATTTCCTACTATGTCCTGCTCTTTGATAATCCAAATTGCAAACACAGATAGCCCATAAAGATTTATGAATTAACTCAACTGGCAAGTGGCGAGGCTTTCCATAAACCAAGCTGTAGGGAGGCATACCCAAAGTAACTTACATGCCATACGATAAGCCCATAGAACTGATCAGCATCCGCGACAAGTTCTTCCTATCTAGACGTACAAGTTTTTGAAGAATAGTCTTGATCTCCCAATTTGAAATCTCACCAATCTGTTAGTCTATGGTTGGTAAGGAGAAGCGGCACGATGCTCAATGTCGTACTCCTTAACTAATTTTCTGACCTCTCTATTGGTAAAATAGCTTCCCCATCTGAAATGAGAATCTTGGGAATCCTGAACCGCTCAATAAGTTGTCCTTGAGAAAGTGACAAATTGTACGACTATCAACAGCTCGTGTGGGGATAACCTCCACCCGCGATTAAAAATAATCCATGAAAGCATGATGTAGTAAAATCCATGATTGACAGGGAATGGGTCCATGAAGTCAATGCCCTAAGATTAACATCATATGAAATATGAATACATCTCAGGGGCATTGTATCTTTGGACAACATTATCTAGTAGCATCCTTAAACAGAGTTGGCCACCTATAGGCCACATTGTCAAACCTTTGCTACCTTGTGCTTCTCCGAATGATGCACACCAACCTCTAATCTATGACAATGCTCAAACACACTGGTGTATTCCTTCTTAGGAATACACCTTCTCTAGATACAATCTGCACCCTCACAAAATAGATACAGATCCTCCCACTAGTAAAAATGAATCTCTGACAAAAATCTATCACCTTCAGCTTGAGCCAATGTGGACTTTCTTAAAGACAAGATAGTTCACAATATCATCGTACCATGGGAGTGAGGCAACATATAAAATTGCCTCATCTAGAAAGGTCTCTGTAATCGGAAGTAGTATCTACTCAGGGGGACTTTGCATCTGTAATCTGAGAAAGGTGACCTGCCACAACATTCTTCACTCCAGGTTTATCTCAAATCTCCAAATCAAACTCCTGAAAAAGAAGGGATCCATCTGATAAGACATGGTTTGGCATCCTTCTTAGTCTATAGTACATATGGTGGTATGATTTACGTAAACAATAAACTCCAGGACCCAGTAGGTGGTAATCAGAATTTCTCTAAAGCAAATACCATTGATAGCATCTCCTTCTTTATAAATATGTAGTTCCTTTGTGCCTCATATTAGAGTCCTACTAGCATATTGTATGGAAAAAGGTACTCCATTCCTTCTCTGCCCTAAAATAGATCCAATTGCATAATCTGAGGCATCTGTCATGATCTAAAAAGGTAAAGACCAATCATGTGATTGTAAGACTTGAGCTCTAGTAACCAGTTCTTTCATCTGATGGAATGCAAGGAGGACTTTCTCCATCAAAAATAAACTCATTCTCCTTACACATAAGCTTAGTTAATGGTCTGCAATCTTGCTGGAGTCCTTAATGAATCCCCTATAGAATCCAATGTGTCCAAGAAATGACCTTAACTGCTTCAAATTCGTCGGCAGCTCTAGCTTGGAGATCACATCAATCTTTACCGGGTCAACCTCTATACCATGTTTGGAGATGATGTGGCCCAATATAATCCCATTAGTTACCATAAAGTGGCCTTTTCTCATGAGAGCACTAAGTTTAGCTCATAGCAATGCTGAATAATAAGTAAGACATAAGTCAAAACTATCCCCGTAGATCGACGAAATCGCCCATGAAGACCTCTAGAAAACTACCTACCATGTTGATAAAAAAGGCCAACATACACCTCTAGAATGTAGTGGAGGACCTTCTACTGGTGTTCATCCATCATCATTCAACGTCACACGATCAAGATCGGAGATCCTAGATTACATCGTGGCCGTTGTTCGTCTCCCAAATTCCAGGCCGTCCGATCTAGGGGGTTTGATCCTAGCCTTTTGCCTCTTTAGCTGATTCACGTGCGAGGCATGCACTCTGGGGTATATTTGCACCTCCATCCCCTATAGTCATTTTATTGCATTTTAATCCGTTATGTGTAAATAATACATTGAAATAATTACTGATTATTCCCTAAGTTTTTCTTATTTGCATTTCAGTCCACTCGAGCTGTACTCACATGGCACTACAAGTGTTTTTCTAGTTATTCTGTGCTTCTATCCTTGAAACCATTATCTGTTAATAAAAGTTGATACTATTTGTTTAATCTGCATATGTGTCCCTATCAGTCCTGGGTGCATGTTTCACACGTAATCTGTTGAGAATTTTTTGTTGATATCCTTGTATTTCTTTGATTTGTTATAGTTTGATCCAAAAACTTTCAATAATTGCATTTGGGTATCTAAATTGCTGAATGTTATTTCTTATCTCATTTTGCTTGAATTGAAGAGCTACATTGCTTTATAAAATTCAAAAAATTAAGCTCCTAATTTATTTTGATATCTCCAGGAAATTTTTATTCATTTTTTTGATTTGTTATTTTTTAAAATACAAAAACATTTTTTAATTCATTGTTTGTCATTTAAAAATGATAAAAATTCAAAAACTCTTTTGTAAAATTACGAAAAATGTAGTAGATGTATTTTACTTTATTTTCTCACATATCCAAAAATAAAACAAAAATTCAATATAAAAACATTAAAAATCTAAAAATACTTAAAAATTCATAAAAATCATATAAAATAAGAAAAATCACAAGAATATATTTTCTGCTTTGTTTCGAAGCTAATTAAAAACTATATTTGTTAAAAATAGTTTCTAGGTTTTATTTTCCATTTTTTATTTTAAAAATACAAAAATAGTAGCTAGTAATTACTTTATAAATTATTTTTAATTTTTAATCATTGTAATGCCCTTAAAAATATAAAAACTCCACAAAATTTTTTAAAAAGAGTAAAAATTCATTTAAATACAAAAACATTTTATTCTGAAATTTTGAGTTTTTTCTCTATTTTTGACAATACAAAAACACTTATTTTCATTTCATGCATAATTTATTTTGAAATCTAATTTTTGAAAATTAAAAAGAATTACAATTTTACAAAATTAATAAACCACTAAAATAAAAAAATTAGAAAATATAGCAATCATAAAAATTTACAAATTCATTAAAAATATTAAACCAATATAAATTCATAAAAATTCATAAAATTATTAAAAACAATTAAAAGTCAGAAAAAGAAAATTAAAAATCTTTGATTAAATCTTGTAATTAATGACCCTCATAAAACATAATTGCTGCCTCCTTGTGTTTGACTCTAGGAGCTACACCAGGATAATTAAAAAAAATAGCAAATCCATTTTGTAGATTCCATTTTGTGTTTCTTTTTATTGATTAAATTTATTGATTCGATTTACGGGTGAACAATGATACATTTCTTCATTAATAACTCCTAACCTTATAATATCCCCGCATTCATCATAGTGTTATAGTAAATTTTAACTCACTTTGCATTTCTTAATCATGTAATCATGTTGTTCTAATCGATAGTTCATCACCATAGCGATAGGTTGCTTAGCTTGTTAAGCCGCTAGATCGATTATCGGTTGAACACATGATAATATGCAGAATAACAAAAGACACGTAAGATGGAATAATCAGCATGACTTTGAGACCAAACATGATACAACATCGTATAGTCAATAATTGATGCAAGACACTGATTCATCAAGTAACAAACTGTATTCACAACTTCATCCTAGGAGTCCCTATCAAGGATAACATTTAAGAACATATACCTTTCCCTCCCTCCAAAAAGTGTCATGTTCATTCATTCGAAAATTCCATTCTATTGTGACATATCCTTAAAACTTTGGTCTCTTGTGACACCCTCCTCGTAGAATTCATCACATTTTGATCAATATAACTTGAAGTCATTATTCATGCACAAACATTTGGCACCATATTTTTCCATTGTTTGGAGGTCTTGAATATGTCATCTTTTGTTTCAATATGAAAATCCAAACTATTCTATAGTAATAATCAATATTATACAAGAAATATCTGGCACTTCCTAAAGATGTAATATAAGAGGGGCTCCAACAATCACCATAAATTTAATCAAGTGTCTTCTCCATCCTATGAATTGCTTTGCTGAATTGCTCCATGTATTGTTATCTAAAAATTGAAAGCTCAAAGAACTCCAACCTAGATACTTTAAGATGCTCAAGAAGGCCATTCAGACTGAGGATTTCCAATCCTTCTGATGAATCTATGATTCATCGCCTTTATTCTTTCATTTTGACTAAAATCTATGGTAAAATACATGTAAATATTCACTAATTTCTATTAATTACCATTCTAACCATAATTATTAATATTATATATTTAACACTTATTTTATCCAAAATAAAAAAATAAAGAGAAAAATGAAAAAATAAAAAGAAAAGAAGGATGTATATAAAATACACAGACTGATCCTAACCCCAAGATCGAGTCAATATTGACTTGGTCGACAAAATAAATAAGTAGGGGAGATAAGGATCCTAAATTATAAAAATGTTAGAAAACTTAGATCATGAAAATACATTTAATACACTTTTTACCTTATAAATATTTTACATATTTTATTTATCATCAAGACAACTTCAAATCAAAATCCTTTCTTCACAAAAGTTGTTCATAAAAATATAAATTATTTTATGATAAAAACAGAAAAATTATTCAATATAAAGATAATATATTATGATGAACCGAAAAGTCATAAAAGACGATTTCCAAGGTTCATAAATTTTTATGGAAAACTCCAAATCGACCAAACTCACTTTTACACTTCATTTTATAACTAATACTATTTATTAAAAATATCAAAAAAATATTAGAATAAAAAATGGGCGAGTTTTGGCGTTTGGGCCCCTTTGTCTATATGTACTATATGTAGAAACTTCCTGATTTTCTAATTAATTATCCTTAACTCCGTTTAACCTAATTTCTTTTCTAAAATCTTTCTAAAAATCAGTAGAAAAAAATATAAATATAACTTAAGTCAGAATGCTAATAAATCCCGAAGCCATGAAGCGGTGATCTATATTTTTCGGACCTCATAACTCGGCCATATGGACTTCGAATTAGGCATGGTAACTTTTAAAGTTTGTTTTATATAATTATCTACCCATGACACTAATTTCACTAAATCACAATTAATATGCAAAATGTAGGTTTTGGGACCCTATTGGTATAAATTATGCCATGTGTATTAATTTTATCTCAGCTAATATTTGTCATTACATTATATCAATGTATTTCATTAATATTTTATTATTAACTTAAAATAAAAATATTTATTTAGTATATATTTATATATTTATTATTTACTTATTAATTAATTAATTTAATCAATTAATTATTTTTTAATTTATTCATTATTAATTTATTTAATTAATTCTTCATTATAATTAATTAATTAATTTTATTTCTTTGTTTTCTCTCTCTCTTCCCCTTCCTTCCTCGTTCTCTTCCTCTTTCTCCCCCTGGGCTGCCCACCTCTTCCTTCCTCTTCTCCTCCTCTGGCTACGAACCACCTCCAACCTCCAGATCATTGGGTCGTTTGCCCAACTACCTCCTGTGATCGGACTTGCTGCTAATGACCCCATTCAGTTCGTTGGGCACCGAGGCTCCTCCCCTACGATCGTCGAGGCGAAGATCCTCTCAAGCTGCTGCTCTAGGTCAACAGGCGCAACCTCCATCCACATTCCAAGTAGGTTCTCTATCTTCTATCCTCCTTCTTCCCTTATCTTCTCATCCTCTCTCTTATCCTCTCAATCACTCTCTTCTTTATCGTTTATCTGCAAGTCCAAATCCCAATTATCACCAATCCATTTCCCTTTCGAAATCCCTTCATTTCAATTCTGTCTCCCACACTTGACACCTCGGGCCACACACGGTGGCAGGAGATTTTCGAGTTCCATATCTGACGTCGTCGATGGAGCTCACCATTCACCCTCTTCTATTTATTTAGGACCGAGCCTTCGTGCTCGAGTCATGGAACCTTTACGTGAGGAGCACGAACTAGAGCAATTTTGATGCTTCAAAGCACTGCCTTCCCATATCAGACCGGAGTCAAGTTCCAGGACCAACAAAGACCTCCTCCATCCATCTTCCTTGTAGGATTTTGTGCAAAAGGAGTCCACCAGTAGACAACATCGCCCGAAGATTGCGCAACAATACCTGAAGCAAGTCCGTTCTCAAGAAGCATTTGCAATATTGAAGTATGATTCTGAGCTTAATCGATAGGCATCGAAGAAGAACATCCCTCGATTCGAAATACATTAGAGCATCTACATTAGAGATCGATTGAGCAATCTGAATGCATGAGATCCACTACATCTGATTCGCGGATAAGGCACCTGTAATAGATCGAGATACACATGCTAACCTACATCATCGGAGATCGAACCTTTGATCATCGAGAGCTCACCTCGAAGAATCATAACATCGCCTTCATTCATGGAGCTAGATCTACAGACTGATCTGTTGAAAAGCACCTAGAGCCTGTTTATGCAATGAAGGAGAGAACCTCGAACTAATCAACGTTGAAGACACACACATTTGATGAAGATCTGAATAGCCGTCATCTGGAAAGGAACACCTTGATCGCACGACGTCGCAACCTGTAGCAAGCAGTGGAATCCCCACCAACCTCCGCGCTCAAAGACCAATACTGCGAGGAGAAATGATGCCTTCTTCGCAAGGGGGAAGAGCATTTCCCATCTCCAGATCCATCCACAGCCACACTATCGGGCTTTAGTCCAACGATCCAGTGCTCATCCAAACGTTAACGTCTAAAGTTCTGCACCGCCCCACCGTTCAAGCGAATCATGCGCTACATGCGTGTAGTCCCATATTTTTTAGCGTTTTATGAGTTACACCCCCGAACTCTAAGAAATTGCAAGCAGGTCCAGCAGCTGAGCAACTACAAGCATCTACACGTGAAGTCTGGGTATTTTGCAGGCCAACCCCATAGTTTCTGATATTATATACATGTGACCGATCTTTCTAGATAATTACGCTTATACCCCTATAACTGTTTATTAAATACTATAATAATATCTAACATAATAAATAAAATACTATTAATAAAAATATAATCAAGATACATAAAAGAATACCTAGTACTATACCATATATAATATAGAATCAATTTTCAAAAATAAAAATATGTTCTATTTTTAAATCATTTAAAATACAAAAATATAACAAACTTTAAAGACCATAAAAATAGAAATACCTCTAAAAAATCTACAAAAATTCTATACAATATATTTTATTTTATTTTACATAATAAATCAAAAACAAAATAAAATTGAATATTAAAATCCATAGAAATTAAAATACATAAAACTTCAAAAATACATACCTAATTCTACAAAAATTACAAAAATAAGTACAATACCTTGTTAGAAAGTTAATCTACTTTACAGGAAAAATAAAATAAAAATATTTTAATTCTATTTTTTATTTTAAAAATAAAAAAAATAAAAATATGTTTGTAATAAAAACCACATTCTTACCTTAAAAATAATTCAAAGCCAATAAAAATCTTAAAAAACTCCTAAAATACATAAAAATAGTAAAACAAATTAAAACATAATAATCAAATAAAAATATAAATTAATGACTTATAGTTTTCTACTTATAGGTATATAAAATCACAAAAAGTACAAAAAATTAATAAAAATTAAATATGAATACATAAATTCACATAAAAACAAATAAAAAATAGGAAACCCATTTTACTTTAGTTTTCAATAATTTACCCTAGTTTTCAAGCAATTTGCCTCCCTGATTTCGACACTCCCATAATTATACTATACACATCTAAGTTTAGGAGTATAAATAATAAAAACAAATAATATTTCTGTAAAAGCAACCCTACCGACACATCGACGATAGTTTCTTTTAGAGCTATTAGGTTGGCATGTTTTTCAGATGACGTCATTGCTAGGGAGCCAGCACTAGGGTAGATAGTAGAGACCTTAGGTTTATGGTTTTCTCCTTCTTTTTTTTCATCATTTAATTATTGTTGATTTTTTTACTTCACACCTTTTTATTTATGATTTGTGCAGCACATGATTCAAGGGCATAGCTGAGAACCAGAAAGCTGATTCGATTTATTTTTATATTAACCTTTGTAAAGATTAATGGCACATGCCCATTATTCTGTTTTGTAGCAGGGACCTCGTAAGGGCATCCCGACTTGTACCTCTTCTCAGGATTTGTTTCACCGAGTGTCGTGCACTTGGGGGAACATGGTACCCACCACAGCTTTCTCGCATCACATTTTCTTGACATTTTCCATGGCTTTTTAAAGGCTAGGAAGTTGTTTAGGACTTTTTTGGGTTTACTTTATCTGCACCTCTATAGCTAGATTTGGACGCACAACTTTGTTGTATGCTTGTTCACCTAGGTCGAAAATAAAATGACAAAAATTGTTAGACATTTTCTTGAAAAGACTAAAAAAAGTGATAACCTGAAAATAAAATAGGAACTGCTAACAATATCTGACTCTAAAAGTACAGGTAATGGACTCCACATCTTTTGGGAGAGAAATCCCCAATGAATGACTAGCAAGTACTTTCCAGATTTGTGTGTGAGGGACAACCCATAAAGTTAGAACTTAAGCTCGAATTTTTCGGAATACTACTGATATGATAGTTGGTTGCACTACTTTAATAGTTCAGGTTTCCTTAGCAGAGTGGGAGGTTTAGAGGACACTGCGTAAGGCTCTGTCCTCAAGTAAAACGGGTAGCTGGAAATGGTCCGTTACTTACTCCTATACTGGCTGAAAGTAGGTGATTAGCTATTCGGACCCGGGATAGTCTTCCGGTAAGTTTAGTCATTTATCAACTCACATAATTTGCGAAAAGACTTGCTTGCCAATAAACCATCAAACTGAAAATATTAACGACCGAACTTTCATGGTCTTCACCGGGTTGAGTTGGTGAATCTGGAGTTTTGCTTTGTGTTTGATTTTGTGGTGTGAGTATTATCTTGCAGATCTCTATCAGTCAATCATCTGTCTTATCAAGATGATGACTCTGACCGATCTTCTCTCCCGCAAACCTGTCCATCCATCTAGATCGGTTCAGGATGTCCCTCTTCCCAAATCGAAATCTCATCGTATTCAATCTTCCAAGCGTGGCTCTGACTCTGGAAACTCTTCTCCCACTCCATCTTCTTCTCAATCTTTATCATCACCACAATCGGTTCGAGAGAACCTTCTTCTACATCCGTAGGTGCATATTAATCTGGCTGAACCTGATCCAGATTCGTTCTCCTTTCCAGAAGACATGGCTGGCAAAGGACCGCAGTAGCTGCAAACTACTTTGGTGGTATTAAATCAGGCTGCAATCAACAGTGGATTCCTTGCGTCCCTTGAGTCGATGCAGAACCAGATAAGGGAGCAAGGGAGATTATTGAATGACGTCTGAGTTGAGTTGACTGATGAGCGAAAGCCGACTACGGCTAATGAATCAGATAAATACAAGATCGTTGCGACCCCAATCAACGAATCAGACTCAACAAGAAAAATCGAGAACCACTCAAAAAAACAAATATCAAGCAATCAAAACAATGTAAGCGGTCTCCGCTATTCAATTTAAACTATTATAGCGACCACGGTCAAACTCAAGGAGCACAAAAATGTACGAAGTAGTCGTGATTAGAAAAGAAAAGGCATGTTTTTGTTTATTTTTTAATATTGTATTTTTTATGGTTTTTAATTAAGGAAGAAAACAAGCAAACATGGAGACTAAGGCTTACAAACAAGCTTTTACAATTTTTATTAAGGTGAAAAATGCTTAAAAATTAGAAATAAAAATATTTTTATGTTTTCTAAATATTCAGATATTTTTGATGATTTTCTAGGGTTTTATAAATTTTATATGATTTTATAAAAATCAAACAAAGGATAAAAGGGAAAATAGTGTACAACCTGGACTAAAAGGCAAATTAAAAATACTATAAGTGCCTAATGTCTTGGTTGCGATTTTTATGAAAAATGAAATAAAAATATCTAACAACAAAAACTGAGATCCTATTTTTTTATTTTTTTAGATTTTTTAATAATTTTTACAGGTTTTTGAAAGTTTTTAGATTTTTAGAGGTTTTATAATGATTTCTAAAACAAAAATGGTACCGGAAGTAAAGCAAATAAAGACAAGCAAACACTAATTATTTTGTAATTTTTAAAACAATTTTTATAATTTCAAACAATACTAAATTAATTCACAAAAATTACCATAAATATTATGTGTTAGCAGGAAGTAACATTAAATTTTATGGAAGTTTTGGAGTTAGTTAAAGAATTATTTGATCAAAAACTAGACACACATTTAATAGGGACCTAGTTGTAATTATGAGAAAGTTCCAGGCCAATTGATAACATATATAAAAAGTTCAGGGCGAATAATGCAAAAAGCCTAGGGTATTCACGCACATGCTTAAAAACTCACGCACAGGGGTATAAATGCAATTATAAGAAAAGTTCTATTCAAAGCATAACATTCATGAAGTTCAAGACAAAACATGCAAATATACCAAACAAGCACGTGTGACGGCATGTGAAATCATACAAACATGACTAAAATGCAAATACTAGAAAAAGCAAGGGTCTACATGCAAAATTACCAGACTACAACTTTATTTACAAAACTAAATAATAACACAAAAAAGTGCAGGGGTGGAAGATGCAAAATACCATGAGGAGGTACGTGGCACACACTTAACCCTGCGTTGATGAACAACTCTGATCGTGTCTGATGGCAGATTTAACGGCTGCAGAGGATGTCGCAGACGTGCGGGGCAGATGCGTCATGCCTTGATCCAACGACTGCAAAGCTGGGACTGTCGGGCAGCTATGATCCTGTCTGGAAGAGCGGGCCCCATCCGACGGTAGGGGAGGATGCTGGAAGAACAGCCTCCAGGCGACCTTCAATTGAGTGAGGAGAGGAATCCGTTAGCCCGATGAAGGATCTGAAGGGCTCATTTTGCTCGGCGATGCTCTGTACGTCAAGAGGGCTGCTCCGATCAGAAGGAGAACGACCGGATGGCCGTCGCGGTGGAGGCACGCCTAGAACTGCTCTGCCTGAGCAGTTGGGGGGCCAACTACGGGTCTCTACACGCACCAGCACCTGTAATGGGTACACCGCTCAAAGGCGTAGCTCCGACGAAACTTTATTGCAAATAAAGATAAGAGAAGCGTAGGGGGATGGTGTCTTGGGTCTCCAACGTAGGTGGAGGGAGGAAACCCGTATTGATCCTGCTCCGATGAGCAATAATCAAGGGAACATGTTGTGTCAGAAGTTGAGCGATGGAACGAGGGGTCGATCTGAATGGATAAATATGGATGGTGAAGCCTCAACAGCGTGGTCGGAGCAAATGAACTGTGGTGGGGCAGAATGGAAGATTCGACGGAAATGGAAAATGGAAAGGATACGATAGTCACCTAAGGGTGCTGATGAACTGAGCAGGATCGGGCGGAGCAAGGAGACGGGGTAGTGGCCTCGACCGTGCTGCGGTAGGCAGGGAGGCTGGACGTGGTGGAGGCGAGACTTTATAGGCTTCCTAAGGGGTTGGAATGATCGAGAGCAAGCACGCAACCCTAGGAATATCCTCCCCTTCCTAGGGATCCGTGAGGATCACGGATCCTAGGAGGATGCTCGGACGAAGAATTGGGGTCCGATTTGATCGGGTCCGGGCGTGAAAATATGAGGAAATGGCTCCAGCGAGAGATGGACAACCCGACTTGACCTTGAAGGAGTCGTTGACTGGAGTCGACACCTAACGTGGCCCAATCATAAGGGGCCTAGAATATGACAAAATACGCTACAGGACAAAACATAAGAGAAAATTAAAGATAATTACATTAAAAATAATAACGATTTTAAATGAAAAAAAGAATAAAATGAAAATTGTTTATTAATTTTCAAGGAATTTTTCTATGATTTTTAATTATTTCTATGAAAAATAATTTAGTGTATATACAATATATAGTGTTATAGACATGTATAATATACATATGTATTATATACAATTATTTTTATTTTGTTATTTTTACACAAATACCCCTATTTTATATTTTATTTATTTAGAACATAATGTTAGCAGTACAAAATAATTTTTATTTTATTTTTTTCAAATTATTTACAAGTATGAAATAAATGGTGAATGTGTTATATATACATGTGTCTTTGTACAAGTGAGGAGTTTTTTATTTTTATTTAATTTTTCGGATTTTTATTTTATTTTTATATTATTATTATTAGAAATATATACAAGGAGGTAAAAAGAATGATTTAATTTTATTTTGTCAAAAATATTTATTTGTATACATAGGTATTATGCACAATACAAAGTAGGCCCTATCTCTCTCTACTTATTTTAGTTGGCGATCAGGTCAAGGCTTGACCTTCTCTTGGGGTTTGGGTCATACTGTATTTATTCTAAATACCTCCTTCCTTTTTCTTTTCCTTCATTCTTTTATTTTTGCATAAATACATGCTAATTATGCAATATTAATACATGCATGCATAATGCTATGTTATTGTATTTACAAGTATTTACATGCTGTTTTACCAAGATAAATAGCTAAAATAAAAGAATAAAGAGTGAGAATCAGGGATTCATCCCCCCTATACTTTACCTTTGCTAGTCTCTTAGCAAACACTTATTTGAAAAAGAAGTGAAAAAAGAGAAGAAAAGAAAAAGAAGGAGAATCAAGGTTGATTATTAAAATTTCCTTCATTAAATTGAAGTATGGAGCTCAATCAGACCTTTGGATTATTAGTTTGTCGGAACCTTATTGGGATCTAGGTTTAAGACTCAACAACCTCTAAATTCCACTATTCTATGGTCAAGACTCCTCAATAATCCAGATCAGAAAAAGTCTACATACGCAAACTCTAATGACCATGTATCTGTCCTTGTACGGTGTAAGTGATATGTAGCTCCCCACCTCAGAAATGACAAAGAAACAAACTCCCTCAACAAGGTAACTCTAATTCCTCAGTCTAGCAACTCTTTCCTCTAGGAGCGGGGTATTCTCTTTTAAGTTCAAGTTCAACCGCCTCAAGAAGAAGGGGAAAGAAGAGAATGGACCGTGGCCAGTGTAGCCATGTATCCCTGGGAGCCCAACCGGTGTAGCTTAGTCTCCCGCTGCAAGCTTCATGATATGAGAAGGTGTAATACATATGCTTTGCTTTATTTAACTATATACAGTCCGACAGACAGTTTATTTTCAATCAGGCATGCCTACTTTTTTTTATGTGCATATGTACAACATATCTACATGGTGCAACATATACATAAGGACTTTTTCTTCTTGAGCCAGTAGACTATCCCTCTTTTGAAGCATTATTGCAACCCACAACTCCTTTCTTTAGACATCAACACCGTCAGACCAAGTTTAGGTGCACATCCCTCCCTAAAGGAAGATGAGAGGTTCCACCTAGAAGTACTACCCTTGTATGCTACCCCAAGCCAAGGAAAACTACATCCTCACCAACTTATCCAAGGAGAGCTATGTGTAAGGTGCTGGTGCAAGTAAAGCCATTGTTTGTGAGAGTCATGCGTGCGTTGTTAAGTGTTCTACTTAGGCTTATCAAGATGACATATGAACATAGCCTACTGGACTCAAAGAATTAAGTCACTAATGGACCTGAAAGTCTTAACCCTAAATCCTATAAGGTTCCTATGAGAATTAGGTGGATTAAGGTCTTAACCAAGCTCCATTTTCCAATTTAAATCCAGACTAGTTCAAATGTCAACTATGATTCAGAAGAATATACAAAACTATGTACAAAACTTTTTTATGCAGTTTTTAAAATTTTTGAAGACAAGAAATTTTTTTGAAAATGTTTGAATGCATGAATGATTGCAGAAGTTCTGCAAACTATTTACAAACATTTACACATGGGTTTTTGCAAACTTTTATTTTTCAAACATTTTTTTAAAATTTTGTACTATATACATAATTTTAATACAAGAATATTTACAAATAATTTACAATCAAAACATTTTTACAAACATTTTTACAAAAATATTTTTTTATAAATAGCTATGTATGCGCAAGAAAGAATTTTATGTACAAGTAAAAATTTTAAAATTTTTGTGATATTTAGTTTTTTTGGTTTTTAGCCACTTTATTTATTAACACACTCACACAAGTGTGAGTTATGGCTAAAGTATATATGTAATATATACTACACCCCCTATACTTAGCTCGGACGATGTCCTCAGAGTGATCAAAGAGCGATGAAGAAGACATAACTTGTGCTTAGTGATGAAACCCAGTTTCATGATTTTAATTCACATATATTAACCCCCTAGCTTAGACCAAGTGTCGATAAAAAACAAACAAATCCGTGCTTATATCTGAGTCTTGGAAAAAAATAAAAATACAAAAAATAGCAAAATAAAAATCGTAGTGTTTTTAAGCCCTTAAAAACGCTCACAAAAATATTTCTCCCTCTGTTTCACCTCATCTCCATTTTTAGTCAACATAAAACTTGTAGAGCTCATCAAGATATTCCAAATTCAGCCTTCCTCTCCTTCATATCTCACATTCTTCATCTCAATAACCTGATTGGGCCACATGGCTCTTTCTGGTTGAGCCAGGTGGCCCGCATCATTGCGTGCCATGCGCCCGACATCAACCGTCATTGGATTGCTTTCTGGAGCTCTCCTTCCAAGCCGTTCATCCTCGCTTCAAATCACAGCCCTTAGATCAATCCCCTGATCACATCCAGGCTGTCCTTTAGCGCCTTCACCTCAGCCCGCCACGTGTCAAGCTTAGCCACCGCTCGATTTTCTCCATCTCAGTCGTCACCTTTTCTATTGATTACACCCGTTCGATCCAACCCCTGATCTCATCATCATCTTCCATTTCCGCTCTCCTATGAGCACGACACGTGGCGCCCCTTGCGCCCTTCGATCTCGCCTTCCAGAATCCATCTCACTCGTCATCAGCGCCCTCCTATCATTAAGACATATGTCTTCAGATCACGCCCTTCGTTCCATCCTCTATCGATCTGATCCAAGTCGTCTGTGTGCACCACTTTCTCAGCCATTGGATCGTGAGATCCAATGGCCGAGGTATCTTCTTCAACCTTCGGAGACCCCTCGCCCATTTCGCCCACCTCACCGACCCATTACCCCTTTCTTTTTCTACGGCCTCTCCAGCCACTCTCTCCTCCAACAGAGCACCCCATGACCAAGTTCGGTCATCACTCATCCTCGCAGGACTTTTGGATCGCCACTAACCCCTCTCTCCTGCTTCACAACCTCAACACAAGTCACGTCGCCATTCATCGAAACCATCACCTCATCCCTAGAAATACTGTGCCTCCGCCCCATTCCACAGGTGTCCACCTTTACGAGGGGCGAGGCCCAGCCCTCCTCTACCTCCCTGTGACAGGGGGAGGTTCGATTGCTGGTGCGATGATGACCATCCACCCTCGGTGAGACCTGCAGCTTGCGAGGCTATGTCGCGGAGCTCCGCCTCCACTTGAGCTACTCCAACTGGTTGAAGGAGTTCAGCGAAGACCCGAGGTTCGCCAGAAGCCCAAGCACAAGCCGTCGACGACCGCATTGCCCAGGTAAGTCGTTCGATCTCCTTTTTCTTTTCTTTTTAGTTTCTCATAATTAATTAGGCTCGACCCATCATCTTCACCCTCCATAGATTAACTCCCGAGCTTCATCATGCAACCCCCATTCACGCGCCACCTTCCACGTAACTTCCCTTTTCTCCATGACCTCATATCATCTCCGACTCATCTACTCAGTCGCTCGCGGCGGAGGGGCACCTGAGCCTCCACCTTCTTTGCTCGCATAGGCTCCCATCCCATTCACATTTTGCCCCATACACTACCAAACTAACACCTGCAAGTAGTCAATCGTCAATGGCCGTAGCCTTCGCCGGAGCCTCCTTGGCAAGCTCCAACTTTGGCATATAGGCATCTTCGACTCCCTCTAGATAATCCAAATGCTTCACCGTGCTTCAAGGTTGATACCCAGGCACTCAGGAGCAGCTGGAGGTCTTTGCCGAGCTTGAAAGAAGGTGGTGGAGCGCGGGAGGCTTCATCGGAGTTCGAAGAGCGCCGCCAGCCGCAGAGGATGCATATGATACAGTTGTCATCCAATCATCTTGATCGGACGGGCCAAGAGGAGCCACATAGCCTTCTTCAGGAGCTGCATGTGTTGTTTGATCTTCTTGATCAGACGGTCCACAGGCGTCTACGTCCTTGCTCCCGAACCACCTCCCTGAGCCTTGCCCGAGCCTTGTCCGAGCCACATCCGAAGCTGAGTGGCCACCGAAGCTATGCTGAGCCTAGCCGAGCCTCCTCCGAGCCTGCAAACCACCCGAAACTCGCCATCACATGCCCGTCACGTGACTGGCCGGGTATTTTGCAGGGATACCCGCGGAACTTCTTCAATTTGCGACAATGTCTAGAGAACACGTGCATTCCACGCACGCCTGGGGTATTTTGCACCCAACCCTCTACGGGTTTTAATAATTGGAAAATACCCCCCGCACGTGTGGGTAAATTACAGGGATGACCTCGTATTTATTTTATTTGCATTTTAGTCCTTTTAGGGACATGTTTGTTATTTATTTTCATGTTTTTCTTGCATTTGTGCCCCTGATTTCGTTTGTGAACATCTTGAGCGTCCTAGCTCCGTTTGAGTCGATTTTGGTCTTGTTTAGAAGCTTGTTTCATTCTCTTTTAAATTGCTTGCTTAGATCTCTGTTTTGATACTATGAAGTTTGATGCATTATTTTAAACCCAGTGTCTCTCTTATAATTCCTCGTATGCCTTGTATCACTTAGTTAATTGAACTAGCTTCATGATTTAAACCCGAAATGGACTCCTGATTAAATAGCTTGAATATTATGATCTTTAAAGCATATTCACCTTGCATTTCTTTGCATCTTGTTGCATGTTAAAAATCAAACAAAAGTTGCATATCTTCATGTTTGTTTATGCATCGAGTTTTGTGTCCTCATTTTGATTGACCTATGAATCTTTAATTCAACACTTAGTTTAAATAATAAGAGTCTAAATAATGCGTAAGAGGTTCGTGTCCCAGAGTTCGACCTTGGGCTTGCCCATGCAAAATATAAATCGATCGCTTCTTTACCTTTGATTGTTACATTATTTTGAAGCAGTTTTTAATCAACCCGATTTTATCCGACTGCAACGAAAGCGGTTAATTCCACATTATTAAGAGGGTAAGATCCAGGCTTTTCAAATGGCACCGTTGTTGGGGCACGACTCATATTATGTTCTATTTGAATTTTTATTTATTTAATTAAGTGTTAATTTTTAATTCGTAGGTCATGTCTTTGTCTTGCATTATTAAAATTTTCTTTGAAAAATATTTAACGTTTGTTTTTGTGGCAGGGCTCTTGGAGTCAAGGAGATGAGGAGCCTGAGTTCCCCGTTGCAAGGAGCTACAGAAACATCCTTGGAGAAATATCAAAGAAGAAAAAATGTAGTCTTGCATTTTTATTCATATTGTCATAATCGTCTTTACAGCGGTCTTCATTCGAAGACTCGCGCTTCCATAAGAATGATGTATATGTGGTTGTGTGGGGATTGCCCCATTTGAGTGTCGCCTTAGATCAGGAAAGCGACTCTCGGAGCTTTTTTTTACATTTTATTTTTATGTGTTTGATTGCAGGTAGGACACACATTTAGTCAAGACACACATAAACATCGCTTCACTTAGCCAAACATAAAAATTGTTCTTCCCCGCTAATAGAAGCATGTTAGGTGTAGTTTCTTATCGATTTACATACATATGATTTTGGTTTTAAATTAAGTCTGAGTTTTCACAAATTTTCGCTCAAGGTAATGCATGTTTCCTCGCTTAGTCTAGATCATGATTTTTATCGACCGCATGGCTTTTTGTCGACCTCCCTTCATGGCTTGATCACCTAGGTTAATGGAAAATGGGAATGAGCGGTAGACGATGATTGCATGACTTATGCTCACCTTTAATCAGTGGCAACCTTAAGCAAATAAATTGGAACTGTTAATTGCAAGTTGACCTAAAATGGAGTAAAATTTTGTTTTGGGAGAGCAACACCCTGGTTTACGAAGGATGATTTTTCTCGACATGCTTTTGGATTCTTGTGTAAATTAGAATGTTTTACTCACCAATAAAAACGACAAGATAATCAACCAACATTTGTTGGTTTCACGTGTGAGTTGGTGAAATCAAAGGGTATTGCATGCTTGTTTGAGACTTGATTGCTCCGACACCCTCCCCTAGACCTCAGGTACTCCATTCATCTCCAAAGATTCATCCGCTCATTTGTACATCCATCACACTTCTTCGTTCACCTCAGGTCTCCCTAAACATCAATTATCCATCTTTATACTTAGGTTACTCTTAGCCTAAGTATAGGGGGGTACCTGAGTCCCCATGATTTTTCTTACTCATCTTTCCTTGCCTTAATACTTAGGTTATTTCTAACCTAAGTATAGGTTAATTTATGGAAATCTTCAGGATTTATGCTGCAAATTTTCCATCGGTTCAGAATGAAGGGCTGAGATTAGAATGTGCGATCGAATCTTGGCTGTCCGCTTGAGACATGTGTCGCAATACTGTGCTGCGGCTGTTCTTGAGCTGTTCTTGGGTGGTTGGATGGCTGATGAGAGACTCTTCTTCTCCGATTTTTCTCAGGCGATCAGCGACGAGCTTGGACCTCCGGCGGGGCCAGAGGGTTAGCTCCTCTAACCCTCGAGCTCACCCGCAGTAGATGGCTGGCTGAGATGGATCCAATCAGCGTAAGAAACTCGATGAAGTTGGAGGTTCCCTCTGCTCTGTTCTGAGGAATGGTTGATGCAGCTTCTTTTGGATCGCGATTTCAATGAAAATCAAAGATTCCAGATGCTTTGCTTTCGCTCCTGATTGAAGACGAACCTGCAATTAATAGATGTATGTGCTCGATTCGAAGAATCGGTCGATGGATTAAGGTTTTGCAAGATCGAAAAGTAACGTTTCCAAATATTGAAGAAACTAGCGTGCGAAATGGCGATGAAATGAGATGCGAATTAAATGGGTTTGAAATGATTTGCGAGTGGAATTTGGGTGAAGCATCTAAGCTAAACGATCTAATGATGTGATGAGCCACGCTAATCGTGGCAAGAAACTCGAGATAAATTTGAAGAAAGGTGGAGGAATAGGTCTGTGAAGAAGAGGTGTATTTACCTCTGGTAGCTGCTCGACGGTCGACCTTCGCCGGAGCTGGATTCTGCGTTGAGCTGCGATTCAAGGTGGCGATGCACCTTGGAACTCCTCCTCCGTGTCCCTCTTCCACGCGAGGCTTCTCCTAGGTGTTGTCACCACCTCAGATGGCCAGAACAAGGCGAGAAAGGGAGAAGGTCAGCCACTAGAACTGGGGTGTTTCAGGTGGTTGGAAAGTTAGTTGCGAAATGGGAACTTTGGGGGCTTATATAGACAGGTGCCGTGCTCCCCAAGCTTAATCGAATGGTAGCCGAGATTCCTGGTAGTTAGGTGAAGAAGATCAAGGGTTGAAATCGTCGGAAGGAGTTAAGATGTGCTCTGGAAAAATGGTTGAAGTTGGCCGTTCAGAACAGTCTGGCTAACCTACTTCTTGAGGATGATGAACCAGGTGTTGACAAGTGTTAGCACTTGGTTGGCCAGATATTGTAAAATGCTTCTAAAATCAATATTAAATAGTAATTAATGTTATTTTAAATAGGTACAAATACAAGAAATATACATAAATTAATTATCTAATTTATGGAATAATTACTTTTTAGAAATAATAAATATTATTTGAAATATAAATATTATATTAATAAATAAGTATAAATAAATAAGTGTTGGATTTTTAATTTAATAAATAAATAATTAAAAATTAATTTTATATTTTCTTAATTATTAGAATTATAAATAAGAGTTGTGTGAATTTTTAAGGATTTTAATAAATTATTGTACATATATTAATAAATATAGGTATTAGTTAGCCAGTTCATTTTTACCTATACTTAGGGATTTTGATTTTATTAAAATAATAAATGAACTCCAAAAATTCTGAAATAAATTAGGGTTAAATTAGAAGATCATGAAAATAATTAGAAATTATAAAATTAAGAAAATTATAAATAATGTGTTCTACATAAAATAAATAGCCTGGAAACCCCGTTGTCATTTGGTCCCAAAACCAACTTTTTGCAAACGGACTCCGAATTTGATGAAACCACCTTTATTAATTAGATAATATTATTTTATGAACTTTAAAGATGAGTAGAATGAAATTGGAGTTCGTATGAAAAAGTTATGATATTCGAAAGTTGAGATTTTGACATTTTTCAAGTAGGATTTCTTGGTATATATACATGGTAATATTTTTATTTTATTTTTATATTTTATATATGCATTTTTATGAATAATTAGGAAAAGAGTTTGGAGAAAATATGTACATATGATTTAATTAAAAATCATTGAAGTTTTGTATTTATTTGATAAATAGTGAAAAGGTACATGAGGTGTGTCTTAATTTATTTTTATGGGTTTCTTTCTTTATCTCCCCCTACTTTTTGGTTTGTTGATCAATCCATGCTGACTTGGTCTCGAGGGTTAGGCTATAAATATACCTTGCAGTTATATTTATATTTATAAGTCATATTGTACATATATACACATATCCAATCCGCCTTCTTTTCTTTTTCTTTGTTCTTTATTTATTTACATGAGTTTTATGCTTAAAAATGAATATTTATTCATGAATAGGATTTTGTTAAAAGATAGAAATTTAATGAATATTTACATGCATTTGTTAAGGGTTTTAAGACAAAATGCGACAGAAACGTTAATGAATCATGGATTCATCAGGAGCCCACCTCAGTTCCAGTATATTTTTTCTATACTTAAATAGAGCTATGGCTTATATATCATTTAGTGCTATGAGGATAAAGCAAAGTTTAAGTATAGGGGGGTATACCGTATATACAATATATGTACTTTAGCTATATTTTGAAAATTTTGAAAAAATTAAATTGTTTTAGCTAAAGTATAATCTTTTGAACTAAGTGGGAAAAATGTTTTCAAGGTTTTTCTATATTATGTTACAACTATTTTCAAGAAAAATAATTTTTAAAATGATTTGAAAAAAATAGGTTTTTCACTTGTTTTTGATAAAATTGTTTGAAAAATGTTAGGAAAATCTTTGTTTGTGTTACATGGTGTTGAAAAATTTTTTTTCGACTTCAAGGAAAGTGAGTTTAACTTTTATTCTAACTTTAATAAAAAAATCCATAAAAATGAAAAAAAATAAAAAAATCCTTTAAGAGTCAAAAGTGACTACTAAACCCAAATAAGTAGCCGTGTTCAATGAGGGATTTCACTTAGCAGAGTAGGTGGTTTAGAGGACATCGCGTAAGGCTCCGTCCTCAAGCAACGGGCTCTAGCCTATACTTACACCTATACTGGCTGAATGCAGATGCATATATTCATTTGAGTTTAGGCAGTTATTTTATCTTTTAAGGTCTTCATAATGTTTTTAGAAAAAAAATCAAAATTTGGATGAAGGAGTTGAATTAAATCCCCTACTTTTTTTCACTTCCACTCAGGATCATAATTGTTCGAGGACACTTGGTTGAAGAGGTCTTGAGATTTTAGGTTAATTAGCCTTAGCCATCAGGGTCTTAGACTTAATCATCCACATTTCTCTAGGTTTCCAGATTTGCATGCTATATTGCAAGCTTAGTCTCCGACCTTAAGAATATGATCAACACATCACATGCACGACTGCAGTTTCGATGAGATGAGTTGAAATTTCACCTGAGGGACTGGGATGAGGGATTCAAGTCTAGACTTGATCTAATGATGCTCAAGGATAGGACAAGATCATTGAAGTCTTCATGAAACCTGAGTGTCAGCATTTTAGCCAGTATGAGAATTTGGTTCTTGTACTAATCTCTTGATATTTACCTAAGTGCTAGGGTGTGAAATAAATAAAAAATGTTGATCAGTGTGCGCCAACTCTTGGTAAAAGAAATGGAACTAGCCAAAAAAATAAAGCAAAATGAATGTTGAAATAAGCTCTCTTTCCACAAAGTCAATCATCAAAAGAGCTTCCACCAAAGACGAGCGCTCCCAACCATTTTGAAGTGTCCATTTGGACTACCGCTATTAGCACCAGGAGTCGGGCTTGCACCAAAAAAGGGATCTTCATTGTAAATGCTACAAGTCTAGGTGTAGAAGGTACGATAGGTACTCAAAAAAGGCACACCCCGGTGTATTCCCAGGAAAACAAGTGCAGATGACTCCAACTTCTTTTGACAGACGCATTGATAAACACAAAAAAATAGCATTGAGTAATAAGGCACTCTAGAGGATCCTTGTTCCAATGAGAGGGAGAAAATAAATGACACAATCCTGAACTCTCATAAACTGGCCTGCCACCTACACTTCTAAGTCTGACAACTAAAGAGACGGTGGATTGGACACAATATTCGATTTATTCCCTAGTGTTGAGGATTGGGTCCTTAGGAGAATTTCTTGGATCGGGACTTTGGGTGACGTTGCGACTCTACTCTCGTGAACACAGTCAACACTTAAGTTCATATCCTTAGTTTATATGTATACCAGAGAGTGTCTGGAAAACTAGAGGAATTGAATGCCTCTTGATTAAGGCTGGGTTGAGCTTTGAGAATTTGGATCTCTAAAATTGAGAGTTCCTAAATGGATAAGATCCTGTACGCACATGCACAAGGGGTTAATCCAGCTCATTCATTTTTAATATGCTCGGGGACAAGCATAGTTTAAGTACAGGGATTGATGAAACCCAGTTTCATGGTTTTAATTCGCAGATATTAACCTCCTAGCTTAGACCAAGTGTCAATAAAAACCAGACAAATCCGTGTTTATATCTGAGTCTTGGAATAAATTAAAAATACAAAAAATAGCAAAATAAAAATCATAGTATTTTTAAGCCCTTAAAACATTTATAAAAATATTTCTCCCTCTGTTTGACCTCATCTCTGTTTTTGGTCAACATAAAACTTGTAGAGCTCATCGAGATCTACAACTTTCATGTTTTGAATTTTTCCAAATTCGGCCTCCTTCTCCTTCATATCTCACATTCTTCATCTGAATAACATAATTGGGCCACGTGGTTCTTTCTTGTTGAGCCACATGGCCTGCATCATTGCACGCCACATGCCCAACATCAGCAGCCACCGTTGATTGCTTTCAGGAGCTCTCCATCCAAGCCGTTCAACCCCACTTCAAACCTCAGCCCTTAGATCAATCCCTTGATCACATCCAGGCCGTCCTTTAGCGCCTTTACCTCAGCCCACCACATGTCAAGCCAGCCACTGCTTGATTTTCTCCATCTCAGCAGTCACCTTTCCTACTGATTACGCCCGTTCAATCCAGCCCCTGATCTCATCATCACCATTTACTTCCTCTCTCCTATGAGCACGACATGTGGTGCCCCTTGCACCCTTCGATCTTACCTTCCAGAAACCATCTCACTCGTTCGTCAGCGCCTTCCTATCGTTAAGACACATGGCTTCAGATTACGCCCTTCGTTCCATCCTCTATCGATCTAATCCAAGTTGTCTATGTGCGCCACTTTCTCAGCTGTTGGATCGCGAGATCCAACGGATGAGGTATCTTCTTCAACCTCCGGAGACCCTCGCCCACGTCGCCCACCTCGCCGACCCATTACCCCCTTTCTTTTTCCACGACCTCTCTAGTCACTCTCTCCACTAACAGAGCACCCCACAACCAAGTCCGGTCATCACTCATCCTCGCAGGACTCATGGATCGCCACTAACACCTCTCTCGCTCCACAACCTCAACACAAGTCACGTCACCATTCATCGAAACCACCACCTCGTCCTTAGAAATACTGTGCCTCCGCCCCATTCCACCGGTGTCCACCTTTACGAGGGGCGATGCCCAACCCTCCTCTACCTCCCCGTGACATGGGGGAGGTTCGATTGTAGGTGCGATGACAACCATCCGCCCCCGATGAGACCCGCAGCTTGCGAGGTTGTGTCATGGAGCTCTTCCACCGCTCGAGCTGCTCCAACTGGCTGATGGAGTGCAGCGAAGACCCGGGGTTCACCTCGAAGCCCAAGCACAAGCTGCCAACGACTGCCATTGCCCAGGTAAGTCCTTCGATCTCCTTTTGCTTTTCTTTTTAGTTTCTCACAATTAATTAGGCTCGACCCTCATCTTCACCCTCCATAGATTATCTCCCAAGCTTCATCACGCAACCCCCATTCACACGCCACCTTCCACGTAACGTCTCCTTCTTCCATGACCTCAGATAACCTCCGACTCATCTACTCCGCCGCTCGCGGTGGAGGAGCACCTGAGCCTCCACCTTCTTCGCTTGCATAGGCTCCCATCCCATTCACATTTGCCCCATACACACTTCGGCTACCAAACTAACACCTGCATGTACTCAATCGTCATTGGCCAGAGCCTTTGCCGGAGCCTCCTTGGCGAGCTTCAACTTCGGCATACAGGCATCTCCGATTCCCCTATATATTCCAAATGCTTCGTTGTGCTTCAAGGTTGATACCCAGGCGCTCAGGAGCAGCTGGAGGTCTTCGCCGAGCTCAAAAGAAGGTGGTAGAGTGCGGGAGGCTTCGCTGGAGTTCGAAGAGCGCCGCCAGGCGCAGAGGATGCAGATGACGCAGTTTCCGTCCGATCATCTTGATCAGACGAGCCAAGAGGAGCCACGTCTCCTTCTTCAAGAGATAAAGCTAATATTTGATCCTCGTGATTAGGCAGTCCACAAGCGTCCACGTCCTTGCTCCCGAACCTCCTCCCCGAGCCTTGCCCGAGCCATGTCCGAGCCACATCCAAAGCTGAGCGGCCACAGAAGCTACGACGAGCCTAGACGAGCCTCCTCCAAGCCTGCAAACCACTCAAAAACTCGCTATCACGTGCCCGTCATGTGACTGGCCATGTATTTTGCAGGGGTACCCCCAGAACATTTTCAATTTGCGACCATGTCCAAAGAGCACATGCATGCCTGGGTTATTTTGCACCCAACCCTCTACGGATTTTAATAATTGCAAAAATACCCCTGCATGTGTGGGTAAAGGGAAGGCCCCACATTTATTTTATTTGCATTTTATTCCTTCCAAGGACCTGTTTGTTATTTATTTTCATGTTTTTTTTGCATTTGTGCCCCGATTTTGTTTGTGAATATCTTGAGCATCCTAGCTCCGTTTGAGTCGATTTTGGTCTCATTTTGAAGCTTGTTTCATTCTCTTTTTAATGGCATGCTTAGATATCTGTTTTGACACTATAAACTTTGATGCATTATAAAATGTCTCTCATATAGTTCCTTGTATGACTTGTATTACTTAGTTAATCGAACTAGCTTCATGATTTAAACCTGAGATGGACTCCTGATTAAATAGCTCGAATATTCTGATATTCAGGGCATATTCACATTGCATTTCTTTGCATTTTGTTGCATGTTAAAAATTAAACAAAAATTACATAACTTCATGTTTTTTATGCATCGAGTCTTGTGTCCTCATTTTGAATGACCTATGAATCTTTAATTCAACACTTAGTTCAAATGATAAGAGTTAATGCGTAAGAGATTCGTGTCCCTACGTTCGATCTTAGGCTTGCTCGAGAAAAATATAAATGGACCGCTTCTTTACCTTTAATTGTTACATTATTTTGAAGCGGTTTTTTATCAACTCGATTTTATCCGACTACAACGAAAGCAGTTAATTCCACATTATTAAGAGGGTAAGATCCGAGATTTTCACTTAGCATTTGGAAGTGAGAAGAAAGGCTATACTATAATGATGAATAAAAGAATAGAATCAATAGAAGTCAGTGATTCCCCCTATACTTAGGATCAAGTAGTCCTAATTATAGAAGACTTTACACAAGGGGAAAACCGAGGGTTAGAATGTACGGGGTCTACCTCCCCTATACTTAGGGTAAAATATCCCTAAGTATTGGTGGAAAAATAGAGGTAAAAAGAATCAAAAGAATAATAAAAAGTCTGACACCCCCTATACTTAGGGTAAAGTACACCCTAAGTATAGCATATCATAAGATGCAAATGGGATGTGAGACAAATATGTACGATATGGACATCTGGATCTATACAAGGTCAGAAGAAGGTGATAATCAGGCATGAGATGCAAATGATGTGAGTCAAATACCACATCTTATGCAAAATGAATAGAGACGACGTCAACGATCAGCATATCATAATCTAGATATGGCTTGAGGCGTTGAATGTTAACGCGAAAGATGGACTCAGATGACATCTCAAATATGTTGATACAACCATTGTCATGCACCTTTCGGACCAAGTATGGTCCCTTCAACTTACTCTGAAATTTCCTTGGAAATAACCTTAGCCTAGCATCGAACAACCATACTCGCTGATATGGCTCAAATTTCTTTCTGGCTGATATAAGAATCATGCCATATCTTCACTCGTTCCTTATATTGCAGGCTTCTCAAAAAGGTTGTATTTCTAAGCTCCTCCAGGTCTATCAAGTATGCATTCCTTTGATCAACTATACTCTCTAGATCCAATAATATCTCAATGACAACCCAAAGTGACTTATGCTTAACATCAATTGTAAATGGCATGTCTTGCCATAAACGAGATGAAACGAGGACGTATCCAATGGTGTCTTGAAGGAAGTCCGATATGCCTACAAGATCGAGTCCAAAAGCTGTGACCAATCCTTTCAATCTGGGCGGACTACCTTTTTCAGTATCGTCTTTATCTCCCTGTTCGATACTTTAGCAAGACCATTGATTTGAGGATGATATGGAGTGGCAACTCGACGGTCTATGCTGAACTCGTTAGCAAGGGCCTTTACCTTGTCATTGATAAAGTGAGACCCCCCATCTGATATCAATACTCTAGGCACCCCAAACCAAGAAAAGATATTCTTCCTCAAAAATCTGCAAACAGTACTAGCATCTATGATCTGGGCAGGTATGACCTCAACCAAACGACTAACATAAGCAACAACCAACATAATGTACTCAAATCCCTGACTCTTAGGGAATGGACCCCTGAAATCAATGCCCCATGTGTCAAAATCCTCACAGAAGTGAATGGGATGCATCAACATCATGTCATGCTATCCACAAGTGCCCATCCTCTTACAGACAATACACCGCTTCACGAATTCATCATAATCCTTAAATAGGGGTAGGCCACCATAGGCCAGATTGGAGCACTTTCTGTGCTATTCTCCTCCCAGAATGATGTCCTCCTGCCTCAAGCTTGTGGCAGTATGTGAGGACGCTATCATGCTCCTCCTGAGGAATGCACCGACGCTAGACGCTATCCCCTCCTTCATGATAAAGGATGGGATCCTCCCAATCGTACGACTTAGCCTTTGCAAGGAAGGTCTCAAGTCACTATCTGGGCCAACCCTGTGGAACTTTCTTGGCAATAAGATAGTTCACAATGTCGGTGTACCCTGGACGAGAGGCGATAGCAAGGATTGCCTCATCTGGAAAGGTCTCTGTAATAGGCTCAATCTGCTCAGATTCCTCAAGATGTTTCAATCGGGAGAGATAATCCACCACCACATTATTGACTCCACGCTTATCCTCAATCTCATTATCAAACTCCTGAAGTAGAAGGATCCATCTAGTCAATCTCGCTTTGGCATCCTTCTTTGTCATGAGGTACCTGATGGAGGTATGATCAGTATAGATAGTCACTTTGGATCCAAGAATATACGATCTGAACTTATCCAAGGCAAATACTATGACTAGCATCTCTTTCTCCGTGACTGTTAGTTCCGCTAAGCGAAATCCAAGGTACGACTAGCGTAGTGAATGGCAAATGGTAATCCATCCCTCCTCTATCCTAGCACGGCCCCTACGACAAAATCGGAGGCACACATCATGATCTCGAATGGGAAAGACCAATCAGGCGGTTGAAGGACATGAGCCTCAACAACTAGATTCTTGAGAGTCTTAAAAGACACAAGGCACTTATTATCCACAATGAACTCGGTGTCTTTTTCTGTAGATCAGTAAGCAGTCGGGAAATCCTGCTGAAGTCCTGCATAAAACATCGGTAGAAACCCGACATGCCCCAAAAAAGATCGTAATTGCTGCAGGTTGGATGGTGGATTGAGTTTCCTAATGATATCCACCCTGGCCGGTTCAACCTCCATGCCTCTGTTGGAGATGATATGACCAAGCACCGTCCCCTGAGTCACCATGAAGTGACTCTTCTCCCAAGATAAAACAAGATGCACTTCAATGTAGCATTGAAGCACTCGGTCTAGGCAATCAAGACAAGCATCAACCCCGTCGACGTAGACCGAGAATTCATCCATGAAGACCTCTAAATAATCACCCACCATATCCGAGAAGATGGACAACATGCACCTTTGGAATGTCACCGGAGCATTACATAGACCAAAGGGCGTCCGTCTGAAAGCATAAGTCCCAAATGGACAGGTAAATGTCGCTTTGTCCTGGTCTTCGGGCGTTATAGCCACCTGATTGTAGACGGAGTACCCGTCCAGGAAACAGTTATGACTTTTCCCAGCTAGCCTCTCTATAATCTGATCAATAAAAGTAAGTAGGAAATGATCCTTCTTGGTGACCTGATTCAATCGTCTGTAGTCCACACAGACCCTCCAAGAAGTGGGTACCCGGGTAGCAATCAGCTCTCCAGAATCACTCACAACTTTGGTGACGTCCGTCTTCGTGGGCACCACATGAAATAGACTCACCCACTTGGAGTCGGAGATGGGGTAGATAAAAATGGTGCTCCACCATTTGAATATCTCTTTCACGACCACCTCTCGAAGATTCGGGTTCAGCCGTGGCTGGAACTCACGCGATGGCTTCGCATCCTCTTCGAGATAGATATGGTGGGAGCATAAGGTCGGAATTATCCCCTGATATCAGCTACGCTCCATCCTATTTCCTTGCGGTTCCTTTCAAGAACCTCCATCAAATGAGATTCTTGCTCTCCAGTCAAATCTGCTGAGATAATGACTGGGTACATCTCTTGCTCACCCGCAAGGATTCTATACTTCATCGACTGTGTCAAGGGCTTCAATTCTGGGTAACTGGGAGCTGAGAAATCTGGATTTTGGAATGTTTGCATGAAGGCAACCAGATCTGAATGTGATAACTCTCGTTGAGCATGAATGTATTGTGAAGATGGCCCTGCTGCTGTGTCTGTACTCTATGCTAGCTCAATCTCCACCCTAGCTGCTGGCTCTAAAGAAATCATACAAGGAAAATAGTCATCGAAATCGTCCCAGTCTATGTCTGAATCCGATATATCTGAATCAAAAGCATAAGAAACGAAATCTGCTTCCCTATCCTAAACGCGGTCGTCAGCCTCAAAAGTGTACTCTGCCAAGAGTGTGCTCTCCGAACTCTCCTCTGCTAGAAGCTGTAAATATGGAGTGTCTGATGGTAAGAGAAGGGCTCGTGAAAAGGGGTCAGACCAAGAGGCTTCATCATCATTGATCACAAAATCACACTCCTGGTGGATGTCTTGCTTTGCCTCCACTGCATCACTATACTGCTCTGAGCAAGCTGAATCTCTCGCTCTGGTCTCGTCGATCGTCTCTATTTGTATACTTTCGCTCTCGATGTGAAAGTACACCTTCCCTCTATCAAGGTCGGACACCGCCTTGGCTGTGGCCAAGAATGGTCATCCTAGAATGATGGGGGTATCTGTCACAGACTCAAAGATCTCCATGTCCAACCCAACGAAGTCCACAGGGAATTTTAGTCCCTGAAATGTGACGACTACATCCTTCAACAACCCCTTCAGCCTCTTGACAGATCGATCAACAAACTGAAGGACTGTCCAGATCTGTCTAAGAGGGTCAAACTCGAATCAGTCGAGTAAGGCTGCCAGGGTAGGTTGATGGAAGAGCCGTTGTCTAATGAAGTACTTTCGAATCTCTGCTCAAGAATGTGACATCTGACATAGGGAGCTCCTGCATCTGGCCTCTTGGCTGGTAGACGGTTATATATGGAGAAGTAGGTGGCACAGATCAGCACATGGATTTCTGCATGATGGTTCCTCTTCTTCCTACGGGTGGTGGTCTTCTCTCTCAGGTTCTTTTGGAAGAGAGGGATGTGCTCAAGTGCCTCCAGTAGAGTCAGCTGAATTTGGAATTTGTCTATTATCTGATGGCTGAACTCTAACTGTTGGTTCTTTTTTGGATTTTCTTTTTTATTTCCCTTTGCTAAGTGGAGTGCTTGAGGGAAGGGGATGGCTGGGCCCTCCTCAGATAGAGGGCTAGGAAGAGGTTCATATTGCTGAGAGGGAATGAAATCCATACAAAGATCATCATGCATCACATATGGACTCGAAGATGAAGAAACCCTTCCTTTATTAATTTTTTTGGTCTTTTCAGAATAGTCCTGAGATACAGAAACATGTGGAAACACAACAGGAATAGAATTTGTGGCGCCAGTACCACCCATGACATCTGTCTTCGCGGCATCATCACCGTGCTCTGGCTCAGCATCTGGAAGGATGGTGGCATCAGCACCACTGACTGCATCTGGAGAAGAGATGACCTCAGTATCATCGACGGGATCATCATCCTTGGTGTCTTCAGCACCACCGTCATCAACATCATCATCAGCGACATCAGCATCGCTGTCCTCCTTGTCTAGCGCTCCTGGATCATCATGGTGTCGTCGCTCAGACGAGGTGCCCCCGGCTGGCATCCTACTGCTCATAAATGACATAAAATCAGCATCAAATGTGTATGAAGAAATATCACCCAATGACTCATTAGGAGTGGTGGTCTTTGTGAACTGTACCTGCTCAGACTTCCTCTTCAGGTTGTTTAGATTAGGCTCGATCTGAGCGGGTATGGCGGGCTTGCCCTTTATGATTTCCCTCATCTCTTGGCGAATCTTTCCCATCTCCCTCCCAAAGGATGCCTGTTGGTCTGAGAGTAGGCATGCTAGATCGTCAAGGGCATAGTTCTCATAGGCTGGACCATGAGAACCGAACGTGTTTCCTCACTGGAAGTGAGGCTGCTGCTGGAACTGGTGAGGGAGAGGCTGAGTGAACTGCTGTTGACGCTACTGCCTCCACTGTTGTCCCTGCTGGTAGGGACGAGGACCTGACTGGTAATGTGGTGTGGCTGGGAGTACTGGGGTTGCTGTTGTGACTAGCTGAACTGTCCACCCAAAGCTGGAGGTTATTGTTGGGATGAGGTGCCTCCGGTAGACCACCTGAATTCAGGATGATCTCGACGGATTCCGAGCTATTGTTGGTCATACCAAATCCCGTTGACTTCCATCAATGGCTCGTACTCGTAAGGGTATGGGGGAAGAACTACTAGTGGCTGATCCTACTGATACACCACATCTGAGTGTCCTCAGATGGCGGTGGCTGAGAGTACTACTACTGCAACGGCTGAACCGACTCTGCTTGGATGTGGTGAACCTGACGGTACTGGAGGAGTGCTGGTAAGAGCTACTGCTGCTAGGATCAACCCGTGACCTGAGACGAGGCTGAGATGTCATTTGTGCCTCTTGGAGACACATGAGATGGGTCTTCAGGTCACTGAGAGTCTGTGCCAACTAATTGATCTGTGTCATACCCTAGCACTGCTTCTTCTCAATAATCTCTATGCGGTCCAACTTCTCACTAATGATACCCATGTCAGCCACCGATGACTCTGCCTGTGCTGTTGCTGACGAAGTGAATGGACATGCATCAACCTGTGTTATCCTCTGATAGTACACGACCTATGGAAGGGGCTTCCCCTGAGTGTAGACGCAGGTCTAGGACATCACGGTATATTTCTCGGCCATCTCCTCATAGATGTCCCAGACATGGTCCTCATCTTTGGCGAAGTAGGAGCCCCTACAAGGACAAGCCCTGCAGCTCCGGTGTCAGCCCACAAAAGAAGCTCTGGACAAGATTTGTCTTGGATATATCATGGTGTGGACACCGGTCGATGAGCTCATGAAATCGATCCCACGCCTCATGGAACTGCTCGTTGGGGATCATGGTGAAGTTGTTGATCAGAGCTCGAGTTGCGTTGGTCTGGCCGAATGGATAGTACTTGTTCAAGTATTCGGTCCGGAGCTACTCCCAAGTGGTAACATATCTCTCTAAGTGCTTCAGCCTGTAGGTTGCTCTGTTGATGAGGGAGAATGGAAATGTTATCATCTTGATAGTGTCCTCATCCACGAACATGTCATGAACTATGCTACAGATCATCTCAAACTCCTGTAAGTGAAGATGCGGCTCCTTGGTGGCTAGCCCATGAAACTTGGGCAAGATCTGAATTATCTGGGGGCCGAGCTTGAAGTCGCCCAGAATCTCAGGTAGCTGGATCCAACAATGGGTGAGGGTCGCACCAGGGTTGTGAAACTACCTCATCGGTCGTGTCTATCTGGCTGGCTCCGGCTGGTCCTCCGGGTGTCCGTCTGCTCCTCCTCCAGGTGCTGGAATATCTCCACCGACAGGTCGTTGTGGCCCTCCTTTGTCGGATCACATCTTTGCTATCTCTCAACAGACCTCTGCCATAAATGCTCCATGATCTCTGATCTATCTCTGCATCGTCTCTAGGGAGGCTAGAAGTGTGTTGTTGATGGCGCCCTGATCTAGAACATATGTAGAACCATGGGGCTGTCCATCGGTACCCTCCTCACTGTTGGCGATCTCACGGGTCTCTGCATAGGCAATAGACCTGAACTCAGGTGCTGTCAAATGAACAAATATCTATACTGGTCTCTGCTCGGACACCTTAGGACTGGTGGAAGAAGGGTGGTCGAGGGGGAACATGGTGGAATAGAACTCGGGTTTGGAGAGCGGGTCTAGGCTCCTCGGACCCTCCCTAGATGAATGAGGCGGAGAGCTCGAGAGCGGGTCTACCAAAGGTAGTCTAAGGGATCTCTGGCCCATCATCGTGATGTGGGAATAGTACATATGAGATCTGGAAAGCAAGCAAGATCAGCAGTCAAACCCCCAATTCACCTACATAACACTAAGTTGATGACCGTGAAGGTTCGATCGTTTATCTTATTGATTTTATTTTAGGTGATAAATCAGTCTTGCAGAGCGATTAAGCGGGATGATAGGAAATCGATGCTCTCAAGAGACTGTCACAATCCCAAAGTTAGATCTTTCCCAGCTAGTATGAATTGCGGACCATTTACTGGCTACCCGATCAATTCAATCTGTTAAGGACATCGCGGTTTGCTTTACCGGTTACCGGAGAGATCCTCACTAGAGAACGACTAACCCCAGGACCAATAGTCTAACGGAAGTTCAGGTGTGGCTCTAGCCTTGTGTGCGGGTCACTCTTTTGCTCAAGCAAATCAAATAATGACAGGGTGACTCTCCCCAAAACAAGTATTTTTAAGTGAGGTGGGTTTTAGCGTCAAGTTTCCTTAAATAGTCCCAATTTTATGATTTTCACCTTTTTATGTATTTTCAAATGAAAGCAATGCCTACCGAATTTTAAAATATAATAATTATTTTAAGTCCAAAAATAGGGGGAGAAGTCGAAAAAACTATGCGCGATCAAACACTTTGATGCATGCAAAATAAGGAATGCGTACCTGACTCCAACACTCTACATGCAGGATGATCCGTGCATAAATTAAAAGACGGAATTAAAACTAATCTAAATGATGCACGAAGAAATCATCCTTAGACGAGCAATTTATAAAGATCGTGAAACACAACAGTTAACTGATTAGAGAGAGAGGTCGATGTTCGATCTCGGATGCCGATCGATGTCTGTCACAACGGATCTTGCACGTGTTGTATACAGCCTCTAGCAGAATGTGACCTCTCAATCAATTAAGTTAACTTTTTATTATGACTTATTAATAAGGTCCAATTACACTATATAGGTGCAAGCAATCTATTAGGGATTGAGCCTTGTGGTACTTATGTCACAATCAAGAGAAAATCCTACGTCTAGGGGCCAAATTCTATAGGAATCAATAGAAAAAATACGATAAAAATCAAAACCGACGAAAAACACAGTGAGGTCCCCCAAGCACACCGGTGTTCGGCGAAACAGACGCCGATATAGGTCAAGTCCAACAAAAAGTGTCCAAGGTCCTGAATTATTACAATAATATAAATAAATGTGCTGTTGAAAATGAAATTACTATACTATAAACTATCTAAACTTTAAATACTATAACTGCCTCCTGCTCTATTTCTGCTCCTCCTCTAGTGTGAGTCTCCTCCAAAGAGTCCTCAGGTTGTTCCTTCTACAGAAAATGAAATAGAAACGAGTCAGAAAACTATTATAACAACTAGAGATACAAATAGGCAGAAAATCTGAAAAGACTACTAAGCCGTGTTCCCGAGCAACAACACCATTCTGATGAGCGAAAAGCTGACTACGGTTAAGGAATCAGATAAATAAAAGGTTGTTACGACCCCAATCAACGAATAGGACTCAACAAGAAAAATCGAGAACCACTCAATAAAACAAATATCAAGCAATCAAAACAATGTAAGCGACTCCTCTATTCAATTTAACCTAATAGAGCGACCAGGGTCGAACTCAAGGAGCACAGAAATGTACGAAGTAGTCGTGATCAGAAAAGAAAAGGAATATTTTTGTTTATTTTTTTATATTGTATTTTTTATGGTTTTTAATTTAAGAAGAAAACAAGCAAACAAGGAGACTAAGGCTTACAAACAAGCTTTTACAATTTTTATTAAGGCGAAAAATGCTTAAAAATTAGAAATAAAAATATTTTTATGTTTTCTAAATATGCAGATAGTTTTGATGATTTTTTGGGGTTTTATAATTTTTATATGATTTTATAAAAATCAAACAAAGGATAAAAGGGAAAATAATGTACAACCTGGACTAAAAAGGCAAATTAAAAATACTAAAAGTGCCTAATATCATGGTTATGATTTTTATGAAAAATGAATTAAAAATATCTAATAACAAAAACTGAGATCATATATTTCTTACTATTTTAGAATTTTTAATGATTTTTACAAGTTCTTGAAAGTTTTTAGATTTTTAGGGTTTTTTTATAATGATTTTTAAAACAAAAATGGTACTAGAAGTAAAGCAAATAAAGACAAGCAAACACTTTTTTGTAATTTTTAAAACATTTTTTATATATTTTATAAAATAGAAAGAATAGTTTTTATGTGGTTTTTGTTTTTTTAGAAAATATCAAACAATACTAAATTAATTCATAAAAATTACCATAAATATTCTGTGTTAGCAAGAGCTATCAATAATTTTTATGGAATTCTGGAGTTAATTAGGTATTTATTTGATCAAAAACAAGACACGCAGTTCACAAGAACCTAGTTGCAATTATGAGAAAGTTCCAGACCAATTGATAATATAACTAAAAAAACTCAGGGCAAATAATACAAAAAGCCCATGGTATTCACGCACGTTCTCAAAAACTCACACAAAGAAAAGTTCAACTCAAAACATAACATTCATGAAGTTCAGGATAAAACATGCCAATATACCAAACAAGCACGTGGGACGGCATGTGAATTCATACAAATATGACTAAAACAGAAATACTGGAAAGAGCAAGGGTCCGCATGCAAAATTACTAAACTACAACTCTATTTATAGAACTAAATAATAAAACACAAAAGTGCAGGGGTGGAAGATGCAAAATACCTTGAGGCGGCACGTGGCACACACTGAACCATGCGTTGGTGTACTGCTCTGATCGTGTATGAGGGTAGATTTAACGGCTGTAGAGGATGTCGTGGACGTACGGGGCAGATGCGTCAGGCCTGATCCAACGGCCGCAAAGCTGGGACTGTCGGGCGACAATGATCGTGTCTGTAAGAGCGGGCCCCATCTGATGGTACGGGAGGATGCTGGAAGAACGACCTCCATACGACCTTCAATCGAACGAGGAAAAGAAACCGTCATCCCGATGAAGGATTTGAAGGGCTCGTTATGCTCGGCGATGCTCTGTGCGTCACTAGGGCTGCTCCGATCAGAAGGAGAATGGCCGGATGGCCGTCGTGGTGGAGGCACGCCTGGAGCTGCTCTGCCTAAGCAGTCGGGGGGCCAACTGGGGGTCTCTGCGCGCACCAGCACCTGCAATGGGTATGCCGCTCGGAGGCATAGCTCTGGCGAAACTTTATTGCAAATAAAGATAAGAGAAGCGTAGGGGGATGATCTCTTGGGTCTTCGGCAAAGGTGGAGGGAGGAAACCCGGCTTGATCCTTCTCCGATGAGAAAGAATCAAGGGAACATGTTGCATTAGAAGATGAGCGATGGAACGAGGGGTCGATCTGAACGGATAAAGATGGATGGTGAAGCCCCGATTGGGTGGTCGGAGAAAATGAACTGTGGTGGGGCAAAATGGAAGATTCGACGGAAATGGAAAATGGAAAGGATAAGATGGTCACTTGAGGGTGCTGATGAACTGAGCAGGATCTGGCGGAGCGAGAAGACAGGGTTGTGGCCTCGACCGTGCTGCGGCAGGTAGGGAGGATGGACATGGCGGAGGACTCCGACTACGTAGGTGAGCTATGAGATTTATGCCACCAAACTTCAATCCGAATGTGCTCTCTTGTCGTTGTCACTCAACTGGAGGTCTCAAGGGGTGGAAAAAGGGGCGAGGCACGAGCTGGCGAGCTGCGGAGGCGGAGGCGAGGCTTTATAGGCTTCCGATGAGCGCTCCCCCAACCAGGGTTAAGTGTCAGAAATAGATCAAGGTTGTTGCGACCCCAATCATCGAAGAGGAACTCAACAAGAAAAATATAGACCACCAATAGAAGCAATCACGCACGAAAATCGAAAGAAGCAGTCTCACTATTTATTTAACCTGGTATAGCCATCAGGGTTGAACACAAGGAGCATGGGCTAAGCCTACGAAGTAGTCAGGAAATCAGAGAAGCAAAGGAATATTTTTGGAGATTTTTTATTTGCAATTTTTTGTACAAATTTCCAATAAGAAAATGAATAAGAAAATAAAAGAAATCACACTACAAAATTTTTTATTAAGGCTAAAAAGGTTCAAAAATTCAAAAGAAAAATATTTTTTATATATTTAAAATATACAAGTGTTTTTAGGTATTTAGTAGGATTTTCCATATTTTTATATAATTTTATAAAAATGCACGAAAGACAAAATATGCAAACAGTGTACAACCTCGATAAAAAGGCAACTTTAAAATATCTAAAGTGCCCCTAAATTCCTGATTGCAATTTTATGTAAAATAGGTAAAAATATCTAACTACAGAAATTTAAAACACAATTTTTTGATTTATATAGAATTTTAAATGATTTGTATAATATTTTTGATCTTTTATGATTTTTAGGGATTTTACAAAAGATAATGAAATAAAAATGCTACAAAAGTTAAAACAAAGCAAAACAAGAGCATATAATTTTTTGTAGAATTTTTAGGGGTATTTTTATATTTTTTATGGAGTTTATAAATTAGACAGATAAACTTTTTTGGGTTTTTGATTTTTTAAAAATAACAAATAATATCAAATTGTGTCACAATAATTACCAAAAATATTACATAGTAGCAGGAGCTGCTGGTAATTTTTGGGGAATTGTTGGAGTAGATTTGATATTTATTTAGTTAAAAACCAAGAAAACTGGTTGTAGGGACCTAAATGCAAATAGTTTAAGTTTCTGGACTAAAACGAAACACGCATAAGAAGTCCGAGGGTGATAGTGCAAAATTCCTACGAAAACACACACATGTCATTTATTCCACGCACAGGGCCATAAATGTAATCCTATAAAATATTTCATTCAAACATTAACATCAAATGTCCAGGGCTAAATATGCAAAAGCACCATAATGCACGTGATTGAGCACGTGTCTCCAGACAGGAAGGACTAAAATGCAAATACTAGAAACCTTAGGGACTAAAGTACAAATAGTTCAAACTATAACTTTATTTCACAAACTAAAACATAATAATTGAGAAGTACATGGGGGAAAAGTGCAATATACCCTTACAGCACGTGAGGGGCGCATGGGGACACGTGGAGACAACTGGTGGAGGCACGAACGTGCGGCTCTGATCCACTGCAGGTGTCAGATCTGACACCTCAGAACTGGTCGGGAATGTGGGGCGTTGATGCGCTAGAGCTGACATCAAACAACCTGAAAAGTTTGATGTGTCGGGGGTGTGGATTCAATCTGGAGAGGATCGGCCGATCCAACGACACAGAGCATGTCTGGAAGAACAACGCTAGGATGAACTTCACCAGAGCCCAGGAGGTGAACCTCAGCTTCGATGGTCGATCGGAAGGCACAAGAGTGGTCATGGGAAGCTTCCGCGTTGACTTAGCGGGCCCAATGGAGAAGCCACCAGCCAGATGAGCGTGGCGAAGACGGAGGATTGGAGCTGCTCCGACGAACCTCAGATAGGTGAAATAGGGGGTCCCGATGCATGCAAATACCTGCAAGTGAAAGCCGGGACTCAGGGCAGAGCTCCAGTCTGGATTATTAACGCTAAAAGCCAAAGAAGCGAAGGGTGCGGTGTTCGATCTCTGGCGAAAGTGGTAGAGGAGATCTAGGTCCTAATCTCGGCTTGATGGTCGAGGCTAAGGGTGATCAGGTTGCAGAGCTAGATGGAGGACGAGCATGCGAGTCGATCGGATCGGCTGGGAGTGGATAACGGGGCTCCGACCGACTGTTCGGAGCGGATGAACACATGATGGCAATGAATGATGGAATCGAATCGAAATGGGAAATGTGAAGGGTATAAAGGTTGCCTGAAGATCGGGATGTGCTCATGAGCTCCAGGCGAAGGTGATTGTCGGGGTGATGGCCTCAACCTCGATGCGTAAGGCGGGGGAGGCTACTCGCTGCGGAGGTCTGACCACGAAGGTTGAGCTTCGGCTCTGCTGCACCAAATCGAGCTCCGAGAGGTGCTCCGAGCAGCTATCACCCAACTGAAGGTGGCTAGGGTTAGAATTGGGAGCGAGGCACGAGCTGCCTCTCTTGGGAGGTGGATGAGAGTTTTTATATGGTTCTTAGGAGGCTGGAGAAATCAGGCAAGGGCACATGAACCGAGGGAGATCCACGCCTCCCTAAGGATCCGCGAGGGTCCTGGATCCTAGGAGAGTCCACGGAAGAAAAATCGGGGCAAGGGGTTGCATGATCCGCCTGGGAAAAATCAAAGAAAACGTTCCGGTGAAGAGATCGGGTCGGGTCAAGTCCGAGAAGAAGGGGTTGACCCGGGTCAACAACATGACGTGGACCAATCAAAAAAATAGAATATACCAAATACTTACAAATGAAATAAAAAATAGTAAATGATTTTATATCAAAAAGTTATAAAATGAAAAATGTTTGTTATTTTTTAACTATTTTTCTGTGATTTTTATTTATTTTTTTGAAAAATAAATTAGTCTATATACCGTATAGTGTATTATATACATGTATAATATAACTATGTATTTTATACAGTAATTTTTATTTTGTTATTTTTACACAAATACTCTACTTTTATATTTTATTTATTTACAACATAATTTTTGGAGTAAAAAATAATTTTTATTGTATTTTTATTATTTATTTACAGGTATATAATAAATAAAGAAGAAAGTATATATACATGTATTACATACAAATGAGAGAGAATTTTATTTTATTTTATTTTATATTTATTTTATTTTTCTGATTTTTGTTTTATTTTTAGGATTATATACAAGGAGTTAAAAATAATATTTTTATTTTTATTTTGGCAAAAATAATTATTTATTTACACACATGATATGTACAATCTAGAGTAGGCCCTATCTCTCTCTACTTGTTTTATTTGGTGATCAGGCCAATGCTTGGCCCTCTCTTGGGGTTCAGGTCACTCTGTATTTATTCTAAATATCTCTATCCTTTTCTTTTCCTTTATTCTTTTATTTTTTCATGAATAAATGCCAATTATGTAATATTAACAAATGCATGCATACTGCTAACTTATTGTATTTACATCTATTTACATGATGCTTTGCCAAGATAATTAGCTAAAATAAAAGAATAAAGAGTGATGATCAGGGATTCATCAGCTTCCCAGGGGTTGGAATGATCAAGTGCAAGCACGCAACCCTAGGAAGATCTGTACCTTCCTATGGATCCACAAGGATCAAAGATCCTAGGAGGACGCTCGGGCGAAGAATTGGGGTCAGATGTGATCGGGTTCGGGCGTGAAAATACGGAGAAATGGCTCTGGTGAGAGATGGACAACTCAACCTAACCTGGAAGGAGAAGTTGACTGGAGTCAACACTTTGACATGGCCCAATCGGAAGGGGCCTGGAATAGGACAAAATATGCTACAGGACAAAACATAAGAGAAAAATAAAGCTAATTACATTAAACAAATAAATAAATTTAAATAAAAAATAAAATGAAAAATATTTATTATTTTTCAAGAAATTTTTCTATGATTTTTAATTATTTTTATGAAAAATAAATTAGTGTATATACAATATATAGTGTTATAGACAAGTATAATATACCTATGTATTATGCACAATAATTTTTATTTTTTAATTTTACACAAATACCCCTATTTTATATTTTATATATTTACATCATAATTTTAGGAGTACATAATTTTTATTTTATTTTATTTCAAATTATTTACAAGTATGAAATAAATGGTGAATGTGTTATATATACATGTGTCTTTAAAAGTGAGCAGCTTTTTATTTTTATTTTTATTTAATTTTTCTGACTTTTATTTTATTTTATATAATTATTAGAAATATATACAAGGAGATAAAAAGAGTGATTTAATTTTATGTTGCAAAAAATAGTTATTTGTATACATAGGTATTATGCACAATACAAAGTAGGCCCTATCTCTCTCTACTTATTTTAGTTGGCGATCAGGTCAAGGCTTGAACTTCTCTTGTGATTCGGGTCACTCTGTATATATTTTAAATACCTCATTCCTTTTCCTTTTCCTTTATTCTTTTATTTTTGCTCAAATACATGCTAATTATGTAATATTAACACATGCATGCATAATGATATGTTATTGTATTTACAGGTATTTACATGTTTTGCCAAGATAAATAGCTAAAATAAAATAATAAAGAGTGAGAATCAGATATTCATCACTGACTCAGTTGAGAGCCCAGAGAGACTCCTGATGCTGAGATCCCAGGAGCTGAAGCTGGTGGACAGAATGGAGCAGAGAGACCTCCACTAGATCCAGACCGAATGATGAAGCAGCAACTCTATAACTCTGGAGCGAAGACTACACACCGGTGGATCCGTCTCCCTACCATCCACAGTAATTTTGAGCTCCGACCGCAGACCATCCGGTTGCTGCCCAGGTTTCATGGGCTATCTATGGAGGAGCTGCATCTGCACCTACAGGAATTTGAGCATATATGTAGTACAGTGCATGATCTGCATGTGAACAAGGACACGATCGCTTTTCCATTTTCCCTCATGGATAGAGCAGCCTAATGGCTGGAGCATTTAGGGAGATATGTTTCGATGTGGAGGTAGTTGAGAACGGAATATCTGAGCAAGTACTACCCACTTAGTCATATGAATGCTGCTCGAGCTATGATCAGTAACTTCACCATGATCGGGACAGTTCCACGAGGCATGGGAAGATTTAGAGAGCTCACTGATAGGTGTCCCCACCAAGTCATCTCGAAGCCGAACCTAATTCAGAGCTTCTTTTGTGGGCTTACACTAGAATTATAGGGATTGGTGAACACTTCCTACGATGGATCGAATTTTTCGAAGTATGAAGACCACGTTTAAGCCTTCTACGAGGAGATGGCTGAGAATTACACCATGTTGTCCCAGACTAGTTTTTATACTCAGATGAAGCCACCGACTCACCACCAGCATTCATGCATGGCACAATCATAGGGACTCCTTCTTCTGTCATTTCTTCTCATTCTTAATCCTCATCAACTGATATGGGGATCATCTGCTAGAAGTTGGATCGTATGGAGATCATAGAGAAAAAGTGCCAGAATTTGGACAAGATCAATAAAATTGATGAGCTTGAGAGATGTCTTAGTGGTCTGAAGACGTAAATCATGTGCCTTCAAGAAATTCAGACGAATTCCACGAAGTCTTCAAGATCACAGGCTAAATCAGGGAGCAGAGGCTGAGGAATTTTTCCACGGCCACCAGTTCAACACATATACCATGTGCATTCTGAGCTGACTCACCAGTCTTATGCTTACTAGCAGAACCCATAGACACCATCATCTGACACCCGGATGGTGGTGTATCAGAGTGATCAACTGTTTGATTTAATGCTCCTAGCGTATTCTGAGATGCATGAACCACTGATCGAGGTCAATGGGAAATGGTACAACCAGCAATAGCAACCGGGGATCCATCGTAATCATTCTGGTTTATGTTGTTCTTCAGGAGGTGCCTCTTCCCTGCAGCCATCACATGCACAGATGGGGCAGAACCATGAACAACAACAACATTCCGGTCCTTGCTAATACCGGCCGCTTAGTGGAGACAAAACATATATCCATCGCAGTATCATCAGTCTCACCCTCCACAATAGTAGCCAGCTCCGCAACATCCTCAGTATCATCGAGGCGACTCATCCGGGTCTCATGGTCATTTCCATGATAACCCAGCTCTAGAGTATCTCGCTAGTTTAATAAGCGACCGACAGGTCGCATTCCGGCGAGAAATGAATGAGTTCAAGAACCATGTCACTGATCTCGTAAAAGGGAAGTCCGTTATTCCTGCTCAGATTGAGACGAACCTAAACAACTTGAAGAAGAAATCAGAGCAGGTGCACTTGACATAACCACCAGATGACTTCTTTTATTGTGATGATGTTGATTTCATTTCTCTTAGGAGGGGTAGGATACCCGCAGGCAGAGACTTAACTAGGCTCGATGAGTATATTCTGATGATTTAAGCGAGCCTGTTGAGCTTGAAGATGGCGGTGCTGATGCCGCCTTTTCCTTTGAGGAAGTTGATGGTGATGCTGATGACACAAGAACCGACAAGGAGCAGCCATAGTTTGATGCCGATGCAACTACTTTACCATTCTTCTTGTACAGTGATCATGATAGAAAAAAACAAAAAATGAGAAAACCAAAAAGTGAAATATAAATAAGATAATTGATCATTCTAAAACTCATGAGTCTTCTTTTGATCATTTGCAAGGAGAAAGACCCCGTTTTACAAAAAAATATTCTTCTTGTTTTTTTGATCCTCCTATTGTACAGACTAACAAGAAAGATGTACAGATTCCTTTTCCCCAAGCACTCTGCCTGGAGAAAGAAGATAAAAAAGGAAATACCCAAAAAATCAAATGAATGATCTGACGAAAAAGATGATAGACAAATTCACCGCTCAGCTTACTCTTTTGGAAGCCTTGGCACACATCCCTCTTCTGTAGAAAGGTCTCATAGAATGTACTACAGTCTGCAAAAAGAAGAGGCAGTGCAATCACTGTTTAAAAATGCATGTGTTGATTAAGGATTCATGCCATGCTACCCAAAACCGTCTCCCAGCCAAGAGATCAGACCTGGGAGCATTGTATTTCAGATGTGAGATTCTTGATCAGACTTTTGATCGTACTCTCTTAGATAGCGGATCATCAATTAATCTCCTTCCTTCTTCCTTACTCGACAAGTTCGAGATCGAACCTCTTCGACCAAGCAGGGCGGTCTTACAGTTTGATGATAGATCGGTCAAAAGGCTTAAGGGATTAACTGAGGACGTTATCGTCACCATTCATGGCTTGAAATTTTCAGTGAACTTTGTCGTGTTGGACATGGTGGTCCCTGAATGTGTGACTAATACCTCGATCATATTAGGATGACCTTTTCTGGAAACAACTAAGGCCATTTTAGATTATGGTAACGGGAAGGTATACTTTCGCGTCCAGGAAGAAATATTCATATAGAGAAGATCCATGGCCTTAAAGCCAAATCACAAGAGTTAAAGCGAGCATTTGATGAGGACAAGCCCAATAGTCACCAGGACTGTGATTTTGTACAGAATGATGATGAAGAAGTTTGGGATGAACCAAGCACATAATCTTTCATCACGCTTTCAGGAAAGACTGAGATTCAGATATTAGATGATGGGAGATTAGAGAGCACAGTCTTGAAGCCAATTAGTGACAAGGGTGATGGAGACGATTTTGGTACTTTTTCAGATCATTGCAATATTCTCGATCCCTCTGAATCTGAGGTGAAGAATCAGTTCTGTCAGTCACTTATAGATCAGTCAGATTCAGAAGATGCTGATTGGCAGTGTTTCATCGAGTTCCGTTCACTTCAGATTTCATCCGAAGAGCCTACAATGAGCCTGGAGATCGAGCTAGTTCAGAATATCCAACTATCAGATTAGTAATATCCAGATCATTCTGAGTCAGAGCAGGATGAGCTTACGCATACCGACCTAGTAGCTTATACCCATGCCCTAGTCATACCAGCTCTCCCTGTTCCTTCGACTACCGGATTGGTCTCTCCCATTTGAGATCATGACAGATTCCTCCGATTTTGCCATTGGGGTTGTTTTAGGACAGAGGAGGGATGACCTTCCATATGCTATACACTATGCTAACAAGACTTTGGATTCTGCCCAGTGGAATTATACTATTACTGAGAAAGAAATGCTAGCTGTAATATTTTCCCTAGATAAATTTAGATCCCACATCTTATGATCAAAAGTTACAATCTTCGCTGACCATACGACCATAGGTATTTAATGGAAAAGAAGGATTCCAAGCCGCATCTCACAAGATGGATCCTTGTACTCCAGGAATTTGATATCGAGATTAAGGACAAACCTAGAATCAAGAATGTGGCGGCGGATCACCTCTTCCAACTAGAATTGCCCGAGACTTCTGATGAATCCCTGTTCATCACTCTTTATTCTTTTATTTTAGCCAATTATCTTGGCAATGCATCATGTCAGTAGGTGTAATTATAATAACTTAGCAATATGCATGCATGCATTAATATTATATAATTAGCATGCATTTGTGCAAAAATAAAAGAATACAGAATAAAAAGAAAATGAAGGAAGTATTTAGAATAAATACTGAATGACCCAAACACTAAGAGAGGGCCAAGCATTGGCCTGATTGCCAAATAAAATAAGTAGAGAGAGATAGGGCCACTCTAGCTTGTATATATATATCTTGTGTGTAAATAAACATCTTAGAATAAATACTTTTTCCCCAAAATAAAAATAAAAATATGTTTTTACTTCCTTGTATATATTTCTAATAACAGAATAAAAATCAGAAAATAAAATAAAAATAGAATAAAATTGTCTCTCTCACTTGTACATAACACATGTATATATGATCCCTTCTCTATTTATGTTATACTTGTAAATAAATAATAAAATAGAACAAAAAATATTTTATTTTCAAAAAATTATATTGTAAATAAATAAAATATAAAATTGGGGTATTTTTTAAAAATAAAAAATTAAAAATAATTGTACAAAATACATAGGCATATTATACATGTATATAATGCAATATACTATACATAAAGTAATTTATTTTTAAAAAAATAATAAAAAATCATAGAAAAATAATTTGAAAAATAAAAAATATTTTATATAATTTTTAATTGAAAATCATTTATTATTTTTTATTGAATTTGTAAAATATTTTGTAAATTCTATTTTCTGATTGGTCGGCTGGAATGTTGACCATGGGTCAACAGTGCCTCCTACCCGGGTCCAACCCGGATCCTTGTCATCGGAGCTCCTTCACAACATTTTCCAGCCTGACTGCGTGCACCTCTCACCTCGGGATTCAGACCTTAGAATCCTTGTACTTCCAACATCCTCACGGGTCCATTGCCAGATCCAATTCGTTCTCGGGTCTCGTGCTTCTCTCCAATCTTTCCAGACCTCCATTGACCCTATATAATCTTCTCTCTGCTTCCACAGTGCCCTAGCGCGTGCCTCGCTCCCTCTCAATTCCCTAGACACCTTCAGTGTGGTGACAGCCGTCTAAAGAGCCTCCTGGTGATCGATTTGGTGCAATGACGCCGACGCTCCCCCTTTGTGGTCGGACCTCCACCGCGAGAAGCCTCCCTTGCCTTCTGTCGCTTGGTCGAGGCCATAACCCCGGTGTCCACCTTCGCCTGAAGTCCAAGAGACGATCCAAATCTTCAGGTGAGCTTCCTATCCTTCCCCGTTAGCATTTCGATTCCAATCTTTCTTTTACCGCCACCGTCGCTCTGCCAGCTTCGTCCAGTCGGTCGGAGCTCCTTCACCCACATCCAACTTCTCTGATACCCTCGCACTCTCACCCTCCATCATCTTATGCAATCTGATCATCCTGATTATCGTCTACCTAGTCGAGATTAGGCTCGAGGTCTCATCTACCGCCTTCGCCGGAGACCAACTCCCATCCCCCGCTGTTTCTTTGCTTTTTAGCTCCAATAACCCAAAACGGAGCGTAGCCCCAAGTCTTGGCCTTGCATTACAGGTACCCTTGAGCCGTGAGGAGCCTCGTCTGTCTTCCAGCTGCATGGAGTAGCTTCTCCAGACCGAGCTCCACCATCCAGACCATCCGACCGTCCGCAGGACGATCAGATCCCATTGCTCGAAGCGGAGTGCTTCCCCAGAGGTGCTTGACTTATTGGAGGTCTGATCGGCCTTGCGAATTTGTCCCGGCTACCCTTCAAAGTTCGCCAGCCCACCTGTTCATCCACCATCCTCCGTCACCGTTGGATGAAGAGCGGAGCGCCAGTTTCCATCTGAGTCGTCCGTCGTTGTAGCTTTCCAGCCGTAGATCTGACGCCATCTGACACATCTATGTCGTACGTTGGGGACATTCCTTGAGCGTCAGATCTGCCCGCACAGAGGATCAGAGCCGCAACATCTCGCACACCAGCGGCCGACACGTGACCTCCCACGCACAACTCACATGCATCGAGGGTATATTGCTCGTTTTTCCCTGCATTTATTTCACTTCATGTTTTGGTCTTTAAAATAAAAGTTATAGTTGAACCTTTTTGCAATATAGTCTCTGTAGTTTTTCTGATTTGCACTTTAGCCTTTCCAGTTTGGAGACATGTGCTTGGCCACGTGCATAGTGGTGTATTTGCACTTTTTACCTGGATCGTTTCCTATGTTATGATTTGAATAAATGTTTTTCAAAATTGCATGTATACCCTTGTGAACGTGGATTTGGCGCATGTGCGAATTTGGGTGGATAATTTGCATATTTGACCCTGGGCTTTTTAAGCTTGTTAATGTTTAGTTCTGAAGCTTAAATAAATTGCACTTAGGTCCCTATAACCTGTGTATGTTGTTTTTATTAAATAAATATCAAAACTATTCCAAAAATTCTCAAAACATTACACATGGCTCCTGCCATAGTGTAGTATTTTTGATAATTTTTTAGATGCATTTTGATTTTATTTGCTATTTTCTAAAAATCCAAAACTCTAAAAAGTGTCCCTATCTATTTTTGAAAATCAATTAAACATAGAAAAATATCTTTGAAAATTCTGAAAAAAATTTGTGTGCTTGTTTTGTCTTATTTAAATTTCTGGGTGATTTTTGTTTCATTTTCTATTATAAAAACCTAAAAATTGCAAAAGACTAAAACCCTTATAAAAATTATTAAAAATTCATTAAAAAATGTGTTTTCAGTTTCTGTAGTTAGAGTTAATTTTATACTTTCATAAAAAATTGTTGCCAAGATTTTATAGGTAATTTAGATTTTTTGTAATGTGCCTTTTCATCTAGGCTGCACACTGCTTTGTGTTTTCATCTTTCTTTAATTTTTAGAAAATTATTCAAAATCATAAAAAACCCTCATAAAATACCCAAAAACATCTGAATATTTTAAAAACATAAATTATTTTTATTTTGAATTTTTGAGTATTTTTAGACCTTTAAATAATTACTTGAGTGTTGCTTTTGTCATTTCTTTATTCCTTTTCTTAAAAAAATTAAAAACCACCAAATATACCTTTATTCCTTGGATTACCTAACTACTTCGTAGGATTCATTCCGTGCTCCTTTTGTTCGACCCTGGTGGCTATACTAGGTTAAATAGTTAGCAAGACTGCTTGCCTTGGTTTTCATGTATTATTTCTTTCTATGGTGGTCTGATTTTTCTTATTGACCGCGCCTCGCGATTTAGGTCGCAACGACCTTGGATATTCCTTAACCCGAGCTACATTAACGGCTCATCATAATGGCGTCGTTGTCGGGGAGCACGGTTTAGTAGTCAATTTTCCATTTTTTTATTTTCTTTTTCTTCTTATTTGCATTTATCTTTTTCTTTATTTATTTTTTTATTTCTTTTTATACAATTTTATTTTTTTTATTTTTATTTTTATTTGTAAATTTTTATAACTGTTACCTGACTAGCTTCTATTTTTCTATTTCTTGCGAGGGGCCCGACGAGCAAGGGCGGCTTTTCGGAGCGCCGAAGCACCCGAGCAATGCGGAGGCGGCTCGTTTCTACATCGAGCCGTAGGAGAGCATAGGAAGGAGGAGCAGAGGAGTTGGAGGATCTTTAGCATTTTATTTCCATTTTATTATTGTAATAATACAAGACTCGGAGACACTTAGACTTGGCCTATTATCAGGGACTATTTTGCCGAGCACCGGTGTGCCCGGGGGACCCTACCGCGGTTTTTCGTCGGTTTTGTTTTCTCGCATTTTTATTATATTTTTTATTTTCAAAAATTTTGGCTCCTAGACTTAGGATTTTATCTTGATTGTGATGTAAATAATTAAGTTCCCAGCCCTAATTATCTGCATGCATGATGAATACCCATTCATCACTCTTTATTCTTATATTTTAGCTACAAAAACCTATGCAAATGCATGTAGATATGTGTAAATAGGAAAAGTTAGCAAAAGCATGCATGTTTGTAAATATAGATAATTAGCATGTTTTTGTGCAAAAAATAAAAGAATAAAGATGAAAAAGAAAAAGAGGGAAATATTTAGAATAAATATTGAGCAACCTAACCTAAGGGAGGGCTCAGCATGGGCCTGACCGCATAAAAGCCAAGTAGAGGGAGATAGGGTCTCACACATGTATATATTTGTAAATAAATAAAATTATATTTTCCTCACCCAAAAATATGTTGTATATATTGTGTATATATTTAGAAGCTATTAAAAACAAAATAAAAATTTAAAAATCAAAAAGACCAAAAAATTCCCCTTACACCATGTACATAAAACACCTTCCCTATTTATTTAACCTTGTAAATAAATAAAATTTATTTTCTAAACTTTTTGTAAATATTCTATTGTATATATTGTAAATAAAATAAATAAAAAGAAACAAAACAAAAATCAAATAAAAATTACAAAATTAAAAATGCAAAAATATGTGTACATATACCATGTATATAGTTGTATATAACTAATTATTTCACCTATGTATATAAATAATAAAAATAAAATAAAAATAGCCTTTTATTCCTCATTTTATCCTATAAATAAAATATAAAATAGGAATAAAAATGCATAAAAATAACTAATTAAAAATCAAAAATCATATATTGTATATATACCTATGTATAGACCTATATTGTATATACCTTATTTTTATTTTCAAAAATTAATTAAAAATCACAAAAAAATAGAAAAAATTAAAACAAAAATATTTTGTGTTTTAAGTTTTTGAAAATTCGGCCATTTAAAGGCCCAAAAAATTCAAATAAAAACTCAATAATTGGCGACTCCTGATTGGTCCACGGGGGATGTTGACCCCCGGTCAACTCCCCCCGCGGACCTTCCCCTTTCGCGGATCGGGCTGTCGACCCGATTTCCTTGATTTTTCCCAGCTCGATCCGCCTGCCAATCGCGTAAACCCCGGGTCCTAATCCTTCTGCGTACATCCGAGATCCTCGTCCGGAGGTTTGCATGGGGATCCGCGCTCCGAGCTTCACGCCCGACTCTGATCTAGCCGGACCCCTAGCACTATATAGCCTGAGCTCAGCCGCCTCCTCTTTCCATCTTTGGCTCCCTACCTTCACCCCCGTGACCTCCATCGTAACCACCGAGGTGACAGCTCGCGTTGGCCCTTGTTGCAGCGAGGAGGAGGTGGCCGGTCACTGATCCGGCAGCTTCGCGCCGCCGTGCTCCGCCACTCGACCGGAGCTCGAGCCTCAGGCCTTGAAGCCCTTCGAGGCGACGACCAGGAGCTAGCTAAGCTCCAGCATAGTCTCCCGCATCACCCAGGTATCCATTTAGCCCTTCCACTTAGTGTAATTTCTGATTTCGCCCAAATCGACTCTCCGACGTGTTCCTCTGATTCCGGCATCATCGCATACTTTCTCGATCATCGGAGCACACTATCACCTTCGCCACTCCCTCACGCACGTTCTTCGCCCAGTCATTCAACCCAGCTCGCCCCGGAGCTGGGAGTTGAGCTCCACCACCTTCCGCTCGCCGGAGTTCATCCATCCCGACCCACAGTCCACCTTCACTTCGCTTCTTCGGGTCGAGGCACTTTGCCCTCGACCCGCGAAGCTTCTGGTACATCTTGCAGGTCAGAAGGAGGGCATCTGAGCCCCCCTCACATCAGGTCCAGGAGCTCACCGCCGCCGAGCTCGCCGGAGCCCCTCCAGGGCTCGGGTGGGCCATCGGAGGCTACCACCAGCCGCGGGGCATCACCGCGGATCTTCTCCGATCATCAGGAGCAGCTGAGGAGGTCTACAGCTCACGCACGAGGCCGGCGAAGCTCGCCGGCTGAGTGTTCTTCCACCATCCTTCAGCACCGTCCGATCAGCCTCGCTCCCAGTTTTAATCTTGATCGTCCGTTCTTCGAGGAGCAGCAGCCGTTGATTGATTCGAGGCGTCATCCGGACCGTCAGAGCAGAGGAGAGAGGGCGTAGCACCTGAACCGCTAGATCTCCCACGTGTCTCCCTCTGGACCGTCGATAGCCCACGTGTTGCAGAAGAGAAGAGGCGCCAGGCACCTGAGCCGTCCGATTCGCCACGCGTCCGCCATCGAGCCGTCGACGAATAAAGGGGTAAATTACTTAGGCCCCCTCGTAGTTTGAGTCTTTTATTTTTAGTCCTGTAAATATTTTAGTTATTTTATTTACGTAGGGTAATTTGCACTGAGGACCTTGTGCTTGTCTAGTTTCGCATTTATACCCCTGTGTATGTGATCTCACGTGCGTCGCCACGTGCTTGTTTGGGATATTTGCGTCTTTTATCCTGTAGTTCTGTTGGGTTAGTGAATGAATGATAACTTTTTGGTAATTGCATTTATGCCCCTGTGAGCATTTTATTCACGCATGTGCGGATTTTAGTGGGATTTTTGCATCCAAGCCCCTGGACTTTTGGTACGAGTTACCAAAAGGTCCAGGAACTTGGTTTTTATTACCAAAAGGCCCCTGAGTGCCCCAGGTACGCGTCACGCGCGTGTTTAGCTGGGATTTTTGCACCTTGGCCCCCAGACTTGCGGGTATTTGCACTTACGTCCCTGTGCACAGTGCCCCCTCTTTGATTTTTGAATAAATATCAAACCACCTCCAAATTCGATGAAAATTTGACACATGGCTCCTGCCATGTTGTTGGATTTTTGAGAATTTTTGAGGACATTTTTGATTTCATTTAGTATTTTTAAAAATTCAAAAACATCCTTTTTAGCTACTGTCTAGGTTTAAAAATACCAAAAAAATATAAAAACACCTTCAAAAATTCCAAAAAAATTAGTTACTGTTTCTTGTGTGTTGTTTGATTTTCTAGCCAATTTTGGCTATTTGTCATTGCTTAAAAACCCTAAAAATCTAAAAACCCTTAAAAACTCATAAAAATTATAATAAATAATATAAAAATCCAAAAACAATAATTTAGGTGCCCAAATTTTCCTTATTCTTTCTAGATTACAGGAAAATTACCTCCAGGGCTTGTTGAGATCCACAAATATTTTATTTTTGGGTTTCAAGCCTTGCTGGACAGTACCTAGGCCTTGGAGCACTGTTTGATTTTTATAAAATAAAATATACATTAGAAAAATACCAAAAATTCACCAAAAACACTTAAAAACCTAAAAAACATAAAAACAATTTTTCTTTAATTTTTGCTTGCTTTTTGGTGTGTTAAATAAATTGTGCAAGTGTGCTTGATTTTGCCTTCTTTCATTTTCTTCATATATTAAAAATCCAAAAAAAATATAAAAATTATTAAAAACCATTAAAAATCCTTGCTTTTCCTTTTATTTTCTTTTTACTACTTCGTAGGCCCCAGGCCAACCCGTGCTCCTTGTGTTCGACCCTGGGAGCTATACCAGGTTAATCCCATAGCTAGGACCGCACTTCGTGTTTTGATTTCTGATTTCTCTCGCGGTTCGATATTTTTCTTGATTGAGTGACTCTGAGTGCTAGAGGTCGCAACGACCTATTCAGTACCTTTACCTCGTTCGCTCGGGTCACCCATCAATGCACCTATAGATCGCTAAGTGGACTTAATTAATTAAATCACAAAGAAAAAGCTGATTTGGTCACCTGAGAGGTCACATGCCGCTAGTGGCCATATATAGCGCTGGCAAGACCGTTGTGGCGGACATCGATGGCATCAAAGACCAGACTCCGACTTCTCTTGTTGACCTATTGGCTACAGTTCTTCTCGAGCAAAAATTTTCTGTCTAAGTGTGATTTCTTCTTGTTATAGGTAGTTTTAATTTAGTCTTTATTTTATGTGCGGATCACCCTGCATGTAGAGTGTTGGCGGTCAGGTACACGTTTCTGACTTTGCATGCATCATAGTGTCTGACCGGGCATCAGCTTTTTTGACTTCTTCCCCCTGTTTTTGGACTTAAAATTATAAGGAGAATCAGAAAATTCATTAGGCATTGATTGTTATTTAAAAATATCTAAAAACAAGAAGAAAAATAATAAATTGGGACTGCTAAACACACTTGACCATAAAAGACACCTCACCGAAAAAATTTGTCTTGGGAGAGCAATCCCCTCCTTGTTTGGTTTGGATGAGCGAGAGAGTGACCCGTACACTAGGCTAGAGCCATATCCAACCTCTTTCCAAAATACTGGTTTCGAGTTAGTCATTCTCCAGTGAGGATCGCTCCGGTTTCCGGTAAAGCAGGCCGCAATAAGCGAGTTGATTGGGTAGCCGGTAAATGGTCCGCAACTTGTACTGGATGGGAAAGATCTAGCCTTGGGATTGGGCCAATCTCCTGAGAGCATTGGATTCCTACCAGCTCACTTAATTGCTCTGATAGACCGATTTTTCACCTAATAAAATCAATAAGATAAAAGATTAATCCTTTACGGTCATCAGCTCCGCGTTGAGTAGGTAAATTGGGAGTATGTTTTTCCTGATCTTGTGTGTTTTCCAGATCTTATCTGCCTTTCCTCACGTCACGATGATGGGCTGGAGGTTCCTTAGACAACCTCTGGTTGTGCCGCTTTTAAGCACTCCACCTCAGGATGCAAATGGACGAATACATATACGGATACAGGTATTACCGTATCCTTATCCATTTTTGAATACGAATACGGATGCGGATACAGATATTAACGGATATTAAAACTAACTTACGATATCCTTGAAAAACAGATGCACATGTAAAACAGATATTGACCGCATACGAGTAATGTCAGAAATACTCTATAGAATTGACTTAAATATATACGAATTGGATGGAAACCACATGATATAAATTTACTAAATGTGTTTGGATCATAAAAATTATACATATAAGGTAAAAGAAGGTATAAAATTATGTTATATATGGTTAAAAATAAATCTATGACTATAATTATATATAAAAACAGATATACAGATACAATACAGATGTTTGCAGATATCAAAATGATATCCATATCGGTATCCATTTTAAAAGAGATAAGGATACGGATGTTAAAATCTGTATAAAATGGCTATAGTGACGGATCAGATACAGATATATCCATAACCGTTTGCATCCCTATCTCTGCCCCATTCATCTAGGTTGGTTCGCGAGAGCGCAGACCCTCTCTTCGAACCTGAGTTTGACTCTGCCTTGTTCCCAATCGACCACCATTCTACCAGTCCCACAGTGCCAGAGCAGAGACCGTAGCAGATGCATATTCATTTGACGGCACCTGAGTTCGTATCTTTTGCCTTTGCAGAGACCATGGCCAGCAACAAGGAGCGCACTGATGGACCCAACCAGACACACATGTACGTTTTTGATCAGGGTGCCATCAACAACATCATGTTAGCCTCCTTGGAGACCATGCAGCGACAGATTAGAGATCAGGGAGCTTTCATGGCCGACAAGCGCAGGGAGATGGCTCAGATACGAGCAGACAGAGGAGAGCCGATCAAAGCCGGTGGTGGAGACATTCCAGAGTTAGGAGGAGGAGATGGACCTCATCTCGACGAGCCCAGAAGCCAGTCCCACCAGCATGCCCGATGAGAGAGTTGCATAACTTTGGTGCAACTCTGACGCACCGTTGGATCCAGCTGCCTATACTATCCAGTTACTGCCCAGATTTCTCGGGCTAGCCATCGAGGAGCCACACCTCCATCTCCAGGAGTTCGAGATGAACTGCAGTGGGTACACGATCGATTCGTGGACGAGGATACCATCAAGATGATGGTCTTGCCGTTCTCCCTCGTCGACATAGCAACCTATTGGTTGAAGCATTTAGGGAGATACATGACAACTTGGGAACAACTCCGGAACGAGTACTTGAGTAAGTACTATCCACTCGGCCAGACCAATGCAGCACGAGCTCTCATCAACTTCTCCATGCTTCCCAATGAGCAGTTTCGTGAATCGTAGGACCGTTTCAGAGAGCTTATCGATCGGTGTCCACATCACGATATATCCAAGCCCAACCTTGTTCAGAGCTTCTTTTGTGGGCTAACACCGGAGCTGTAGGGGCTAGTGAATGCATCCTGTAGAGGTTCATATTTCATGAAGGATGAGGATCAGGTCTGGGCCATCTACGAGAAGATGGCAGAGTACTACACAGTCATGTCCCAGACCCGCCTTTACACACAGGGGAAGTCCACACCATAGGCCATGTCCTATTAGAGGATAACACGGGTCGATGCAGGTCCTTCTACATCTTCAGCAGCCGCAACACAGGCAGAGGCGTCGGTCGCTGATATGGGTATAATCAGCGAGAAGCTAGACCGTATCGAGATCATTGGGAAGAAGCAGTGCCAGGGTATGCTGGAGATCGATCAGATGGCACATACACTGAGTGACCTGAAGACCCAGATTATGTGTCTACAAGAGGCACAAGCGGCTTCTCAGCATCGTCTCAGATCACAAGCTGACCCCAGCTGCAGCAGCTCGACCCAGCCCTTCGCCCACTACAGACAGGTTCACCACATTCAGGCAGAGCCGTTCCAACAGCAGCAACAGTACGTCCAGCTACCACCATCTCAGGACACTCAGATGGTGGTATACCAGCCGGATCAGCCCCTAGCAGTTCTACCCCCACCCCCTTACGAGCAGGAGCCGTTGATGGAAGTCAACGGGATTTGGTATGACCGACCTCAGCTTGGGATCTGCCAAGACCATCCCAGATTCCGATGGTCGATCGGAGGTGCCTCATCCCAGCATTAGCCTCCAGTTCAGGGTGGGCAGTACAACCAACACCAGCAGTAGCCCCAGTTCTAATACCAGTCACAGCCACAACCACACTACTAGTAGGGTCCTCGTCCCTACCAGTAGGGACAACCGTGGAGACAGCAGCAACAGTCTCAGCAGTATTCTCACCAGTATCCCCCTCATCCTTCCCAGCAATAGCCTCACTTCCAAAGAGGTAACCCGTCCGGTTCTCATGGGCCAGCCTATGAGAACCTAGCACTTGACGACTTAGCCCGCCTTATTTCTGAGCAGTAGGCCACTTTCAAGCAGGAGATGGACGAGTTCCGTCTGGAGATGAGGGAGATCGTTAAGGGCAAGGCCGCCATACCCGCTCAGATTGAGCCGAATCCGAACAACCTGAAAAGGAAGTCTGAGTAGGTACAGTTTACGGAGGTTACTACTCCTAGTGATTCATTGGGTGATATTATTGCATATACTTTTGATGCTGACTTTGTTACACTTAGGAGCGGTAGGATGCCAGCCGGCGGTGCCTCGTCTGAGCGACTACACCACGAGGACTCAGGAGCACCAGACGAGGAGGAGAGTGGTGCTGATGCCGCTCATAATGATGTTGATGACGGTGGTGCTGATGCCACCAAGGATGTAGATCCAGCCGACGGTACTGAGGCCGTTGCTTCACCAGATGCAGGCGGTGGTGCTAATACCACCAGATATTCTAGTGTTGAGCCAGAGAGCGGTGCTGATACCGCGAGTCCATATGTCGTGGTTGGTACTAAGGCCACCCTGTCTATTCCTATTGCATTTTCGTCTGTTTCTGTATCTCGGGACTATTTAGAAAAATCCAAAAAAATAAATAAAGGAAAGGGTTCTTTATTTTCTAGTCCATCTACGATGCCTAGAGATGTTTGTATGGATTCTGTTTCACATCAGCAACAGGGACCCGTTCCTAGCCCTCTATATGAGGAGGGCCCAGCCATCCCCTTCCCTCAAGCACTCCGCTTGGCTAAGGGGGATAAAAAAGAAAACCCCAAAAAAATCTCATCAGTTAGAGTTCAGCTAGCATATGATAGACAGATTTCAGATTCAGCTGACTCTACAGGAGGCCCTTGAGCCCATCCCACTCTTCGAGAGGAACTTAGAGAGAAGACTACCATTCGTCGGAAGAAGATGAACCACCATGCAGAGATCTATGTGTTCACTCATGCCACCTGCTTCGCCATTCAGAACTGTCTGCCAGCCAAGAGGCCCTATACAGGAGCTCCCTATGTCAAATTTCACATCCACGAGTAGAGGTTCGAGCAGACTCTATTAGAAAGTGGATCTTCCATCAACCTATTTCCGGCAGCCTTACTCGACCGATTCGAGTTTGGACCTCTTTGACAGAGTAGGACAATCCTTCAGTTTGTTGATAGATCTGTCAAGAGGCCGAAGGGATTGTTGAAGATGTGGTCGTCACAATTCAAGGCCTGAAATTCCCCGTGGACTTCGTTGTGTTGGACATGGAGATCTCTGAGTCTATGACTGATACCCCCATCATTCTAGGACACCCGTTCTTGGACACAGCCAAGGCAGTGTCCGACCATGATAGCGGGAAGGTGTATTTTTGCGTCGAGGGCGAGAGTATACAAATAGAGACGATCGATGAGACCAGAGCGTAAGATTCATCCCGCTCTTAGCAATTCAGCAATTCAGAGCAGATGACAAAGGCAGAACGAGACGTCCACCAGGAGTGTGATTTTGTGATTGCAGATAATGAAGCCGCTTGGTCTGATCCCATTTCACGAGCCATCCTCTCACATTCAGATACCATAGATTCCCAGATTTTAGCAGAGGAGAGCTTGGAGAGCACACTCTTGGAAGAGGACACATTCGAGGATGCAGACCGCATTCAGGATCGCAAGGCAGTTGATATTTTTGGTGATTCAGATTCAGATCCCTCGGAGTCAAACATAAATTGGGCCGAGTTTGATGAGTTAATACCAAGTCTGATTCCTGCAGAGCCAGCAGCTAGGGTGGAGACTGATCCGATACAGAGTGCTGATAGACTAGCAGAGCAGTCACCACCAGAGTTACATGATCAGCAAGAGTTCTCCCATGCAGATTTGGTCGCCTTCACTCAGACTTTTTAGAGGCCAGATTTGCCAGCTCCCAGTTGTCCAGAGCTGAAGCCCTTGCTGCAGTTGCTGAAGTATAGATTCCTTGCGGGTGAGCATGAGATGCACCCACTCATTATCTCAACAGATTTGACTGGAGAGCAAGAATCTCGTTTGATGGAGATTCTTGAAAAGAACCGCAAGGTGATAGGATGGAGTGTAGCTGATCTCCAGGGGATAAGTCTAGTCATGTGCTCCCACCATATCTATCTCGAAGAGGACGCCACGCCATCGCATGAGTTCCAGCGACGGTTGAACCCGAACCTTCGAGAGGTTGTCATGAAGGAAATCTCGAAAAGGTGGAGTGCCGATTTTATCTACCCCATCTCTGACTCCAAGTGGGTTAGTCCCTACATGTGGTGCCCAAGAAGACAGGCATCACTACAGTTGTGAGCGAGTCTAGAGAGGAGATAGCTACCCGGGTACCCAATTCTTGGAGGGTCTGTGTGGACTACAGACGATTGAACCATGCCACCAAGAAGGATCATTTCCTGCTATATTTTATTGATCAGATTATAGAGAGCCTAGTTGGAAAGAGTCGTTACTGTTTCCTTGACGGGTACTTCGGCTATAATCATGTGGCCATTGTGCCTGAAGACCAGGACAAGACCACATTCACCTATTCATTTGGGACATGCTTTCAGACGGATGCCCTTTGGTCTATGTAACGCCCCAGCGACATTCCAAAGGTGCATGTTTTCCATCTTCTCAGACATGGTGGGTGAGTGCTTGGAGGTCTTTCATGGACGACTTTTCGATCTATGGTGATGGGTTTGATGCTTGTTTTGACTTCCTAGACCGTGTCCTTCAGCGATGCATCAAGATCCATCATGTTTTATCCTGGGAGAAGAGTCACTTCATGGTGACTCAAGGGACGATGATTGGTCATATCATCTCCAACAGGGGCATGGAGGTTGATCCGACCAAGGTGGATATCATTAGGAAACTCAATCCACCGTTCAACCTGCGACAGTTACGATCTTTTCTAGGGTACGTCGGTTTCTACCGACGATTCATTCATGATTTCAACAGGATTACCCAACCGTTGACTGATTTGCTGACCAAAGACACTGAGTTCATTGTAAATGATAAGTGTCTGGCATTATTTGAGACTCTCAAGAGTCTAGTTGTTGAGGCATCTGTCCTTCAGCCACCTGATTGGTCTCTCCCATTCGAGATCATGACGGATGCCTCCAATTTTGTCGTAGGGGCAGTGCTGGGATAGAGGAGGGATGGAGTGCCATTTTCCATTCACTACGCTAGTCGTACATTGGATGCCGTGTAACGGAACTACACCGTCACTGAGAAGGAGATGCTACCTTTAGTTTTTGCCTTAGATAATTCAAATCATATATCATTGGATCAAAGGTGACTATCTTTACTGATCATACTACCATCAGGTACCTCATGGCAAAGAAGGATGCCAAAACGAGACTGACTAGATGGATCCTTCTACTCTAGGACTTTGATATTGAGATTAAAGATAAACCTGAAGTTAAGAATGTTGTGGAAGATCATCTCTTCCGATTAGAGCATCTTGAGGAATTTGAGTAGACTGATCCCATTTCTGAGACCTTCCCTGATGAGGAGATCCTTGCTATCGCCTCGCTCCCGTGGTACGCCAACATTGTGAACTATCTTATTACCAAGAAAGTTCCACAAGGTTGCCCCATGCAGCGACTTGAGACCTTCCTTGCGAATGTCAAGTTCTACAATTGGGAGGATCCCATCCTTTATCATGAAGGAGAGGATAGCATCTGGCGACGGTGCATTCCTTTGGAGGAGCACCATAACATCCTCACATACTGCCACAAGCTTGAGGTAGGAGGACATCACTCTGGGAAGAGAATGATACAGAAAGTGCTCCAATCCGGCCTATGGTGTCCTACCCTCTTCAAGGATTGTGATGAATTTGTGAAGAGGTGTATTGACTGTCAGAGGATGGGCACTTATGGACAACGCGATATGATGCCGATGCAACCCATTCACTTTTGTGAGGTTTTTGACGCATGAGGCATTGATTTCATGGGTCCATTCCCTAAGAGTCAGGGATTTGAATATATTTTGTTGATCGTGGATTATGTTAGTCATTGGGTTGAGGCCATCCCCTCCTGAGCTGCAGATGCTAGGAGTGTTTGCATATTTTTGAGGAAGAATATCATTTCACGGTTCGGGGTACCTAGAGTTTTGATATCTGACAGGGTCTCATTTCATCAATGACAAGGTAAAGGCCCTTGCTAGCGAGTTCAGCATAGACCATCGAGTTGCCACTCTATATCATCCTCAGACCAATGGTTTTGCTGAAGTGTCGAACAAGGAGATCAAGACAATATTACAGAAAGTAATCCGCCCAGACCGAAAGGATTGGTCACAGCTTTTGGACTCGATCTTGTGGGCATATCGGACTTCCTTTAAAACTCCTTTGGGTACATCTCCCTTTTGCCTCATTTATGGCAAGCCATGCCATTTACCTGTTGAGATTAGGATCAAGTCACTTTGGGCTGTCACAGATATATTATTGGATCCAGTGAGTGTAGGAGATCAAAGGAAGGCAGAATTGGCAGCCCTGGAGGAGCTTAGAGACTCATCCTTTTCGAGAAGCCTACAGTATAAGGAGAGGGTGAAAGAATGACATGATTCTCATATCAGCCATAAGCAGTTTGAGCCAGATCAGAGAGTATGGTTGTTTGATGCTAGGCTTAGATTATTTCCAGGGAATTTGTAGAGCAAGTGGAAGGGACCGTACCTGGTCCGAAAGGTACATGACAATGGGAGTATTGACATATCTGAAATGTCATCTGAGTCTACTTTTTGTGTTAACAGGTAGTGACTCAAACCATATCTAGATCATGAGCCACTGGTCGTTGACGCGACCCCTATTCATTTTGCATGAGATGTGGTCTTTGACTCACATCTACTGCATCTCATGCCTGATTATCACTGTCTTCTTCTTTGAATAGATCCAGATGTCCATATCATCTCATTCTTCAGTCCAACACCCCATTTGCATCTTATGATTATGCTATGCTTAGGGTGTACTTTATCCTATGTATAGGGGGGATGTCAGACTTTTCATCTCTTTTGCTTCTGTTTACCTCTGTTTTGCTGCCTATACTTAGGGATATTTTACCCTAAGTATAGGGGAGGTAGACCGTGTACATTCTGTCACTCGGATTTGCCTTTATGTACAATCTTCTATACTTAGGATTACTTAATCCTAAGTATAGGGGGAAATACCAAGATCCTTTCATTCTATTCTTTGATTCATCATTGTAGTATAGCATTCCTTTTCACTTCCCTATACTAAGCACGAGTTATGTCTTCTTCATCGCTCTTGATCCACTCTGAGGACATCGTTCAAGCTAAGCATAGGGGGTGTACTATATATTTTATATATACTTTATCCTTAACTTGTACTTTGTGTGAGTGTGTTAATAAATAAAATGGCTAAAATCCTTCATCTAAAAAACCGTAAAATTTTAAAAATTTTCTTGTAAATAAAATTCTTTCTTGCATATACATAGCTATTCATAAAAATTATTTGTAAATTTATTTGTAAAAATGTTTTGTTTGTAAAATGTTTTGTAAATATTTCGATATCAAAATTATGTATATAGTACAAAATTTTTGTAAAATGTTTGAAAAAAAAGTTTGCAAAAACCTATGTGTAAATGTGTGTAAATAGTTTGCAAAACTTCTACATCCATTCATTCATTCATTCAAACATTTTTCTAAAATTTTGCACATTTTAAAAAATTTGCATAAAAAGAAATTTTGTATATACTCGTACAATTTTCTAAATCATGGTTGACATTTAAACTAGCCTAGAATTAAATAGGAAAATGGAGCTTGGTTAAGACCTTAATCCACCTAAATCTAAGAGGAACCTTATAAGGCTTAGTGTTAAGACTTTTCAGGTCCATTAGTGACTTAATTCTTTGAGTCCACTAGGCTATGATCACATGTCATCTTGATGAGCCTAAATAGAACACATAATGATGCACATATGACTCTCATAGACAATGGCTTTACTTGCACCTGCACCTTACACATAGCTCTCTATGGATGAGGTGGTGAGGAGGCAGCTTCCTTTGGCTTGGGGTAGCATACGAGGGTAGTACTTCTAGGCGGAACCTCTCGCCTTCTTTTAGTGAAGGAAGTGTGTCTCAACTTGGTATGGTGGCATTGAGGTCTAAAGATAGGAGTTGTGGGTTGCAATAATGCTTCAAAAGAGGGATAGTCTACTGGATCAAGAAGAAAAACTCCTTATGTATATATGTTGCACCATGTAGATATGTTGTACATATGCACATCGAAAAAATGTGCAAAAGAAAGAAAAACTCCAAAAAAATGGTGGGTCTGAGAGAAAATGAAATACCCACCAGAGTGTATATAGCCAAGTAAAGCAAAGCTTATGTTACCCATTCTCATCTCATGAATCTTGCAGCAGGGAGACTTAGCTACACTGGTTAGGCTCCCAAGGATACGAGGCTACACTGGTCATGGTCCATTCTCTTCTTCCTCCTCTTCTTGAGTTGGTTGAACTTGAACTTAGAAGGGAATACCCCGCTCCTCGAGGAAAGAGTTGCTAGACTAGGGCATTAGAGTTACCGTGTTGAGGGGGGTTGTTACTTTGCCATTTCTGAGGCGGGGAGATACATATCACTTACACAATACAATAAAAGATTCATGGTCATTAGAGTTTGTGTATGTAGACTTGTTCTGATCTGGATTATTGAGGAGTCTTGACCATAGATTGGTGGAACATAGAGGTTGTTGAGTTTTAAACCTAGGTCCAAATAAGGTTCCGACAAACTAATAATCCAAAGGTCTTACTGAGATCCATACTCCAATTTAATAAAGACAAGTCTAATAATCAATCTTGATTCTTCTTCTTTTTCTTTCTCTTTTCACTTCTTTTTCAAATAAGTGTTTGCTAAGGGACTAGCAAAGGTAAAATATAGGGGGGTGATGAATCTATTTTCATCACTCTTGTTCTTTTATTGTAGCTAACTATCTTGGCAATGCATCATGTAAATAGGTGTAAATATAATAATAACTTAGCAATATGCATGCATGTGTTAATATTATATAATTAGCATGTATTTGTGCAAAAATAAATGAATAATGAATAAAAAGAAAAAGAAGGAAGTATTTAGAATAAATACTGAGTGGCCCAGAACCCAAGAAAGGGCCAAGAATTGGCCTCATCACCAAATAAAATAAGTAGAGAAAGAGATAGGGCCACTCTAGCTTGTATATATATATATATTTATCATGTGGGTACATAAATTATTTTTGCCAAAAATAAAAATAAAATTATGTTTTTACTTCCTTGTATATATTTCTAAAAATAGAATAAAAATCATAAAAAAAAATAAGAATAGAATAAAATTATCTCTCTCACTTATACATAACACAAGTATATATGATCCCTTCTCTATTTATTTTATACTTGTAAATAAATATTAAAAATAAACCAAAAATTATTTTATATTTCAAAAATTATATTGCAAATATATAAAATATAAAATTGAGGTATTTTTTGTAAAAATAACAAAATAAAAATAATTGTACAAAATACATGGGCATATTATACCTGTATATAATGCAATATACAGTATATAGAGTAATTTATTTATCAAAAAAAAATAAAAAATCATAGAAAAATAATTTCAAAAATAACAAACATTTTTTATTTTATACACTTTTTAATTTAAAATCATTTTTATTGAATTTGTAAAATATTTTGTAAATTCTATTTTATGATTGGTCGGCTGGAATGTTGACCACGACTCAATGATGCCTCCTACCCGGGTCCAACCCGGATCCTTGTCATCGGAGCTCCTTCTTGACATTTTCCAACCCGATTCCATACACCTCTCGCCTCGGGATTCAGACCCAAGAATCCTCGTACTTCCAACATCCTCGCGGGTCCATTGCCCAATCCGATTCCTTCTCGGCTCTCGTGCTTCTCTTTGATCTTTCCATACCCTCGTCGACCCTATATAATCTTCTCTCCGCCTCCACAGTACTCTAGCTCGTGCCTTGCTCCCTCTCAATACCCTAGACACCTTCACCGTGGTGACACCAACGCTCCCCCTTCGTGGCCCGACCTCCACCGTGAGATGCCTCCCTCGCCTTCCGCCGCTTGGTCAAGGCCATAACCCCGACGTCCACCATTGCCTGAAGTCCAGGAGACGATGCAAATCTTTAGGTGAGATTCCTATCATTCGCCATTAGCATTCCGATTCCAATCTTTCTTTTGTCGCCGCCATCGCTCCGCCAGCTCCGTCCAGTCGGTCGGAGCTCCTTCACCCACATCCAATTGCTCCGATACCCTCGCACGCTCACCCTCCATCATCTTACGCAATCTGATCATCTTGATCATTGTCTACCTAGTCGAGATTAGGCTCGAGGTCTCATCTACCACCTTCGTCGGAGACCGACTCCCATCCCCTGCCGCTTCTTTGCTTTTCAGCTCCAATAACCCAGACCGAAGCATAGCCTCGAGTCTTGGCCTTGCATTGCAGGTACCCTTGAGCCGTGAGGAGCCTCATCTATCTTCCAACTGCACGACGGAGCATCTCCAAACTGAGCTCCGCCATCCAGAACCATCCGACCGTCCGTAGGATGATCAGAGCCCACTTCTCGATGCGGAGTGCTTCCTCGGAGGTGCTCGACTTGTTGGAGGTCTGATCGGCCTTACGGATTCGTCCTGATTCCCCCTCAAACTTCTCCACCCACCTGTTCGTCCACCATCCTCCGTCACCGTTGGATGAAGAGCAGAGCACCAGTTTCTATATGAGCCGTCCGTCATTGCAGCTTTCAAGCCGTGGATCAGACGCTATCTGACACATCTGCGCCGTACATAGGGGACATTCCCTGAGCGTAAGATATGCCCGCACAGAGGATCAGAGCCGCACGATCTCTCACACCAGTAACTGACACATGGCCTCCCATACGCAACTCACGTGCACTGAGGGTATATTGCTCTTTTTACCCTGCATTTATTTCACTTCATGTTTTGGTCTGTAAAATAAAAGTTATAGTTGAACCTTTTTGCAATATATTCCCTGTAGTTTTTGTGATTTGCACTTTAGTCCTTCCAGTTTGGAGACACGTGCTTGGCCACGTACATATTGGTATATTTGTACTTTTTACCTAGAACTTTTCCTGTGTTATGATTTGAATAAATATTTTTCAAAATTGCATGTATACCCCTGTGAATGTGGATTTGGCGTATGTGTGGATTTGAGTGGATAATTTGCATATTTGGACCTGTGCTTTTTAGTCTTGTTAATGTTTATCCTGAAACTTATATAAATTGCACTTAGGTCCCTATAATCTATGTGTGTTGTTTTTAATTAAATAAATATCAAAACTACTCCAAAAATTCCCAAAAAATATACACATGGCTCCTACCAATGTCTAGTATTTTTTTTTTGAGACACATTTTGAATTTATTTTCTATTTTCTAATAATCAAAAACCCAAAAAATGTCTCTGTCTATTTTGGAAAATGAATTAAAAATAGAAAAATGCCTTTGAAAATTCTGAAAAAAATTCATGTGTGCTTGTTTTGTCTTGTTTTAATTTTTTGTGATTTTTGTTTCATTTTCTATTATAAAATACCTAAAAGTTGCAAAAGTCTAAAAACGTTATAGAAATTATTAAAAATTCATTAAAAATCATAAAAAATGTGTTTTTAGTTTTTGTAGTTAGAGATGATTTTATACTTTCATAAAAAAAAATATTGCCAAGATTTTATAGGCATTTTAGATATTTTTAACGTGCCTTTTCATCTTAGTTGCACACTGCTTTGTGTTTTCATCTTTATTTCATTTTTAGAAAATTATACAAAAATCAGAAAAACCCCCATAAAATACCTAAAAACATCTAAATATTTTAAAAACATAAAAATATTTTTTGTTTTAAATTTTTGAGTATTTTTAGACCTTTAAATAATTGCGTGAGTGTTGCTTTTGTCATTTCTTTATTCCTTTTCCTAAAAAATTAAAAAAATTTAAAATTAAAAACCACAAAAATACCTTTATTTCTTGGATTACCTAACTACTTCATAGGATTCATTCCATGCTCCTTGTGTTTGACCCTGGTGGCTATACCAGGTTAAGTAACTAGCAAGATCGCTTGCCTTGGTTTTCATGTTTGATTTCTTTCTATGGTGGTCTGATTTTTCTTTTTGACGGCGCCTCGCGATTCGGGTCGCAACGACCTTAGATATTCCTTAACCCGAGTTGCATTATTGGCTCATCAAATTCCGAGTTTGATACACCAATTACAGAGACCTTTATAGACAAGGCGATTCTTGATGTCACCTCGCTCCCATAGTATGCCGACATTGTGAACTTTCTTGTTGCTAAGAAAGTCCCACAAGGTTGGTCCAAACAGATACTTGAGACTTTCCTCGCGAAAGCCAAGTCTTACCATTGGGAGGATCCGATCCTTTATCATGAAGGAGCAAATTCTATCTATCGCCGGTGTATTCCTCAGAAAGAATACCATAGTGTCCTCATGTATTGCCATAGATTAGAAGCTGGAGGACACCATTCAGGGAAGTGGACCGCACAAAAGGTGCTTCAATCTGGTCTTTGGTGGTCGACTCTCGTTGCGGATGCCCATGCATTCGTAAAGATATGTACTGACTATCAGAGAATGGGCACTTGTGGACATAGAGACATGATGCCGATGCAGTCGGTTCACTTCTGTGAAGTCTTTGATGCGTGGGGTATCAACTTTATGGGTATGTTCACTAAGAGTCATGGATTCGAGTATATTCTTCTTGCTATAGATTACGTGAGTAGTTTGGTAGATGCTATTCCTGTTCAAGATGCTGATGCGAACACAATCTCTAAGTTCCTGAGAAAGCATATCATTTCGCGGTTCGGGGTCCCTCGAGTTCTGATATCAGACGGGGGTAGCCACTTCACCAACGATAAGGTAAGAGCACTTGCTAACGAGTTCGATATAGACCACTGGGTTGCTACTCTGTATCCTCAGACGAATGGTCTAGCTGAAGTTTTGAATAGGGAAGTCAAGACAATTTTGTAGAAGGTTGTTCGGCAAGACCGAAAGGATTGGTCTCAGCTTTTGGACTCGGCTCTTTAGGCCTATAGAACATCCTTCAAGGCTCTACTGGGTACGTCTCCCTTTCAACTCGTTTATGGCAAGCCATGTCACTTCTTATGGAAATCAAGCATAGCTCTTGGTGGACAGTAAAAGAGGTGATTTTTGGACTAGATGATGCGAGAGATCAGAGGAAAATAGAACTGGCAGCCCTAGAGGAATTACAAGATGAAGCCTTCATGAGTAGCCTGCATCATAAGAAGTGGATGAAAGAATAGCATGATGCTCACATCAGCCATAAGAAGTTTGAGCCTGATCGGAAAGTCTGGCCATTCGATGCGAGACTAAAGCTATTTCCAAGGAAACTTCAAAGCAAATGGAAAGGCGCGTATCTTGTGTGAAAGGTGTATGACAACGGTAGTATCGATATATCTGAGTTGTCTTCTGACTCCACCTTTCGAGTTGATGGTCAACGTTTGAAACCATTTCTTGATCATGAACTGCCGACCATTGAGGTTGCCCCTATTCATTTTGTATGAGATGTGTTCTTCACTCTTTACACTTTGCATCTCATACCTGATTTTCAACATCACTTTATACGCCCTTTTGATTTTATTCTTTCTTTCTTCCGTTTGTCTTACACCCCTAAGTTTCACTTTGGATTTTTGTTGTACTTAGGATGTACTTTATCCTAAATCTAGGGGGAGTAGACACCGTGTTGTTCATATCATTCTATTTTATTAACATTTTCTGCTTATACTTAGGGTGTGCTTTACCCTAAGTATTGGGGGGGGGGGTAAAATCGCCAATGTCGACTTTTGATTGTTTTCGGTTTTTGCATCGCCTGCTCTCTCACTTGTCCCTCACCTGTTGATATTATTCTCTATACTTAGAGATATTTTACACTAAATATAGGGGGGGCAAGCCGAGTCATTGATTTTATACATTCTTTTGACCTCAATCATCTTTGGTTTTGAGTCTGCTATTCTTAGGATTACTTGATCCTAAGTATAGTGGGGATGATTGACTTCTATTCGCTTATTCGTCATTCTTTTGATCCGTTGTAGTATATAATTCTTTTTCACTAATCTACACTCAGCCCGAGTTATGTCTTCCTTTGCCGCTTCTTTGGTCACTATGAGGACATAATTCATGCTAAGTATAGGGAGTGTCGTGTATATATATATTCTATATATAGTTTAGAAGCCATAACTTGTACTTTATTGTATTTTTAATAATATGGCTCTCTAAAAGTATGTGTGTATATATTTTGGGTTTTTAAAAGCCAAAAGAAAACCGTAAATATGACTTAATAAAAAGTTGTCTTAAAAATTATATATAAAATATGATGTAAAATACTTGGATAAAATCCTTAATTATTCAAAACTTGTAAAATTGTGCATAAAAAATGTGTAATCTTGTGTATATAAAAGCTGTATAAAATCCTTTGTTAAAAAATATACATATTTCTTGTAAAATTTGTGTAAATCGAATTAGTTTAGTAACTCTTTCAAAAATGTTCTAAAATTTAAAAATTTTAGAACTCAATGAAAATTTGCAAAATTCTTCAAAAAGCATTTAAAAGTTCAATCTGAAAATTCTACTTCATAAAAAATTGTTGCATTCATTTGTATTTTTTAAAAATAAGTTTGATTCATGAATCGAATGGATCTAAGTCTGAGAGATGGAGCTTGGTTTAGGCCTTAATCCACTTAATTCTAAATGAACTTTATTAGGAACTGTAATTTAAACTCTTCAGGTCTTCTAGACTAAATCTTTGGGTTCCATGAGACCATGTTCGTAATTCAACTTGAATTTGCCTAAATAGGACACCTGGTGTCATCCGTTTAACTCTTCTCCATTTGAACCAATTTTGAACTCATGCACTCTACAATTAACTCAACTTGCATGAGGCTTTGAAGGGCATTCCATTTCGGTGGTGCATTTCCATCCTTGTCTAGTGGTGCTGACATCTAAAGACGGGAGAGTTTGGGGTTGAAATAAAGCTTCGGACGAGAGAAGGATTTGCTGGCATAATTTTTTCCAAGACCCCAAAAAATAGACGGAAAGAAAATATGTTATATCCGCCGGGGCACAAAAGATCTATGTAGTGCAACAATCATTTCTACCAAAAAGAAGTCAAATACACCAAATACAAATATAACCACAATGGTTCAAGCTTATAAAAGGCATGCATTATCTTAGTGGAGACTTGGCTAAACTGACCAGGCTTCACAAGGAGATGTGATTACACTGATCACACTCCAATTCTTTTCCAATTCTTCCTTTTCTCTCTCTACTCGATTGTGGACACAACAAGACTTGACCTTAGAAGGAAATACCCCCCTCATCGAGGATCGAGTAGTTAGATGAGGGCCCAATCAGAGTGTTTTGCTGGGATGGGCAATTTCTTCGCTTCTTTACGTAGGAAGAGCTAACACCCTTCACAAACAATACAAATTTATTTCAAAGCAGAAAAGTTTGCGTGATGGATGGGAGGATATGAACTGGCTTTTGAGGTGAACTTGGATAAGGATTTGTGGAACTTGCGGGCTGTTGAGGCTTAAATCCTAATTCTAATAGAGTCCCAATACAATAATAATCTAAAGGCCTACTCCAAGTTCTAAATTTTGGGTGAAGTGAGACTCGGTTTAAAGAAACAAGCTTGTTCTAAGTTCTTTTATTTTTTCTTTTTCCTTTTCTTTTTGCTTACATTTATTTATAGAATAAGTGTTTGCTAAGGAACTAGCAAACATAAAGTACATGGGAATGACGAATCTATGATTCATCGTCTTTATTCTTTTATTTTGGCTAAAATCTTTGGTAAAATACACATAAATACACGTAAATACTCACTAATTTCCATTAATTAACATTCTAATCACAATTATTAATATTATATATTTAACACTTATTTCATCCAAAATAAAATAATAAAGAGAAAAACGAAAAAAAAAGAAAAGAAGGGTGTATATAAAATATATAGACTGATCTAACCTGAGACCAGGTCAATATTGACGTGGTCGACAAAATAAATAAGTAGGGGGAGATAAGGATCCTAAATTATAAAAATGTCAGAAAACTTAGATCATAAAAATACATTTAATATATTTTTTACCTTGTAAATATTTTACATATTTTTTATCATCAAGAAGACCTCAAATCAAAATCCTTTCTTCACAAAGTTATTCATAAATATATATATATATATATATATTTTATTTTGAAAAAAAAATATCAGAAAAAATATTTAATATAAAATAAAATATTATGATGAACCGAAAAAGCCGTAAAAGACGACTTTCAAGATTCATAACTATTTATAGAAAACTCCAAATCAACCAAACTCACTTTTAAACTTCATTTTATAACTAATACTATTCATTAAAAATATCAAAAAATATTAAAATAAAACGAGTGAGTTTTGGCGTTTGTGCCCCCTTGTCTATTGATACTATATGCAGAACATTCCCAATTTTCTAGATAACTATCCTTAACCTCGTTTAACCTAATTTCTTTTCTAAAATATTTATAAAATTAAGTAGAAAAATATAACTTAAGTCAGAATGCCAATAAATCCTGAAACCATGAAGCCGTGACCTAAATTTTTCAGACCTCATAACGCGACCATATGGACTCCGAATTAGGCATAGTCACTTGTAAAGTTTTTATATAATTATCTATAAAATGACACAAATTTCGCTAAAATCGGAGTTAATTTGTAAAACGTGGTTTTTGAGGTCCTATTGATATAAGTTATACAATGTATATTAATTTTATCTCAGTTAATATATGTCATTTCATCATATCTATATATTTCATTAATATTTTATTATTAAATTAAGAAATTTATTTATTTATTTATTTATTTTATTATTTAGTTATTTAGTTATTAATTAATTCTTAATTAGTTTATCTAATTGTTTTAATTAATTAATTTATTAAGCATTTATTTATTCCTTTTATTAGTTATTACTTTATTTACGTAATTATTAATTATTTGTTATAATTAATTAATTAATTTCAATTTTATTTCTTCATTTTTTCTCTTTCTTCCCCATCCTTCCTCGTTCTCTTCCTCTATCTCCCCCTGCGTCGCCCGTCTCTTCCTTCCTCTTCTCCTCCTTGATGAATCCACATTTCATCATCTTTATTCTATCATTTTGGCCTTAAAAACCCTAGCAAATGCTTTTAAATACGCTTAATTAGAGCATATTAGCATTAATGCATGTGCATGTAAACAGTGTATAAAATACTGTAATTAAAGCAAAAATTATAGAATAAATAAAAGAAAAGAAAAAAGAATAAAATATTGTAATTATTTTATGACCCAAAACCCCGAGACCTAGACATCTTGATGAATAGACAAGGAATAAAGTAGGGAGAGATAACGACCAAAATACAGCAAAAATACCTTTCTTTTTAATTCATTCTTTATTCATTTTGGGACCTATTTTTGGTTCTACTTTTAATACATCAAATAAAAAGTTGTAGATAATTAAATAAAGAAAAATACAAAATTGATTTCACTCAAAAATAATGTACAGATAAAAAGTTATGGTCTGAATAAAAAATCTAGAATTCCAACTTCCCAGACCCGTATCTCACAAATGAAAACTCCAAATGCATCAAACTCACATTTAATTGTATATAATTAAAAATAAGCTATTTAATGGTGGTGGTTTCGCATTTGGCGGAGCTACGGTTTGAAAGTTGAGTTTTGGACCCTCATTGTATACTTGTACAGATTAAAATACTCTTTTTATTTTTTATTTATTATTCTTGTATTTTTATATTTTTATAATTTTTAAATATTACTTATAATATATATGTATATTAAAATTAGAGTAAAAACACAAAAGAAAAATAAAATAAAATACTTGTATATAAAAGACATAGGTAAAATACCTATATACAGACCTGTATAATTTATACATGTATTTTATTAAATATATAAAACATTTCAGAAAAATAAAATAAAAATATAATTAAGTATATAAAAGTAGTTTATAAATTTATAAAATAAGAAATAAAAAAATAAACTAAAAACACAAAATAAAAATAAAAGAATAAGATATATAGATATTATACCTATAAAGGGCATAATAGGTAACTTGTAAATTAAAACGTCATAAAAATAAATAAAAATCACTATAAAATACTTTAAAAAATTACATTTTTTTATTTTATAACCTAAAAATAATAAAATCATTTTCAATTTTTAAAGGATTTAATAAGTTTTTTTCCAGGGGTTTTTCCTGGTTGGTCTACGTGGACCAACCAGGGGGCAGTCTTCATTGACCTCGGTCAAATGTCTGCCCTTCACCCCTGTAGCATGTCAGAACCTTGGTTTTTGGTCATTTTTGTCGAATTTTATAGGCTCCATCTTGCACATTTTGAGATCGACCCCTTCACGACTTTCGACCCTTGATCCTTGGTCTATCACGCCCAGTGTTTATCTCGAGGGTTGGATCATCGTGTCGCCCAATAGACCTTGATCTTTGGAGCACCCCGGTCACTTAGTCAAACCACATATAATGGAGCCCCGACTTCCTTTTCAAAATTGAACCCCTCGTCCACGAGTGTAGCTCCCCTAATCATACCCAAAGGCCCCAGGAAGGTGACAGCTTCCTTCGGCGGCCCTCAGGCGGGTCGAGCACGCACTGAGGTGGCTCCACGACCTCTGCCTTTGCCGGCGTCGAGGAACTCCCTTCCCTCCGGTCTCCACCATTGAGGTAGCCCCTATTTTCATTTATTTCTTTTGCGTTTAGTTCGTCGTAGCCTTAGGTTCAAAAGCCCTCTAGAAATTTTACGTTTCATCAATCGATTCATCCCCCATTCCAACCTCGCTGGAGCGCTCCCTCGACCGAGTTACACCTCGCCGCTTCGTGCCACCACTTCGCCACCGCGGGACCCAGGCATTTTGCCATGGGTCCTCTCACCTTGTTTTGCAGGTCAAAGTCCTTTGACTCGTGCCTGGGTACAATTTTGCGACTCGCCGGAGCTCCGTGGAGCTTCATAGCTCCGCCGCCCTCCTCCGCGATCCTCGGCCACCGCCGAGGCATTTTGAAGCCCCCAGGAGCTAGCCCTGACCTCCAGGAGGCTCCAGCCTCATTTTGAAGCCCAGAAGCCCGCTGGAGAAGGAGCAGGACCTCGGAGAAACTCGCCTCACCGGCGTTCCTCCGCGGTTCTTGCTCTGGTTTTCAGCGCCGTTGGATCGAGGCGGATTCCTAGATCGCACAGCCGCCGTTGGATCTGCTCGAGCCCAGGCCGTTCAATCAAGCCCCAATCTTCTAATCCTGGTCATTGCAGATGAAGCAACATCGATCGTCCATCGCCTGCCACGTGTCAAGTGAATCGCCTTCAGCCGTTGGATCACGCGCTTAGGGGTATTTTGCATTATTCACCCCGCGTATTTTTGTATTTCTATTTAGTACTCAAACATTTGTCTGTTGTTTAAAAATTTTTGTAATATTTATAAATAGGACCCCCGATCTTTTCATATTTGCATATAGGTCCTGGCCACATCACCTCACGTGACCAGTACACGTGAGGTGAAGGGCATTTTGCACAGGACCCCTTCAGGGTTTTAGTATTTCGTTTCAGTCCTAAAACTTTGAGATTAAGTGTAATATTTTTGGGATATTTGCATGCGAGCCCTCGGATATTTTTGATATTACAAACAAGTCCCTCCCATGCGCGTGCTAGTCACGCGCGTGGGTGGGATATTTGCAAGTGTACCCTCCCGGGTTTGGATATTTGTAATTAGTCCAGGAACTTTGTTTATCAGTTGTAACTTTTTGTGAAAATTGCAGTACAGCCCTTGGATGTTTGCTTATTTGCATTTTTACCCCTGCTAGGATTTGTATTTTTGCTTGCTTTCTCTATTTATTTAGTACATCATTTTAACTCGAAAAATTCTCAAAAAAATAGCATAGGCTCCTGTTTACTTGTACTTTCATGCTATAATTTTGCATTCCATTTTTGTTGCATATTTATATTTATTTAAAATAAAAACATGCATTTTCAGTACTGTCTATCTTAGAAAATACCAAAACAATAGTAGAACACCTTGAAAAATTGCAAAAAAAATTACCTAAGGTCTAATTTAGTGTATTCTAGTGTCACTCCAAAAATCACTAAAAATTTCAAAACCAAAATCTTAAAAATTAGAAAACACTCAAAATCTTTATAAAAATCTAAAAAATCCTAGAAAAATAAAAAAATATAAGCTTAGGTCCTGTAAGTTCTTTATTTTATTGTCTTTATTTTAAAATTAGTTTGGGAAAATTTTGATACTGTTTTTCTATTTTTCATTCCCATTTTAGTTTCGGCCAGCAGTTTTCTTCACTGTTTCTTGTATTTTGATTTTGAAAAATACCAAAAACATTTAGAAAAATCCCCAAAAATCACAAAAATAGTATAAAAACATCAAAAGATAAAAAACATTTTATTTCCCACTTTTTGAGTATTTTTCCTTATTTTTATAAATATTCTATTACCTCTTTTCTTATCCTATTTATATATTCTATTTATAAAAAATATAAAATTTAAAAAAATATAAAATCAGAAAATTAAAAACAAAAATACAAAGTTAAAAATTAAATAAAAAAATTAAAAATTAAAAACCCACAAAAACATTTGCATCTTGTAGACATTAATCACACACACACACACACACACACACTTGCTTGATCTATCCTGCCTTGCTCCATGTGATCGACCTCTACATACTTACTACTATACACCTGTTTGTAGAGATATAATAAATTTGACTCCACTTTATTTTTCATTGCTTGATATTTATATTGTGGGTTCATTTTTTATTAATTAGGGATTTTGAGCAGTCAAGACATCGATTGCGGTTTCGCCTTGTCAAACCGTACGACCCTCGAAATTCCTAGGTATCAAATGGCGCCGTTTTCGGGGAGCAACAACGTATAGTTCTCATTTTTGTTTGACTGTGATTGCTTGTTTACACTATTGCTCTATTTTATCTCTCTAGTTTTGATATCTATCTGTGAGCTTTCTAACCTTTCTTTCTTATCTTCTTGCGAGGGACCGCGGAGCGAGGAGGATCACCTAGGTGATTCGGTGCAGCCTTGGGAAGCGGAGTCAGCTTTTCTAGCCCAAGCCGACAGGAGAGAGCATGAGGAGTGAGAGAGAGTGATATTTAGATAGCTTTTATTTTCTTTTGTGAGAGAGAGATTATATAATTTGTAATAATATGGGGACACTTGGACACTTAGGACACTCGGGTTTCCAGGTGTTTGTACACCTGGGGGCTCACCGTGGATTTTGTCGTGTTTTCACCGTTGTCATTTTTCGGTATTTGTTTTCTTTTTCTTTTCTTTTGTGGATTGAGCCCTTAGATTTTAGGCATTGATTGATCGATTAGATTAGGTCCAAACACCCTAATAACCATTGCATGTACCAATAGTGCGTATTTGGACTTAGTTTAATCAAACAGTTAATCATCGTCTTTGATCCGTCGCACCGCGAGCTCATCCCACCAAGCGCTTCTCCTGAACTCGATGTGTCGAGAGGAGGAGGGGTGAGCCTAGACCGGACTCTAGGATTGAGGATTGGTGATTGACTTGTGGTTTTTAACGTTAGCAATTGCCTGATTAGGACAATTTCCGTGTGCATATCGGCATGTAGTTTAGGTTTAAAAATTTCTGCTTTGCATCCCGCATGGAGAGAGATGGAGGCGCTGTAAGTCTTTTGTCTTGAGCATTCATCATTTAGGCACAAAGGTGAGATTTCCATCTGGGTGCCGACTTGCACGGCTTTTTCGACTCTTTTCTCCCTCTGTTTTTGGATCAAGTAGGAATCAAGAAAAAAACAAAAACATTAGGCGCTTGTTTGAATTGACTCAAAAGAAGCAATAACACCAAAAAATTAAAAAAGAGACTGCTAAGAAAACTTTGACCGAAATAAAATTGGTAATTGGACTCATTGATTGGGGATAGTAACACCCTCACTTGTATTCAGGTTGCATGGGAAGGTCTCCTTCCAAGTGAGTTGAGCGGCTTCGTAAGGATTAGAGCCAAAAACCCAGCTTGTGGTTGCCTTGTGTATCGCCTGGATTTCTGAAGTATTGGCGCTACTATCGTACGTAGACGAGTAGGGCTTGGTCATCATTGGTGACTCACTATTGTGTTGAGCATCGACCTTGTACGAAGTACCGAGCATGGGCCACACCTTCACGGGTCTGTCTGTCTCACCGTCTGCGTCCGAGTGGGATCTTGCACGCTCACAGGTGATTCCGTTGCGAGCGAGATCCGAAGTATCAGTTTCGCCTATCGGCTTCCTCCCTCTTTTCTTTGGCTGAGTAGGGATCCAAGAAGGGTTACAAGGACCTTAAAAAACACAAGCTACATGTTACACAGGAGGAGGACAAGTGCGGGAATACTTTTCCGGCAGTAATCTCTCTCCTTTAGGCGTAGTGCTCTAAGGACTCGTTAAAAGATAACTTCCTGAATTCAAGTTAAAAACTACAAAGATAAAAGCCGAATCTTCAAGGCTTCATGTGTTTAGTTGGTGAATCCCCTTGTTTTGTGTTTGATTGCTAGTCGCATTTAGGTCAAGATCAAAAACACTACACAATTGTGCGCAATTTTGCCACCTCCTTCTTCTTCATTTCTCAACCTTGCTCTTCTCGAATAATCTAGATGATGGGACGGAGATCTCTTAGGCCGACTTTGTCGGCACCGCTATCCAGCACTCTTCCTTATTCATCTAGGACGACCTCGGAGAGCCCAGACCCACTCTCCGAGCCTGAGTTCACTTCCACCATGTTCCCCCACGACCCACTCTTCGATCCTGAGTTCATTTCCACCCCGTTCCCCCTCGACCACCCTTCTAAATCTCCTTCCATCAATTCAAGAGTTTCAGAATTTAGTGCATCACAGAGCTCAGAGCATTTAACGGCACCTGAGATGGATTCTTTGCTTTTTCAGAGAATCCCGAGATGGCAGACAGAGGAGAGCACCCTGATGAGCATGAGCACCCTCCATTCTTATATGATTCAGCCGCCATCAACAATTCACTTCTAGCAATCCTGGAGACCATACAGAGACAGATCCGGGACCAGGGAGTCTTTATGGGTGACCTCACGAGAGAGATCGCACAGATGCGAGAGAACAGACCTGTGGGCGGTGGCGGTGGAGGTGATATACTAGTTGTAGAGAACGAGGGAGGAGAACCCAACCAGGAGAGGCCGCAGCAGACCATCATGAGAGAATTGCACAATCTAGCAGCCTCCCTTACTCATCGGTGGATCCGACTCCCGCCCTTCCATGGAGACTTCGAGCTTCGCCCGCACACGATTCAGCTACTTCCCAAATTTCATGGGCTGGCGACCGAAGAGCCACACCTCCACCTCCGAGAATTTGAAATGATCTGCAGCACAATTCATGACAGGCTGGTGACTGAGGACACCATAAAGATGATAGCCTTCCCCTTCTCCTCGGTTGATAGAGCCGCGTATTGGTTAAAACATTTGCGAAGGTTCGTCGATACATGGGCAGAACTCCGGACCGCATACTTGAACAAGTATTATCCTCTCGATCGAACGAACGCAGCCATAGCTACGATCAGTAATTTTGTTATGATCCCTAATGAACAGTTCCATGAAGCTTGGGATCGATTCAGAGAGCTCATCGACCGGTGTCCACATCACGATATATCCAAGCCCAATCTGGTACAGAGTTTCTTTTGTGGTCTGACACCGGAGCTGCAGGGGCTTGTTAATGCCTCTTGTGGTGGGTCTTATTTTTCCAAAGGTGAAGACGATGTTTGGGCCATCTATGAAGGGATGGCAGAGAACTCAACAGTTATGGCCCAAGCCCGTGTCTACCCACAACAGAAGCCCTCGCAAGGAGCGAGATCATTTCAGAGGATCGCCCGCATCGATGCCGGTCCTCACACTCCGTCGACAGCCGCAGCCCAAGCCGAATCAGCCGCAGCCGACATGGGCATCATCAGTGAGAAGTTGGACCGTCTCGAGATCCTCGAGAAGAAGAAGATGCAAGGAATGGCCCAGATTGACCAGATTGCCAAGATCATGAGTGACTTGAAGACAGATTCTTTGCGTCCAGGAGGCACAGACATCTTCCTAGCAGCCTCCCAGGTCACGAGCTGATGCCAATAGTAGCAGCTCAACCCAGCCCTCTGCCTCGTACCGCCAGGTCAACCACATTCAGGCAGAGCCGGTCCCGTTGCTATAGTACTACCCATCGCAACCGATATCTCAGGACACTCAGATGGTGGTCTATTAGCCGGATCAGCCGCTGGCAGTTCTACCTCCACCCTCCTTTGAGCAGGAACCATTGATGGAAGTCAATGGGATCTGGTACGACCGGTACCCACGGATCGGGATTTGTCGCGATCACCCCGGATTCCGTTGGGGCAACGGTGGCACCTCTTCTCAGCAGCAACCTCCGGCTCAAGGACAGCAGAACATCCAGCCACAGCAGCAGCATCCCCAGTATGCCCACCAACAACAATACCAGCATGGTCTCCATCCCGCCTATCACAACTAGCAGTGGAGGCAACGTCAGCTGCCTCAGCAGTCATACTCCCATCCTCCCCAGTACCAGCAGCGACAGCCTCATTTCTCGCAAGGGAACACTTCCGGTTCTCAGGGTCTCGCCTTTGAGAACCCAGCTCTAGATGACCTTGCCCGCTTGCTTTCTGAACAGCGAGCATCCTTCCGACAAGAAATGGATGAGTTCCAGCAGGAGATGAGGGATATCATCAAGGGCAAGGCCGCCATACCATCTCAGATTGAACCAAATCTGAACAATCTGAAAAGAAAGTCTGAGTAGGTACAGTTCATAGAGGATACCTCTCCTAGTGATTATTTGAGTGACATGTCTTCTTCTTTGTATGATGCTGATTTTGTGACTACTAGGAGCGGTAGGATGCCAGCCGACGGCGCCTCATCTGAGCGACAGCCACAAGCAGAACCAGGAGCGCCAGATGAGCAGAGTAGCGGTGCTGATGCCGCTAATGATGATGTTGAAAATGGTGGTGCTGATGCCACCAATGATGGAGAGCCAAATGACGGTACTGAGGCCGTCGTTATACCAGATGCAGATGGTGGTGCTGAAGCCACCATTTTGGATGCAGAGCCAGAGCACGGTGCTGAGGCCACCACTTCCACTTCTATTGAGCTTCCTTCTGTGGTGTTACCACATTTTGTATCTATGGACTATGGTAACAACAAAAAGAACAAAAAAATAAAGGAAAGGTTTCTGTTTACACTCCTGATCCATATGTGTTGAATGATGATCATGGTATGGATTCTATTCCTTCACAAGCGCAGGAACCTCATCCTAGTCCTCCATCTGAGGAGGCCCCTACTATCCCCTTCCCTGAAGCACTCCGTCGGGCAAAGGGAAACAAAAAAGAAAATCCAGAAAAGAACCAGCATGTAGAGTTCAGCAACCAAATGATAGACAGATTCCACATTCAGCTGACTCTACGGGAAGCATTTGAGCACATCCCCTTCTTCAAAAAGAACTTGAAAGAGACAACTACAGTCCGCAGGAAGAGGAGGTGTAGAGATCAAATGCATGTGCTCACCCAGGACACTTGCTGCACCATTTAGAACAAACTGCTAGCCAAGAGACCAAATGCAGGAGCTCCCTATATCAGATACGAGATTCATGAGCAACAGTTTGATCGTACTCTATTAGACAGCGGCTCTTCGATTAACCTTCTTCCGGCAGCCTTACTCGACCGATTCGAGTTTGGTCCTCTTCTTAGGAGCAGGACAGTCTTTCAGTTTGCTGATAGGTCGACTAAGAGGCCGAAGGGGTTGTTGAAAGATGTGGTCGTTACCATTTAGGGCCTGAAATTCCCCATGGACTTTGTTGTATTGGACATGGAGATCGCTGAGTCGGTAACCGATGTCCCCATCATACTTGGATGCCCATTCTTGGCCACAACCAAGGCTGTGTCCGATCATGATAGCGGGAAGGTATGCTTTTGCGTAGAGGGTGAAATCATACAAATAGAGACGATCGAGGAAACCAGAGCGAGGGAATTATAATGCTCAAAGCAGTCCAGTGATTTTGAGCAGATGACAGAGGAAGAGTTAGACATCCACCAGGAGTGTGACTTTGTGATGACAGATGATGAACCTATTTGGACTGATCTCGTAGCACAGACCCTCGCCCTGCCTACAGATTCACCATATTGAAAGCTTATGGCAGTCGAGAGCCTGGAGAGCACACCCCTAGACGAGGATACATTTGAGGCTGACAGTGTTGGGACGAGTGGTGATGATGATTTTCAATCTTGTTCTTCTACTTCAGATCCCTTGGAATCAGACATTGATTGGGATGATTTTGATGACTATTTGCCTTGTATGACTCCTTCTGAGCCAACAGCCATGACAGAGTGCGAGCCAGTATAGTTTATTGATGATTCAGCAGGGCTCCCTTCGTCAGGTATTCAGGCAGAGCGAGAGTTCTCACATGCAGACCTGGTCGCCTTCACATAGACATATCAGAAGCCAGATCTGCCACCTCCCAGTTGTCCAGAACTGAAACCTTTGCCACAGTCGCTGAAGTATAGATTCCTTGCGGGTGAGCCAGATATGCACCCAGTCATTATCTCAACAGGTTTGACTGGAGAGCATGAATCTCGTCTGATGGAGGTTCTTGAAAGAAACTGCAAGGCGATAGGATGGAGTATAGCTGATCTGCAGGGGCTTAGTCCGGCTCTGTGCTCCCACCACATCTATCTTTAGTAGGATGCTAGGCCGTCGCGTGAGTTCCAGCGACAAATGAACCCGAATCTTCGAGATGTGGTCATGAAAGAAATGTCAAGGTGGTGGAGCACCGATTTTATCTACCCCATCTCCGACTCCAAGTGGGTTAGTCCATTACATGTGGTACCCAAGAAGACGGGTATCACTACAGTTGTGAGTGAGTCTAGAGAGGAGATCGCTACCCGAGTACCCACTTCTTGGAAGGTCTGTGTGGACTACAGACGATTGAATTAGGCCACCAAGAAGGATCATTTCCCGCTACCATTCATTGATCAGATTATCGAGAGGCTAGCTGGGAAGAGTCATTACTGTTTCCTTGACGGGTACTCCGGATATAATCAAGTGGCCATTGCGCCCGAAGACCAAGAGAAAACGACGTTCACCTGTCCGTTTGGGACTTATGCTTTCAGACGGATGCCCTTTGGTCTATGTAACGCTCCGACGACATTCCAAAGGTGCATGTTGTCTATCTTTTCGGACATGGTGGGTTACTGTTTAGAGGTCTTCGTGGATGACTTCTCGGTTTATGGCGATGGGTTTGATGCTTGTCTTGACTGCCTAGATCGTGTGCTTCAGCGCTGCATTAAGGTTAATCTTGTATTGTCTTGGGAGAAGAGTCACTTCATGGTGACTCAAGGGACGGTCCTTAGTCATATCATCTCCAACAGGGGCATGGAGGTCGAGCCGACCAAGGTGGATATCATTAGAACACTCAATCCACCGTCGAATTTGCGTCGATTACGGTCTTTTCTGTGGCATGTCGGTTTCTACCGAAGGTTCATTCAGGACTTCAGTCGTATTGCTCGACCGCTTACTGATCTGTTGACGAAAGACACCGAGTTCATTGTAGATGATAAGTGTCTTGCATCTTTTGAGACTCTCAAAAATATGGTTGTCACGGCTCCTGTCCTTCAGCCACCCGATTGGTCTCTCCCATTCGAGATCATGACAGATGCTTCCGATTTTGCCGTTGGGGCTGTGCTTGGATAGAGGAGGGATGGATTGTCGTTTGCCATTCACTACGCCAGCCGGACTTTGGATGCCGCTCAGCAAAATTATACTGTGACAGAGAAAGAGATGCTGGTCGTAGTCTTTGCTTTGGATAAGTACAGATCTTATATTCTTGGATCTAGAGTGACTATCTACACATATCACACTGCCATCCGGTACTTAATGGCCAAGAAGGATGCCAAAGTACGCCTTACCAGATGGATCCTTCTACTCCAGGAGTTTGATATTGAGATTAAGGATAAGTCTGGAGTTAAGAATGTGGTGGCAAATCATCTTTCCCATTTAGAGAACCTTAAGGAATCTGAGCCCAGCGCACCTATCACAGAGATGTTTCCAGATGAGGCGATCTTGGCTATCACCTAGCTCCCGTGGTACGCCGACATTGTGAACTATCTTGTTGCCAAGACGGTCCCACAAGGTTGGCCCAGGCAGAAGCTCGAGACCTTCCTGGCGAAGGCCAAGCTTTACCATTGGGAGGATCACGTCCTTTATCATGAAGGAGGGGATAGCATCTGGAGGAGGTGCATTCCTCAAGAAGAGCAGCATAGCGTCATCACATACTGCCACAAGCTTGAGGCAGGAGGACATCATTCTGGGAAAAGGATAGCAAAGAAGGTGCTTCAATCCGGCCTTCGGTGGCCTACTCTCTTCAAGGATTCACATGAGTTCGTGAAGATATGTACTGACTGTCAGAAGATGGGAACCTGCGGACAGAGAGACATGATGCCCATGCAACCCATTCACTTTTGTGAGGTTTTTGATGCATGGGGGATCGATTTCATGGGCCCATTTCCTAAGAGTCAGGGATTTGAGCACATTCTGCTCGGTATAGATTATGTCAGCCGACGGGTTGAGGCCATCCCTGCCCGAGCCGCAGATGTTAAAACTGTGTGTAAATTTTTGAGGAAAAATATCATTTCACGGTTCGGGGTACCTAGAGTCTTGATTTCAGACGGGGGGTCTCATTTCATCAATGACAAGGTTAGGTCCCTTGCAGACGAGTTCGTCATTGACCATCATATTGCTACACCGTATCACCCTCAAACTAATGGTCCTGCCGAAGTATCGAACCGGGAGATCAAGACTATCTTACAAAAGGTTGTCTGCCCAGATCGAAAGGATTGGTCACAGCTTTTGGACTCGGTCTTGTGGGCCTATAGGACTTCCTTCAAGAATCCATTAGGGACATCTCCCTTTCATCTCATCTATGGCAAGCCGTGCCATCTGCCAGTGGAAATCAAGCATAAGTCACTTTGGACAGTCACTGAGTTATTGTTGAATCCCGAGAGTATAGGAGAACAGAGGAGAGCAGAGTTGGCAGCCCTGGAGAAACTAAGAGATACAACCTTTCTAGCAGCCTACAGTATAAGGAGAAAGTGAAGACATGGCACGACTCCCATATCAACCATAAACAGTTTGAGCCCGATCAACGAATATGGTTGTTTGATTCCAGGCTGAAATTATTTCCAGGGAAACTACAGAGCAAGTGGAAAGGTCCTTATGTGGTCAGGAAGGTACATGACAATGGCAGTATTGACATATCCGAACCGTCATCTTCCTCTACCTTCTGTGTTAACGGTCAGTGCCTGAAACTATATCTAGATCATGATCCGCCGACCATTGACGTCGCCCCCATTCTTCTGGTATGAGATGTGTTCTTTGACTCATATCATCTGCATCTCATACATGGTGATCACTTCCATCTTCCACTGTACAGATCCATCTGTCTATATCATGCTTTCATCTGTTGATTTCTTTTCGTATTTTCTTCTTTTCCTTTTCTATCTTCTGTATCTATCAAAAGGTGTCGCCCCTTGTTGTTAGTTTTCTATACTTAGGACGTACTTTGTCCTAAGTATAGGGGGGTGTGCACCCCTAGTTTTCATTCTTTTCGATCCTCTCCATTGTCTCCTCTTCTTGTCTATACTTAGGGATATCTTACCCTAAGTATAGGGGGAGACAATCTTAGTACGATCTGTTCATTCCCACCCTTGACCCTCTCTGCGTTGTGTACAGTCTGGTATACTTAGGATTATTTGATCCTAAGTATAGGGGGGACGGTCAACTTCTTATTGGTTCATTTATCTATTCTTTAGACTTTCCTATACTTAGTACGAGTTATATCTTCTCTTTTCTCTCCGATCTATGAGGACATAGCTCAAGCTAAGTATAGGGGAGTCGTATATACTACGTATATACTTTAGCCATAACTCGTACTTTCGTATTTTCCTAATAAATATGGCTAATAATTATTTAAAATTTATTAAAAACTTTAATAAAAAGATGTTATCATTCCTCAAATTCTTTTTGTATATATTGATTATAAATCAGGTGAAAATGATTTTTTGCAAAATCTTTGAAAAATAGTTTGAAAATCCTTGTGAAAAATATTTTGAAAACGTTTTGTTACATGTTTTCAACCTTTGTAAAAATGTGTGGTTTGTAAAAATTTATTTTCTTTGTATGAAATAAAATGTTTGAAAAATGATTTGCAAATGGTTTGAAAAATGGTTGCAAAAATATTTTGAAAAATCTATCTATACTGTTTGAAAACCTTTGCAAAATGATTTTCAAATGTGTGTACATGTTTGTAAAATGTTTGTAAAAATTATTTTGGACTATAGTTTTCAAAATTGTTTGAAAAACCTATGTCAAATAAGTTTGAGGAATACATACATCTCACTAAAATCCATTATATGTATATATATATAATTGATCACTTGCCCTTGTAAATTCTTAAAATCCACTTCTTGTATACATAAGAAGCACTCCCGTGTACATATTTTTCACCTAGTTTTTAGCCAAAACCTTTTGTTTTCAAAAATCCCAAAAGCATTTGCAAAATTAAAATCCAAAAACATTTGAAAAATCTTTTTGAAAAATACAAAAAAATGCATGTGCATCATCATCTTTTCAAAAATCCATAAAAAAATCAAAATCTTTGAAAATTGCATCACAAAAATATTTTCTACATCGCATTGCATAGCATGAGCATTTTTCGGATTGAGTATGATAGTTGAACGACTCTAATTAAAATCCGGAGATTAGAGCTTGATTGGACCTTAAAATCTACCTAATAACAGGAATCTTATATGAACTGGGTTTGAGGTACTTCAGGTCTAGTTGACTTAGTTCTTTGAGGATCATGGGACTTGGTTCAATGGATTCTTGACTGCCTAAGTAGAGTATTTCGGAGCATACACATGACTCTTGTTGATAAGGACCTAACTTGGACACCGACACCTTTCACATGGCTCAACTCAGTTGGAGTGGTGAGGGGAGTGGATTTGCCGGTATGAGACGCACACAAGTGGAAACACTTGTCCTCCTCTAGGGAGGGAAGTGGACCCCAACCCGTCCAATGATGAGGAAGTCTAAAGACAGGAGAGTGTGGGTTGCAATAAAGCTTCAAAAGATGGATAGTCTACTGGTTCAAGAGGAAAAACTCCTTATGTAAATGTTGCTGTGAATAGTATTTCAAAAAAAGAAAAAAAGAAAAAAAGGTCAGGCCTGTACAAAAATAAAATGCCTGCAAAGTATGTACAAATGTTGTAAAGTCAATAAGCAAGCTTGAGTTCCAAAGTCAAATACGTGAGCCTGCATCTGGATGACTTGACTACACTGGTCTTGCATCCTAGGATAGGTAGCTACACTGGCTACCGTCCATTCTTCTCTTCATCCCCTCCTCTTGAGTTGGTTGCCACTTGAACTTAGAAGGGAATACCCCGCTCCTAGAGGATGGAGTTATCGGATTGGGGAATCATTGGGTTGTCATACTGGAGAAGTCAATCTCTTTGTCATTCTAGTTGGGGAGAGCCACTATCAATAACACTGTACGAGTCAGATTCATAGTCGTAAGAGTTTGCATATGAATTGAAATATTTCTGACCTGGCTATTGAGGAGACTTGGACAGAGTTTTGGGATTCTCAGGGACTATTGGATTTCAAATTCGGTTCTCGTTAAGGTTCCGCCCGCACTAAAATTCCAAAGGTCCGACTTAAGCTCCAAGCTTTGATTTTGGGAAGACAAGTTTGATAATTAAACTAAATCCACTTTCTTCTTTTTCTTTTCTTTGTTTTCTTTTCTGCACTTATTGCATAAGTGTTTGCTAGGTACTAGCAAAGGTAAAGTATAGGGGGATGATGAATCCACATTTCATCATCTTTATTCTATCATTTTGGCCTTAAAAACCCTAGCAAATGCTTGTAAATACCCTTAATTAGAGCATATTAGCATTCATGCATGTGCATGTAAACAATGTATAAAATACTATAATTAAAGCCAAAATTATAGAATAAATAAAAGAAAAGGAAAAATAATAAAATATTGTAAATATTTTATGACCCGAAACCCCGAGACCTAGACATCTTGATGAATAGGTCGACAAGGAATAAAGTAGGGAGAGATAAGGGCCAAAATACAGCAAAAATACCTTTCTTTTTAATTCATTCCTTATTCATTTTGGGACCTATTTTTGGTTTCACTTTTTATACATCAAATAAAGAAACTTTGAACATGAAAGTTGTAGATAATTAAATAAAGAAAAATACAAAATTTATTTCACTCAAAAATAATGTACAGATAAAAAGTTATGGACTGAATAAAAATCCAAAATTCCAACTTCCCAGACCCGTATCTCACAAATGAAAATCCAAATGCATCAAACTCACCTTTAATTGTATATAGTTAAAAATAAGCTATTTAATGGTGGTGGTTTCGCATTTGGCGGAGCTACAATTTGAAAGTTGAGTTTTGGACCCTCATTGTATACTTGTACAGATTAAAATACTCTTTTTATTACATATTTATTATTCTTGTATTTTTATTTTTATAATTTTGTAGATATTACTTATAATATATATGTATATTAAAATCAGAGTAAAAACACCAAAGAAAATAAAAATAAAATACTTGTATATAAAAGACATATGTAAAATACCTATATACATACATGTATAATTTATACTTGTATTTTATTAAATATATAAAAAATTTCAGAAAAATAAAATAAAAATATAAATAAGTGTATAAAATTAGTTATAAATTCAAAAAATAAGAAATAAAAATAAATAAACTAAAAACACAAAATAAAAATAAAAGAATAAGATATATAGATATTATACCTATAAAGGGCATAATAGGTAACTTGTAAATTAACACCTCAAAGAAATAAATAAAAATCACTATAAAATACTTTAAAAAATTACAAACTTTTTTTGTTTTATAACCAAATAATAATAATATCATTTTCGATTTTTAAAGGATTTACTAAGTATTTTTCCAGGGGTTTTTCCTGGTTGGTCCACGTTGACCAACCAGGGGGCAGTCTTCGTTGACCTCGGTCAACTGTCTGCCCTCCACCCCTGTAGCATGTCAGAACCTTGGTTTTTGGTCATTTTTGTCGATTTTTACAGGCTCCATCTTGCACATTTTGAGATCGACCCCTTCACGACTTTTGACCCTCGATCCTTGGTCTATCACGCCCAGTGTTTATCTCGAGGGTTGGATCATCGTGTCGCCCAATAGACCTCGATCTTTGGAGCGCCCCAGTCACTTAGTCAAACCACATATAATGGAGCCCCGACTTCCTTTTCAAAATTGAACCCCTCTTCCATGAGTGTAACTCCCCTAATCATACCCAAAGGCCCAGGAAGGTGACAGCTTCCTCCGGCGGCCCTCAGGCAGGTCGAGCACGCACTGAGGCGGCCCCATGACCTCCGCCTTCACCGGCGTCGAGGCACTCCCTTCCCTCCGGTCTCCCCCGTTGAGGTAGACCCTATTTTCATTTATTTCTTTTGCGTTTAGTTCTTCGTAGCCTTAGGATCAAAAGCGCTCTCGAAAATTTAAGTTTCATCAATCGATTCATCCCCCATTCCAACCTCGTCGGAGCGCTCCTCCGGTCGAGTTAGACCTTGTCGCTTCGCGCCACCATTTCGCCACCGCGGGACCTAGGCATTTTGCCCTGGGTCCTCTCACCTTGTTTTGCAGGTCAAAGTCCTTTGACTCGTGCCTGGGTGCAATTTTGCGACTCGCTGGAGCTCCGGGAGCTTCATAGCTCTGCCGCCCTCCTCCGTGAGCCTCGGCCACCGCCGAGGCATTTTGAAGCCCCCAGGAGCTAGCCCTGACCGTCAGGAGGCTCCAGCCTCATTTTGAAGCCCAGAAGCCCGCTGGAGAAGGAGCAGGACCTTGGAGAAACTCGCCTCGTTGGCGTTCCTCCGCGGTTCTTGCTCTGGTCTTCAGCGCCGTTGGATCGAGGCAGAGTCCCAGATCGCACAACCGTCGTTGGATCTGCTCGAGCCCAGTCCGTTCGATCAAGCCCCGATCTTCTAATCCTGACCGTTGCAGACGAAGCGTCATCGGCCGTCCATCGCCTGCCACGTGTCAAGTGAATCACCTTCAGCCAGTGGATCGCGCGCTTAGGGGTATTTTGCATTATTCACCCTGCGCATTTTTGTATTTCTATTTAGTCCTCAAACATTTGTCTGCAGTTTAAAAAGTTTTGTAATATTTATAAATAGGACCCCGATCTTTTCATATTTACATATAGGTCCTGGCCACGTCACCTCACGTGACTAGTACACGTGAGGTGAAGGGCATTTTGCACAGGACCCCTTCAGGGTTTCAGTATTTCGTTTTAGTCCTAAAACTTTGAGATTAAGTGTAATATTTTTGGGATATTTGCATGCGGGCCCTCGGGTATTTTTGATATTACAGACAGGTCCCTCCCAGACGCGTGCTAGTCACGCGCGTGGGTGGGATATTTGCAAGTGTACCCTCCCGAGTTTGGATATTTGTAATTGGTCCAGGAACTTTGTTTATCAGTTGTAACTTTTTGTGAAAATTACAGTACAACCCCTGGATGTTTGGTTATTTGCATTTTTACCCCTGCTAGGCTTTGTATTTTTGCTTGCTTTCTCTATTTATTTAGTGCATCATTCTACTCGAAAAATTCTCAAAAAAATAGCATAGGCTCCTATTTACTTGCACTTTCACGCCATAATTTTGCATTCCATTTTTATTGCATATTTATATTTATTAAAAATAAAAACATGCATTTTCAGTATTATCTATCTTAGAAAATACCAAAAAATAGTAAAATGCCTGGAAAAATTCCAAAAAAATTATCTAAGGTATTATTTAGTGTATTCTAGTGTCAGTTCAAAAATCACTAAAAATTTCAAAACCAAAATCTTAAAAATTAGAAAACACTCAAAATCTTTATAAAAATCTAAAAAATCCTAGAAAATTAGAAAAAATATAAACTCAGGTCCTGTAAGTTCTTTATTTTATTGTCTTTATTTTAAAATTAGTTTGGGAAAATTTTGATACTGTTTTCTATTTTTCATTCCCATTTTAGTTTCGGCCAACAGTTTTCTTCACTGTTTCTTGTATTTTGATTTTGAAAAATACCAAAAATATTTAGAAAAATCCCCAAAAAATTAAAAAAAAGTATAAAAATATTAAAAAATCAAAAACATTTTATTTCCCACTTTTTGAGTATTTTTCCTTATTTTTATTAATATTCTATCACCTCTTTTCTTATCCTGTTTATATATTCTATTTATAAAAAAAATATAAAAGATAAAAAGAAAATATAAAATCAGAAAATTAAAAACAAAAATACAAAATTAAAAATTAAATAAAAATTAAAAATTAAAAACCCACAAAAACATTTGCATCTTGTAGACATTAATCACACTCTCACACACACACTTGCTTGATCTATCCTGTCTTGCTCCCTGTGATCGACCTCTACATACTTACTACTATACACCTGTTTGTAGAGATATAATAAATTTGACTCCACTTTATTTTTCATTGCTTGATATTTATATTGTGGGTTCATTGTTGATTAATTAGGGATTTTGAGCGGTCAAGACATCGACTGCGATTTCGCCTTGTGAAACCGTACGACCCTCGAAATTCCTAGTTATCACTCCTCCAGCTGCCAACCACCTCCAACCTCCAAGTCGTTCACCCAACTGCCTTCGGTGACCGAACTTGCCGCCGGTGACCCCATCCACTTCCTTGGGCACCAAGTCTCCTCCTCTATAAATAGCCCCAGCCCCATATCTAAAGTTGCATCTGTCATTTTCTCTTGCTTCCGAATTCCGAGTGTAAGGGTTTGTGATAGAGACTCTTCTCCGTCGTTGAGCAAGGCGGTTGAGGTCGAGATCCGACGAGATCAAATGCCATTAGAGTTCTAGCTCCACCGTGCGTCGAGCCTACAACCACGCTGACCGTCAAGGTGAAGATCCTCTGGAGCCGCTGCTCCATGTCCATAGGCGCAACCTCCTTCCCCATTCCAAGTAGGTTCTCTATCTTCTATCCTCCTTCCCTTCTCTTCTCCTCTCAATCACTCTCGTCCCTGTCATTTCTCTACAAGTCCAAATCCCGATTATCACGAATCCATTTCCCTTTCGAAATCCCTTCATTTCAATTCTATCTCCCACACCGGACACCTCCAAACATGTACGGTGACCTGAGATTTTCGAGTTCCATATCTGCCGACGTCGACGAAGCTCACCATTCACCCTCTCCTGTTGATTTGGTACCGAGCCTTCGTGCTCGAGTCATTGAACCTCTTTGTAGGAGGATCACGAACTGAAGTAATTTCACTGCTTCAAAGCACCGTCATCCCATATCAGACCAGAGTCAAGTTTGAGGACCAACGAAGACCTCCTCCATCCATCTTCCTTGTGGGATCTAGCGCATAAGGAGTCCACCTATAGACAACATCGCCCAGAGATTGCGTAGCAATACCTGAAGCAAGTCCTCTCTCCAGAAGAATTTGCAAATTTGAAGTGCAATCCTGAGCTTAATCCAGCAACATCGAAGAAAAACATCCGTCGATTCGAAATGCATTAGAGAATCTACATTGGAGATCGATCGAGAAATCTGAATGTGGGAGATCCGCTGCATCTGATTCGCGGATAAAGCACCTGCAATAGATCGGGATACACGTGCTAACGTACATCATTGGAGATCGAAACTCTAATCATCGAGAGCTCACCTCGAAGAATCATAGCATTGCGTTCATTCGCGGAGCTAGATCTACAGACTGGTCCGTTGAGAAGCATCTAGAGCATGTCGACGCAACGAAGGAGAGAACCTCGAACCGATCAACAATGAAGATGCACACATTTGATCGAGATCTGAATAGCCGTCATCTGGAGAGGAACACCTTGATCGCACGACATCGCGACCTGTAGCAAGCAATGGAATCACCACCAACCTTCGCGCTCAAAGACCAATACCGTGAGGAGGAACGACGCCTTCTTCGCAAGGGGGAAGAGCATTTCCCATCTCCAGATCCATCCGCAACCACACGATCAAGCTTTAATCCGACGAACCAACGCTCATCCACGTGTCAACATCTAAAGTTCTGCACCGCCCCACCACTCAAGCGAATCATGCTCTACGCACGCGCGGTCCCATACTTTTTTGGCGTTTTGCGAGTTACACCCCCGAACTCTATGCAATTGCAAGTAGATCCAACAGTTGATCAACCATATGCATCTGCACATGAAGTTTGGGCATTTTCAGGACAATCCCCACAGTTTCTGATATTAAATACATGCGCCCGATCTTTCCAGATAATTACGCTTATACCCCTATTGTTGTATACTAAATACTATAGTACTATCTACATAATAAATAAAACACTATTAATTAAAATACATAAAAGAATACCTAGTATTATACTATATATAGTATAGAATCGGTTTTCAAAACAAAAAATATTTTCCATTTTTAAATCCTTTAAAATAAAAAAAAATGAGAAACTTTAAAGACCATAAAAATAGAAAAACACCTCTAAAAAATCCATAAAAATTCTATACAATATATTTTACTATATTTTACATATAAGTCAAAAAATAAAAATTGAATATTAAATCCATTAAAAATTAAAAAAAATAAAAAATAAAAAATACATGACTAATTCTATAAAAATTATAAAAATACGTACAATACCTTGTTAGAATGGTATTTTCATCTACATTACAGGAAAAATAAAATAAAAATAATTTTTTAGTTTTCTATTTTAAAAATAAAATATAAAAATCTTTTTGTAATAAAAACCTCATTTTCACCTTAAAAATAATTTAAAACTAATAAAAACCTAAAAAACTCCTAAAAATACATAAAAATAATAAACCAAATTAAAAACATAAAAATCACAAATAAAAATCAAATTAAAAAATATAAAATTAAATACCTATAGTTTTCTACTTAGAGGTATATAAAATCATAAAATCAACATAAAATTTATAAAAATTAAATAAAAATACAGAAAATTCACATAAAAATAAATAAAAATTAGGAAACCCATGTACCTTAGTTTTCTATAATTTTACCCTAGTTTTCACATAGTTTGCCTTCTTGAGTTCGACATTCCCGCACTTACACTATACACATCTAAGTTTAGGAGTATAAATGACAAAAACAAAAAATATTCTATAAAAACAATCCGAGCGACTCAACGACGACAGTTTCTTCTTTTAGAGCTATCAGGTTGGCGTGTTTTTCACTTTCTAACTGAAGTACCATAAATACTTGTGTCACTATTCATTCTCCGATTTTATGGATAGGGGCATGCTACAATGATACCCATTAATGTAGATCCTTGAAAAACCAGTTATCTTTAGATGATGATTATCTCATTTTTGGTAAAATTCTTTAGGAGCATTGTAGGAATACCCTTTTTTATTTACAACACTCAAGGAATATTTTATTCTTCCTCAGTTCTAGAGCATGAAAAACTTTAGGAACAATCATCATATTCCAATCTTGCATATTGATTTCCACAAAACTAATGTTAATAATTTTGCGTGATGCATGGTTCTTCTTGATGAGTTTCCGCTATTGATGTTCTCAAATGCAGATAGTCAATCTCTACGAGGGATCATGTGATAGGTATAAAAAAAATCAGGAACCCGAATATACTTAGAATGTGTTTTATCCATTATGATGAGTATGTGATCAACTTTCAAATCATCTTATCCTTGAGTCGCCATGATAAAATTGTCCTATAGATTTTCTTTGTGTAGTCCCCAGTCCAACGACTTGGTTCTGTAGTAATAGTTGTAGAAATTCTTCTGATTGATTTTATTTGTTTTGTTTTTTATTTTCCCTTCTTTTGATAGTTGTTCATGGTATCGTAGTTCTCCCTACGATACCATGATCTACATGTCTCGACCTACATGTCTTCGTGGTTTGTAGAAGCGATATGTTAAAGTTAACATGTATGGAGTCTCTTCTGATGAATGATTGAAGAAAATTCTTAAATGACATGACAAAGAAATAATTAAAATAAAAAACATCCTTATCTTCAGTTTTTACACACACACACACACACACACACACACACACACACACACACACACACACACACACACACATATATATATGTGTGTGTGAGCAATGCATTTTAAACGATCTAGCTTCTATTTAAGGCGGAGAGATTCTTGCAATTAGATGAGAGCGGATCATGCTTCAAGGGGAACTTGTTAGTTAGATACTTTGTCATGTCGAGAGACTCTTCAATCTCAACCAAAAACTCGTGACACTTCTTACCACCGACCCCAACGATGATCTCATTTGTTAGACACAACATGATCGTCGAGTGTACTTTTTCTTCACGCACCGACAAGTCCCACGGCTCAAGTGCCATGGCCCTGATATTGTCAAACATTGCCCAGATGTGTAAAGTTGTTTCTACTAGTGAACATTTCAATCTTCATGTTGTGTGACATCACTTCTTACTTCGATGAATCTAATCGCTCTGATACTAGTTGGTAGCACGTAGCAGAAGTGACATGAAGATCAAACACATAGGTAAGCAAACCTAGAACAACTACACAATGTTTACACAGTTCTCCTATAACTAAGTTATGTACTTGGTGAGAATGGTGGATTATTCTTGGTACGGTGGAAGAACTAAATAGGATGATTCAAAACTCTAACCCTGTGGTGGTTTATATAGTTTCTCCTGTAGCTGAATACTTATAATCACAATCCAAATATTAAGACAATTAGTATTCAAATTCCAATATAAATAGGATCTATATCCCAATATAAATTGAGATAAAAAAATGATAAAAGTGTGATGTGACCGCTTTATCTTGATATAACTTATGTCGAGGTAAAGTTCCTTTATCTCAAACTTGATTTGATATAACTCCACACATGTGTTGATACTACTTCCTCTTGACACCCGTTGTGCTCCTTCGTTTAATCCCACATTATAATCATGATGCAGTCAGCTCCAACCATATGAACGAAAAGCATAAACCTGCATATATAGTCTCAATCCCCACGAACTCCATTACAACCTCTACATCACTCGTTGACTATGCTATGATTCCACTACCTCTCTATCTCATACAAATCCTTGTTGTGCATTTCTGACCAGATCAATGCAGTCCATATCGATTCCATGACATCCAATCCGGCCAGCTTCCATCTCGTTTATGAAATACATATTTTCAAAATATAAGAACCGGTCACTTCCGAGATTAGTTGTTCTTTTCTCAGTTTTAAAGTATAATAATATCTTATTCATATATCGTGTGGATCTGCCATTGGCAAACACGTCGACACAGATTGCGACGTCTCCTGTACGTAACTACAATAAGAAAACCCAAATCTCTTTTGAGAAATCAGATGATTTGTAGCCTTCACATCTATTCACATGATCCATCTACTGGATTCGTGGAAATAATATAGGATTCCAATCCCTGCAAGATGCTGACACGGAAAAAAGTCCCCACATTGCTCATTTTCCACGTAGGGTCCGTTCGGTTCGAGAATAAGCAGGAATAAGGATGGGGAATAAGAAGAATACGGGTCTATTCTTTGTTCGGCTGGAAGATAGGAATAAGGAGAATAAGATGAAAAAAAGGTAGGTAATATGGGATGAAGATAGGTATAAGAATGAAATAAGATTGAATAATGGAGAATAATCGTACCACTGGGAACCGTGTCGGGAGGAGAATTGGCTCCTTATTCTAGGCCTTATTCTCTTACCAAACAGAGCCTTAGTGTGGATTAGTCGATGTCATAATCGCACGTCGGTCATTTCCCTCATTTTATGATTTCTAATAAGATCCATCACATTCGGCTCTATTTTCTCTTCATGCTTCTCGTGTTCTTCACCATACTATCTTGTGTTGGCATCTACTAGCTCTAAAGTTTACCTTTTACTTTCCTGTCGTGGCTCTCTTGTCCTTATCAGTCAATTATATGTTACTTAATGGAAACGTTGCACTGGAGTTGTTTAGCGAAGGCAGATCGTGTGAGGAGTACATATAATCGCATAAAGCTACGTATGAAGTCAACTACGACCAAACCAACAACTATTGGTATTCGCAGTTGAAAATCGCAGCAGATTGTTCGGAAGGTGACCATTTCTACCTATAATTTTAAGAGACAGACGGTTCACAAAAATAGTTATCATGTTTAACATGGCTATTGACATTTGTGATAGCTGACCAAGAGAAATTGTTGCTAGGTTCACATCGTGACGATTTCATCTCCTAACCACTACAACTTGAATAATGATTAATTTATATTGCCAACATTTTTGGATAGTTTAAACAAGGAAAATTGCAAAAATAACTTCATCATCGATTCGCAATTGAAGTTGAAGTCTTTAAAACGCAAGAAAGACGGACGCAATCTTATCGGTGTGTCTCATATATATTATTCCTTGGGGATGCGATTTTATTTTTTTTGGGGGGAAAAGGGTTTTCAATGTATTAATGTTATAAAGAAAGTATGCTAGAGGAACTTCTCCTCACTCCTCGGATCCTTTCCATTAACATTAGATCCAATGGGCATCCTCAGCATGTAGGTCTTCATCTACCTCTTTTCGTTCCTTTTTAACGCTAACTCTCACATGGTGAAGGTGATCACATTGACCCCCTAGCGAGACAGATATCCATGACAACACGCAGAACCTTGATGAGTCCTAATGATGGAACTCATCAAGGAGTTGTTTCCCAAAATAGGGATGGGAAGGAAAATATTTCCAAAAATAGGTACGAGTTCAAAAATATACTCACAATAGAGATGTATCGGTGAACCGTTTGCCGCTAGACTACGTGGCGTAGTACCCTCAACTATATCTCATAAGCCCGGTCATACCCCCCTCTTTGTTCTTCCTCCGGGGGATAGCGCTATCTATGCCTCTTGGTTGAGGCTTTGAACAAGCGGGAACTTGGAAATTCTCGTCCTGAAAGTGATGATTCCTTTCCCACTATTCATCCCCTCTCGACAAACGGTTTGCTGCAACTGACTCAATTGTGGCTAACTCTAATGCGACAAACCGTTTTCCATGCCAATCATAGCAGCGACGAACGATTTGCTGCCAGAGTTCCTGCCCTATAATTAGTATACTATTAGTTTATGTTTTATAATTTTTAGGATTTTTATCAGTTGTGCCTCTCCGAAATATTGCAATTTCAGTTATGCACCTTCCTTTTTGGGAATATCAGTAGTAGCCCGACTTCTTGGCGTTCTATCACTTGTGCCCCTCGAGTTAGTGGTCATCCATACCCACCGTAAACTGACGTTAACTTTGGGGACACAAGAGGAATTTAATTTTTAAAAGGTCTGGAAAGTCATCCCACTGTCTTCCTCCTCCTCCCCATCATCTTCCTCTACCTCTCCTTCTCTTCGTCCTCCCCAGCCTCCTACTCCTCCTCCACTGCCTCCTCCCCTCACCCCCAGCTCCTCCCCGGTCCCCCGCACCTCCTCCTTGAGCTCCTCTCCCTCATCCCCACTGCCCCCTACTGTCGACCACCTCCTCCTCGAAGTCCTACCACCTCCTCCCCAGCCCGCCCCTGCAACTCCTCCCCAGCTAGCCCCTCCGTTCGCCCTCCTCCCTAGCCCAACCCCCTCCTCCTCAAGCTCCTTCCTTTGCCGCCTAAACCTCCTCCCTCCCTTCCCCTCCATTCCCTGATCTTCCATCCCCTACCTTCTCTGTTCTCCTCCTCCTCTGCATACACCTTCTTTGTCCTCCACCTCCTCTAGCCTCCTCGTCCTCCGCCACCTCCTCCTCCTGCAACTCTTTTGGGCCCAACTTCTTCCAGCTCTTCCTCCTCCTCCCTGTCTCACCACATTCTCCCCAGCCCACCCCCGCAGCTCCTCCTCCACCCCCTCCTCCCCAGACTGCCCTCTCTAGTCCCTTGTTCTGTCCCCTTCTCCTCATCCTGACCCCCGCCCCGCCCCTCCTCCCCAGCCTACCCCTCTTGACCTTCTTTCTACCCTTGCTTCCTAACCTGACCTCCACCATCCCCTCCATCCACCCCCTCCTCCCCAGCCTGCCCCGTCCAGCCCCTCTGCCGACCACCTCCCAGTCCTGCTGCCCTCCCTCTACAACTGCCCCGTCTCGGATCTAAAGAAAAGAAACAATTCTGGCGGAAGAAGAGGGATGAGGTGGTGGAGGAAGATGGGTGTACAGTTATATCCCTCTTAATAGTATCATGCTTTGAAGAAACCATGGTTAAAGTAGACTTGGCGACGGTTAAATGTACAGTGGGGCACAAGTGATAGAATGACGAGAAGTTGGGGGCACTACTAATATTCCCAAAAAGGGAGGGGCATAACTGAAATTACAATATCTCAGAGGGGCACAACTGATAAAAATCCAAATTTTATATAATTTCTTATTTTGTAATTTTTATAACTAAAATTATATGAACGTTTATTTTATTGAATTAATTAACCAAGTATTATTAATAAATAGAGGTATGACAAATAAGTACTTTTGTACTTCGATTAAATTTTTGACTTAATTTGAAATTATTAAATAATTCTTCCTTCTTAAAAGCATCATTAACAGTTTCTGTATATTGAACACCATTTTCAATCAAATGTAGAATACTTGGAACGTTTAAATAAGTTTGATTCTTTATCGGATCGTAAGAACCCACTTTTGGAAGATCCTTTCATTCTCTTCGGGATCAGACATCTAGTTTGACTTAATAATAATGTAATTACTAATGGCAAACAAATCCATAAAATCTTAAATTAAAGTTTTGTTTTAGTTTTTGAGCCTACTAATATGACGTCAAAATGCAGATATCATTTAATTTATAGAATCACAAAATCAAGAGAATACAAATTCATCATTAGCATTTAATTGATAGAAGATTTATCGAATATGTGCCTACTAACATCACATCAAAATACACATATCTATCTAGAGTTATAAAAAATTCCATCACATTAAAGAAACTCAAGACCTCGACCTCACACTCTCTCCACGAAGTACTCTCAGACGTGCATACTTCAATGCAATTGTGTAATGTAAATCTGCCAGGTCTGCGTACAGATATTCTTCATCATCATAGTATTTTGTGGACGGTGAGGTTTTGCTCTCTGAGGAGTCCACCATAGACGGGAGCATGGATTGCAAAGAGTAAGGGGTGAACTGAGAGTTGGAGTGGATCATCTAAAGCTACGATCGTACCTCCTCTGAAGCTAGTGGTGTTGTAGTAAGAGGTGGTTGCAGCGAATGTGGTGGAGGGCATGCTCCACGGTACGATCCTATACTAGATGGTGCACGTGCTTCTAGTTAACAGTTGTCGGGAAGACGCACAGACTTGTAAGCTCTAACACAAGTTTTTGCCATAACTTGTAAAGGCGTCAGAACAATTGAAAATATTTATTAAAATACCACATTTATATCACCAGTAATCACAAACAACAATAAAGTAAAGTATTGGTGTAAAGTTTAAAGTTTTTCTCATTTCCACAATGGGGATAACATGTGATACACAATGAAACCACTTCTTCGTATGTTGTATAATATGTGATATTGGCCCCTTAGAAGAAGAACCTTTTCCTCTTCCCTTCTTCGCCATCTCTCCTACCCCCCGACCCGGCTCTACCCTTCCCATTTCTCCCACACCAGATGAATCCCTCCCTGCATCATCCTGTCCTATTCCAAGTGCAGTCGTGGTTGAATGCTCCCCTTATGTTGTAGGCCTACCACCCCCTCTTTGGGTTGTTACATTTGAGGTGCGGTATGGCTCTAGCTGTGCAACCATTATAGACATGCTTGCACTGGATGTCCTGGTAAGATCCATATATCATGTTTCGATGTCCCACGTCATCACTTCAGAGCCGAACGGGTGAGACAATAGCTGTCCAATGTCATAATCATGGACACTGGTATAAGATGGTTGACTCTGACTGGGTCTCATCTGTCAATATTGTTGAGCTTGAGTTAGTTGGGCTTCTTGAGTGGGGAGTACGTCGTACGACAGACCATTCTCATCTGTATGAGAAGTGTATTGATCCCTCCACTGTTAAGACAGAAATGTTTTGGGCTCGGTGTATGATGTTACATGGACGGGATACCGCGTATTCCCGGATCCACCAGTGACATGGTTTGAATTGTGTAATAAACGTAACCAATCAGCTGTTGCATTTCCATACTCCTTTAATATTCTGTCATCATTTCCCTCATGCAGAATAAGGAGTTCTCCTATGGAATTAACATCCAGTTAGAAGTTACAAAATGATTATCGATTATATAATTAGCCCGTACGAGAAAAATTACCAGTTGATTCCACCTTGATCCGTGTGGCTCATAAGCTTGTCGGAGTGGTGGTATGGCTGTGGCGATCCAACGACATGTAATCTCCTAATACCCTATAAGATAATCAGCTAGAACAGTACTCCCTTCCATGTCCAAATCTCTCTCCACAACAACGTCATCCATTCGTCAGTGCCATTGGACCAAAGGATCTTGGTGGTGTAAACCTTAATGCCTTGTGCCCACAATTCTCGAGGTTTTGCATGAGTAGGGGGTGGCAGAGATGTACCTTGTCCATACTAGTACCTGGCAAGAGGCTTCACCCAACTTGATAAAGTAACAATTCCCTAGTAACCCTCTCGATCATAACTAGATCGGTGGATTGGAGAGCCATCAATGTCAATAGAGTCTTCATGATACATGTTAATCTAAGCTTTCCTCCCACTAGCTCCTTCTCCTCACTCTCATCTGGATTAACACCGAACAACTCCTCACAGTATGAACCCCAATCTAGTTGAGGGTGTTCCTCAAACCCAATCAGTGGCCATGATTCCAACCTTAGCTCAGTCATTAATGAAACGTCCTTCAACATGACAATTGCCTTACCTTAGCGAAGGTGGAAGTTGTGTGTTTTTTATCGCCACCTCTCTATCAATGCCTTCATTAAAGACTGGTCTATTGTGGCTCGCTTCAGGTTGGAGATGCAAAGAAAGCAAGCAACCTCCAACTGTCAGTTTACAACATTACTACATGGCAATTCTAGTATATGGTTCAGTGTCTGTCCATGCTCGACAAAGTGATGTGCTTGTGCATTCACAATAAACGATGTCTCTATACTCAACTCATAGAAATATATTCGTACAAATTATCTGTCTCACCATATCAGTATGTGGTCGTCTAGATAAGTGTTCTCCCTACCATGGTCAGTACTGAGGTATCGACCTACCCTGCATCTGTCTCCATTGATATAAAAAATGAAAATAATGCACTTAAGCAGTATTTACCGAATGCCATAAACAAAGAAAGGATTAAGTGAATCATATAGAAATTGCCTTGGAGTTCATATAACATTTTATATAAACCATCGATGCCTTCTTTCGCACATTGTTTTGTTATGACCGTGCTCCTAACACATACTACACCTAACTGGTACTTTATCCATCTCATCCATACTAATGAGGAGTCGCATACTCCAGGGTTGCCCTAATGAAAAAACTACATAAGGGTGGAGCAACGGTGAGGGCTCCAAGGGTGACCAGAAGCGACGATCAAGAATCGGGATGAAGGCATGTGCATATGTAGACCGGAATGAGGTCTATGTATAATAATCATAGCATAACTTCAGATGTTCTGTACTGGCATTGACGTTACACCATACTACAATTATATGTGGGCAAATTAATCTCATCTCCTGCACGTATTGACATGTATAGACAGACTGTTGACCATTTATGTTAACTTTGTAGTTTCCCTCTAGGGCTCAGACCTTGAATTCTTTAACATCAATTGCTCAACTATTATGCAATGTGAAGAAGATCTGTGATTTTTCATATCGGCGCATTAGGTGGCCAACAACCTTCTCACTGAACCTAAGTCTTTCGATAAAGTAAGTGTTTAGGCGATGAAGCACTGCCAGCACAAGTGTTAATATAGGTAGGCCCTGTATGCGCCTCATAATACTATTGAAACTCTTGAAGAGGTTAGTAATAGCAAGCCTTCATCGACGTACTTTATCATAAGCGCATGCCCAGTACCGTCGATCCCCCCTCCTTGTCTCGTTATCCATTCATAAGCATCTGAGTCGGTTTTATGGATTCGGTTCATAATCTGCTCATGCTCATACTAGCTCGTCACTGCCCCAACACTATATAATTTCTTATGTATCCACATATTTGTGTACCTGACCTGGTGCATATTAGCCTACTTGTGGAGGAGGTAAAAATGATGGTAATGGGCCTATCTTTACTGGAAAGTATTGGGGCAACAAGATCTTCAGACCAGAAAATCTATCGCTGATGAAGCAGATACCGTCGCGATCAATGATACCAGATAATTTATGGAGGAAAACCCCCCATGACTTTGACCTTTCACTCTCTAATACAATGAATGCAATGGAGATGAGGTGGCTATTGGCATCAACTGTCGTAGCAGATAGAATATGTCCTTCATATTTCCCCACAAATGGGTGGCATCATTCCTCATCACTGGATGATAATGCACAAAATCTTGGATTGAGGGATGGAGGTCCAAAACAGACGAAAAAAGGCATCCCTACCTTCTATACGTGGACCGATTTTACTATCGACCATTGGTTGATGTTCGAAGTCATAAAAAGAACCAGGATTGCAGTATCTCGTCGACCACATAAATCGACAGATATCTGCATATAACCCAACAAAATCTCCAAATATCTTCTCCAAGGCCCTCCGCTTCCCATGCTTTCCTATAGATATGTGGACCCGATACTTTTCCTCGAAGAGGGATTGAATGACACTTGGAGTCAGTGTCAAGTTGGATCTGAGAGTGAAAGGAAAGAATCTCCCAACAAATTTCGCAATGCTAGAACGATTTCCAACAAGCAGTATTGCATTATGACAAGTGTGTTATGCATGATAATTGTGAACTTGCCAAATGTCTCGATGACTGTTGTACACTACATGCAACCTCCAATAGCAATCCTCCAAGACACAACTTGTTGTGTTTTGGGTGCTCTTCGATACATTTACCTTGAACTGGACATACTTTGCCATGCTCAAAGTGCTCAACTCATCGACTAGAGCCATCTTTGAGTCGAACGTTTGATTCAATCAATACTCTTTCCTTGATGCTCCTTCAATCGGAGGACCAGCACCTTCGTCTAAAAATGGTACCTCCTTAGCAATGGTACCAAATATCTAATAATCCAAAACGAAGAAGTTTGGTAGATCATCCATAGAATCGAAATCCATCCCGCAGTCCACAAGTGGATAAAAGATTGGTACTTTGTTTATGGAGCGAAGAAGAGATTCTTGACCATGATCGGTCAGTACTCCCACCCTCGCACTTGTAGTCTCCATGCAAACTTGTTCATTCACTCCCTTTTTAGCTTCATCTACTCCCTCTTCAGCATGTCCTTCTTCTTCTTCATCCTCTTTATATTCGTCTCCATATTCACCATTATTTTCACCATCATCTTCAGCATCAGCTCCCTCTTATGTGGATTGGTTAAGTCCAACCATCGCATTGATGATGTTCCCACATCAGCTTGGGATGGAGTTATCTCTGATGTCTCAATTAGTAGCTCCATCATTTCCACCTGTCGACTCACTTGCAACATCAAGTTTGTGATTTTATCCGTCCCAATCACGATTGGATGGAACAAACTCGCACTTGTTGGCCACTTGCATGTGATCTTAACATAATAAATGTCAGGTGTATATCCGGTAAGCACATATATGTAAGTGATGAATCTCCATTACATCACTTTATTCTATCATTTTGGCCTTAAAAATCCTAGTAAATGCGGCGGGATCAGGAGATGAGACTAGACCCTTGTGTAAATACCTCTAATTCAGGCAAATTAGCATTCATACATTATTGTACAAATTGTGTATAAAATACTGTTTTCATGCCAAAATTATAGAATAAAGAAAAGAAAATAAAAGGAATAAATCATCGAAGATATTTGATGACCCTAAACCTCGAGACCTAGGCATCTCGATGATTAGGCCGACAAGGAATAAAGTAGGGGAAGATAAGGGTCCAAAATACAATAAAAACCCTTTTATTTATTCATTCTTTATTCATTTTGGGACCTATTTTATTTTCTACTTTTTATACCTCAAATAAAGAAACTTTGTACATGAAAGTTGTATATAATAAAAATATAGAAAAATACAAAATTAATTTCATACAAAAATAACATACAATGTAAAAATTATAGTCTGAATAAATCTCCAAAATCCCAACTTCTCAGACCCATATCTTTCGAATAAAAATTCAAAATATATAAAAATCACCTTTAATTGTTAACTTTTAGTAATCCATTTAATGAAGGTAGTTTCATCTTTTTGGAGTTAAGGTGTGAAAGTTAGGTTTTGGACCCCTATTGTACAATATACCCGATTAGAATAATCATTTCATTTGTTATTTATTATTTTTATAAGTTTTTATTTTTATAATTTTGTAAACATTGTTTAAAAAATATGTACATATTAAAACTAGAATAAAACATAAAGAACACACTAAAATAAAATATGTATATAAAATAAATAGATGAAATACCAATAACTATACATATAGAATTAATACACCTATTTATTTAAGTGTATATATTATATCAAAAAATATAATAAAATATATTTTAGTATATAAAAATAAGTTTAAATTATATAAAATAAAAAACTAAAATAATAAAATAAAAAATACAAAATAAAAATAAAAAGACTCAAAACATAGATGAATATGCTTATATATTAACCCAAATAAGTAACTATTAATAAATCACCTCTAAAAAATAAATAAAAATTACAATAAAATAACTTTAAAAAAATAAACATTTTTCATTTTATAATCTTAATTTAATAAAATCATTTATTATTTATTAACTAATTTATAAATCTTTTTGGCCAATCTTTTTCTAGTTGGTCCACATGGACCAAATAGGGGGAGCCAAGATTTGACCCCGGTCAACTCTTCTCCCCAGGTTTGATCGTTGTTAGAACATTGTTTTGTCCCATGTTCACCTTTTTTCCTCAGATCTATACAAGCATCAAAATGAGTTGGTTTCTTCATGACTTTTTTACCTCGTGCATTGGTGATTCATGCCCGCTCGTCTCCTTGGGCTATGGATCACTGACGTGCTTGTTGTTCCTCGATCTTTGACGCCACTCAATCGTCTGTACAAAAACCATCGTCACTTCCTTCCCAAGTTTGAACCCTTTTGACGACACTTGGACCTTCCTCCTTTGCTCTGGATCCATGACAAGGGAGTCTCCAGCAACCTTGGGCGAGCTCCGGCAACATCTTGGGTGGCTTCCACCACCACCTTCGGCCACCGACCTTTGATGTCTTGCTTCCCGGGTCTATCGGTGAGGTAACTCCATTTCCTTCCTCTTTTATGAGCTTAGATTATCCCTTAGGTTTGATTACTATCTTTACTTTGTGATTTAGTCGCGTATTTTAGCCGTGAATTCTAGACCCGTAGTTCACTGGAGCACGCTCCGACCAACCCCATTCTAACGTAAACCGACTGTTCTACCACACCACTTCACCTCCAACAGACCCCCTTCACGTTATTTTCCTCCCGTACCACTCAGATCACCTTGAACCCCCTAGGATCGAGCTTTCGAGGTCCTACCTCTGCCACCTTGTCGGACCTCCACCACCACACCTCACCATCCATTCCCCCTAGCCAATAAGGCCCCAACACGCTTTTCTTTGTCGTTTTTAACCTCATTGCAGGTGTTGGAGGGCCAGAGACCCTCGTTGGGGTCAATTTTTGTGCAGAACCGAGGTACCTGGAGACGCCAATTCCCCTTGACCTCGCGGCGGTGCAACGGAGCTCTCCTATCCATTTTGGCACCATTGTTCGGTTGAGGACCCTTCCAAGAACATTTAGGCCATTTTGGAGCATCAGAACAGGGTGGAGGAGAAAGATCTTGACGGGGAAAGCTCGCTTCATCGGTGGTTCTTCCATGTTCATTCACCGTTCTCATTGTCATTGTATCAAGAGCGTGCCCCTAGTTGTGCAGCAGCCACCGCTGGATGCACTGCATGTCAGCCGTCGATCGCCCCTGGAGATCTAATCTGATGCATCCAACGTGAAGCGGCATCGCACGACGAGAGGTGGACATGTGGATAAGTAAGTGTATCATGCCCGTTCGATCGTGCCTCTGAGGGGGTAAATATTAGCCGTACCCCCTGTTTTTGTGTATTTATTATTTAGTTCTGCAAGTATTACAAGTAGTTTAAAACTTTTTGAACATTTGCAAAAAGTCCACCATACCTTTTCATATTTGTTATAGGTCCTCAACCATGTCACCTCACATTCCTGTGCGTGTAAGGTGCTGGCAATTTTGTAGATGACCCCCTGTGAGTCTGGGATTTTGTTTTAAGTCCATAAACATTCATCTTCCAGTATATATTTTGTGTATATTTTGTGAAAAGGCCCCTAGAGTTTGTTTAATTGGTTTTGGGTCCCTTGCCAGCGCACCTCATGTGGGCATCCATGTGAGGCACGCAATTTTGCGGGAAGGCCCCTACAACTAATTATATTTCTATTTAGTCCTCTAAATCTCAATCCCTATATTATATTTTTGGAGAAATTACTAATTGGCCCCTAAACTTTATTTTTATTACACAAATACCCCTTTTAGTAATGTAGTTTCTCTTTGTTTCATCTATTTATTTTAGTTATCAATTTTGCTCGAAAGAATCTCAAAAAATAGATGCACACTCTTTATTGCACACACTTTCACATGCTAATTTATTTTCCAATTTTAGTACTTTTTATAATTTATTAAAAATAAAAAGAGCCCTTTTTGTCCCTGTCTACATAGAAAATACATAAGAAATACAAAATATTTTTGAAAAATTACAAAAAAAATATATTTTGTATTTATATAGTTATTTTACAACTACAGACCAAAAATCCCTAAAAAGTATTTAAGAAAACTCTTAAAAATTTAAAACTATATAAACCATTACAAAAATTTACAAAATTCCCAAAAATTCCAAAAATCGTGTTTTCTATTTTATATTTTTCTATCTATTATATTTTTATTAAAATAATTTGGAGAAATTTTGATACCGTTTCCTATTTTTGATCTCCATTTTAATTCGGCCTATTTATTTAAATCTTGATTTAGGGTATTTTTAACTTTAAAAATATGTAAAAATTAGAAAAAAATTCTTTAAAAAATCACAAAATAGAAAAAATATTTAAAACACAAAAAATACTTTATTTCTCTTATTTTTAATATTTTACTTATATTTATATCTATATAGGTTATCTTGTATATATACTCTTATATATAACTATATCATATTTATAAAAAGAAAAAGGAATATAAAAAAATAAAAATACAGAAAGAAAATCTAAAAATAGAAAACTAAAAATTAAAATAAAAAAAAAGTAAAACAAAAATAAAATAAAAAATTTAAAAATAAAAAAGAACATATAGATAAATAGCTCACAATCACATTTTTATGCTTCATTACCCGATCAATCATGTTTGATCCATGTGTTCGACACTCTACATACTTGCATTATACACACATTTTGTGGAGTTAAAATAAATTTTAACTCCACATTTATTTATCATTGCTTGATCATCATTGTGGGTTAATTGTTGTCTTGATCCGGATTTCTTGTCGGTAACCTCGAGAACTGTGTTCCCGTCTTGTGTGGAAAATAAGACCGCTCGATTTTCGGGTTAAACAAATGGTGCCGTTGTCGGGGAGCAATTGCGCTTAGATTGGCATTATTTTTTATTGTGATTTCTTTGTCTCTCTTATGTATATTTTCTCTGCTTTATATATTTTCTTATTATTTGATATTATTGTTGAATTTTCTAAACATTCTCCTTGTTTGATTTGTGCGAGGAACGGTGATCGAGGGAGGAGCTCTTCTATGAGCGTCTGTGCACCCACGTGAGGTGGATTTGACCGAGCATCAAAGAAGGGCATGGAGTTTTTGAAGACAAGGTTATTTTGAGCATTTTATTTATTTATTTATTTATTTATTTACTTGTTGTAATTTGAAGTGAGAGAGACCATAAATTGTAATAATACAGGACTCTGCAACACTCCACACTTTACGAGGTCCACTGCCCGAGGGATTGTTCCCTTGGGGGTCTCATTAGATTTTTCGTGATTTTCATCGCCTTTTTTCCTTTGCTTTCTGATTTTATTTTCTTTGTTTTATGTGATCGAGCCCTAGCATTAGGATTTGCTTGACGATAGATTAAGTTCAAATACTTAATTACATTTTCATATACATATAGGTTTGTTTGTACTTAGACAAATTTTGAATTGCTATCTATTTGGATTTGAGATCGAGCGCCGAGAGAAGTGCTATACAGCGCTTGCAGGATCCATTGTGGCGGACATCGATGCACTTCAGAGACTGGACTTCTGGATCTCACTTCTAGATATTTAGCATATTGTTCTTTACGCTAAAAGCAATTTCTCATCTAGGGCGATTTCATCGGCTTGCATTGCATATAGTTAGGTTTCAATTCTACTTAGCATCCCTTCAGAAGAGGGCTGGAGGAAAGGTAAGCAATTACGCTTTAGCATGCATCATTGATTTGCCGCTTGCATTGCTTCTTAGACTCTCTCCCTCTGATTTTGATCACTTAGGAGCTAAAAGGAATTGATTCCCCGATAGGCTTGTGCATTTCTTACTAAAAATCCAAAAAAATATTAAAAATAAAAATGGGACTGCTAATATTACTTGACCCTAAAAAAGATCAAAAAAATATTTGTCTTGGGGAGAGTAATTCCCTCATTGTCTTTGTTTTATATTGCTCACGTACACACTATGGTTAGCACCCAAATCCTATCAGCCAACCTAAGTGTTTGTACAATTTTTAACTTCTCACCTAAATTCTAAAACAAACAAGATAAAAAGATTGAACTTTCACGGTCTTCATCGAGTTGAGTAGGTGAATTGAGGGGTTTGTTTTGTGTACGTTTGTTTGTGTTTGTTTGTGTGCATGCTATATACCTCTGCGCATTTGTGCCTTTCTTCTCATTCCTCTTGACTTGACCATCGTGCTCTCTTGATCATTTTTCTTTTGTTTTGAGATGACTAACTAGAGCGCTTTTTATCCAGACTTTGTGGATCCCTCGTACCATCTAGCTGGTCCACCTCTCTTTTTCCAGGAGGATTTTGCTCCTGATTTTTTGTACATATCCACCTCAGCCACAGTATCGGACCTCGAATTTTTATCCTTCTCCACCTTCACATTTCCACCTTCATCGAGACTGATATGTTGAAGTCACCTTTCATGATTTCCATGATCGAGACCTTGATCCAAATGATGGAGCAAATAAATTTGAGGATTGATGATCTTACTAGTTTAAATAAGAACCATAATGTCGCTCCACTATTTGAGGATATGGATTCATTTGAGGATACCCATGAGAGCTTGCAATCGCCAAAAATACAAAATGTGAAAAATTTAAAAATACAAAAAGATTTTGAGAGACACTTGGTTGATTCAGATTGTGAGGAGAGAGCCCTACTGCCATACCCTTTGACCACACACACATTCACACCGTGTCCCATCCTTGACCCTGAGGATGACACTGTATAGACTGCTCTTAGTCGTCCTTGTGTATAAACTAATTCCGATCTCCTCCCTTATATGGAGGAGGTCCAAAAATTTAAAAAATTTATTGAATGAACCCAAAGTGGTGGCCACCATTCATGAGATCATTGATGCCCCACTTCGCCAGGCCATGAACCATTTATCTGCTCCTCAACCCAAGAAGAGAAAGTTGAGGAGCAGATCTGATCGTCATATCTTGACCATGGCCATTGCCCACGACATCACCCACCGTCCAATTCCTAGGAAAAGGAACACAACTATCCCATTCATCTGATGCACCATCTATGACCACACTTGTGATCACACTCTCCTTGGCGGCAGTGCTTCGATTAGCATCATACACTTCTCGCCAGTACAATCTCTTCACTTAGGGCCTCTCAAGAAAATCAGGATGATCGTTCAATTTATTGATGGATCTATCAAGAGGCCGAAGGGTATCCTTGAAAATGTCATCATTTCGATTCAGGGCATGAGTTACATTGTTGATTTTATTCTTTTGACCATGGAGACCTCCACTGGGGAGCACTCTCTAATAATCCTGGGATGACCTTTCCTCACCTCTGCGAGGGTCGTTATTGATTATGGAATAGGAGAGATTCTCTTCCGTCCTATTGACATGAGCGAAGTGATCATCAATGCACCCACCGTCGACCAGAGACATGCATCTGATGTGACTTTACCTATCTTAGCTGACCCCAAGGACTATGACCTTGATGAGACTATCAGAGACTTCTGCTACATGTTGGATTGCACTAAGGCCCGAGAATTCCTCCCCATGGAGGAAGACTCGGAAAACATGGACCTCAGAGTTCCTTCTTCTGGTGTTTGGCGATGTGTTGATGACATCCGCGGGATTTTCACGATTGACACCTTAGAGCGGAGGGAAGATATTGATGAGACCAAGTCCGAATTTGATCGTGTTGCTTTTACCCAGGAATTCAGGCCTTTTGACGAGAATGGTGATCTGGTTGAGACTGTAGAGGACGGACATGATTCGACTACTTCCACAGATGAGTTCATTCCTTTTGGTTTTGACCTAGGAGAGACCTCGCATGATGACCTTGAATCTACTTCTTCCGATGATGAGTTTGTCCCTTTTCACTTTGACATCTGCGAGACACCCAAGGTTGGACCTAGCCGTAATACTTCCACTGACCCGTCTGCACCTTCTCACCCTAGGACCAATGAGGATCTTCACCAGGTTGATCTTGATCGGCTTTCATCCACTGTGGACCCTGATATCGACCTCCACATTGTCAGATCCATTCCTCAACGGTCTCCCAAGAAGGCTCGCTTTCAACCTTCCCGATCTCTGTACATCCATCTCTATTGTATATTCACTTTTGTTTTCTTCTGTCCATCCACCGTATTGCTCACCCACCCCATTCTCGTATGTGCCTTGCTTAGGATGTACTTTGTCCTAAGTATAGGGGGTGGATGAGCCGAGTATTCTTTCTTCGTTCCGTTTTATAACTCTTGTCATTGCCTATACTTAGGGCTCTTTTACCTTAAGTATAGGGAGAGTGATGTGTACATCATCTTCTACGATCTCTTCCTCTATCTTCATTTCTCTTTTCTTCTTTTCTTCTTTGCCTTTTCCTTTTTCTTTTTCTATCGAAAAGGAGTCGCCCCTTTTTGTCAGTCTTCTATACTTAGGATGTACTTTGTCCTAAGTATAGGGGGGTCTGCACCCTGATTTCTTTCATTATTTGATCCTCTCCATCGTCTCCTCTTCTTGTCTATACTTAGGGATATCTTGCCCAAAATATAGGGGGAGACAGTCCGAGTACGATACGTTCATTCCCACCCTTGACCCTCCCTGTTTTGTGTATAGTTTTCTATACTTAGGATTATTTGATCCTAAATATGGGTAGACGGTCGACTTCTCATTCGTTCATTTGTTTCTTCATTCATTTATTCTTTAGACTTTTCTATACTCAGTACAATTTATGTCTTCTCTTTTTCTCTATGATCTATGAGGACATAGCTCAAGCTAATTATGGGGGGGTTATATACTTCGTTTATACTTTAGCTATAACTTGTAATTTCGTATTTTTAAATAATAATTATGACTAAAAAATTATTAAAATTAATTAAAACACTTAATAAAAAGAGGTCTAGTATTCCTCAAATTCTTTTTGTATTTACTGATTAAAAAATCATGTAAAAATATTATTGCAAAATGTTTGAAAAAAATAGTTTGAAAATCTTTTTGAAAAAATCTTTTCAAAATCATTTGAAAAATGTTTTGTTAAATATTTTCAACCTTTGTAAAAATGTTTTATTTTGAAAAAAATTCTTTTCTTTATGTAAAATAAAAATGTTTGAAAAATTATTTGAAAATGGTTTGAAAAATGGTTGAAAAAATATTTTGAAAAATCTATTTATACTGTTTCAAAAACCTTTGCAAATTGATTTTCAAATGTGTGTAAATGTTTGTAAAAATTCTTCTTAAAAATTATTTTGGACTATAGTTTTCAAATTGTTTGTAAAATCTTTTTCAAATAAGTTCGAGGAATATATGTATCACACCAAAATTCTTTATTAAACTATATATATACCTATAAAAATGACCGCTTACCCCTTGTAAATTCTTAAAACCTAATTCTCATGAATATAAGATACATCCCCGTGTAAATATCTGTACCCATTTTTTAGCTAAATCTTTTATTTTCAAAAATCCCAAAAATATTTGCAAAACCAAAAAACTAGAAACATTTGCAAAATCTTTTTGAAAAATATCACAAAATGCATTTGCATCATATTTTTCAAAAATCCATAAAGCGTTAAAAAGTTTGAAAATTGCATCACAAAAATATTTTTTACGTAGCATTTGCATAGCATTCACATTTTTCAGATTGAGTTTGATAATTGAATAAGTCTAAGTAAAATTCAAAGATTAGAGATTGGTTGGACCATAAATCTACTTAATAATAGTAACCTTATAGGAATTGGAATTGGGGTACTTCAAGTCTAGTTGATTTAATTCTGTGAGGATCACGAGACTTAGTTCAATGGATTCTTGACTGCCTAGTAGAGTATTTCGGAGAACACGCACGACTCTTGTTGATAACGACCTAACTTGGACACCTGCACCTTTTACTTGGCTCAACTCAGTTGGAGTGGTGAGGAGATTGGATTTGCTGCTATGATATGCACATAAGTGGAAACATTTGTCCTCGTCTAGGGAGGGAAGTGCACCCCAACCCGTCCAGTAAGAGAGACGTCTAAAGACAGGAGAGTGTGGGTTGCAATAATACTTCAAAAGAGGGATATTCTACTGGCTCAAGAGGAAAAATTCCTTATGTAAATGTTACCGTATATAGTATTTCAAAAAAGAAAAAGTAAAAGTTAAAACTCCAAAAAAGTGGACATGCCTGATTGAAAATAAAATACATGTCGGAGTGTATATATTTGTATAGTTAATAAGCAAGCTTGAGCTTCAAAGTCATGTCATGTGAGCCTGCAACTAGATGACTTGACTATACTGGTCATGCATCTTAGGATAGGTATCTACACTGGCTACCGTCCATTCTTCTCTTCACCCCTCCTCTTGAGCTTGTTATCACTTGAACTTAGAAGGGAATACCTTGCTCCTCGAGGAAGGAGTTGCTGGATTTGGGAATCACTGAGTTGTCATGCTGAAGAAGTCGGTCTCTCTGTCATTTCAGTTGGGGAGAGCCACTATCACTAACACTGTACGAGTCAGATTCATAGTCATAAGGGTTTGCGTATAAGTAGAAATATTTTGACCTAGCTATTGAGGAGACATGAGCAGAGTTTGGGGATTCTCAAAGGCTGTTGGATTTCAAATCTGATTCCCAATAAGGTTCCGCCCATACTAAAGTTCAAAAGGTCTGACTTAAGCTCCCAACTTTGATTTTGTGAAGACAAGTTTGATAATTAAACTTAATCCATTTTCTTTCTTTTTCTTTTCTTTTGTTTTTATTTTATGCACTTATTGCATAAGTATTTGCTAGGGACTAGCAAAGGCAAGTATAGGGGGTGATGAATCTCCATTTCATCACCTTTATTCTATCATTTTATCCTTAAAAACCCTATTAAATGCATAAACATACCTCTAATTTAGGCAAATTAGCATTCATACATTGTTGTACAAATTGTGTATAAAATATTGTTTTTAATGACAAAATTATAGAATAAAAAAAGAAAAGAAAAAGAATAAAATATTGAAGATATTTTATAACCCCAAACCCCGAGACCTAGGCATCTCGATGACTAGGTCGACAAGGAATAAAGTAGGGGGAGATAAGGGTCCAAAATACAATAAAAATCTCCTTTATTTATTCATTCTTTATTTATTTTGGGACATATTTTATTTTATACTTTTTTTGCCTCAAATAAAGAAACTTTGAATATGAAAGTTGTAGATAATAAAATAAAGAAAAATACAAAATTGATTTCATATAAAAATAATATACATTTATAATCTGAATAAATTTCTAAAATCCCAACTTCCTTGACCTATACCTCTCAACTAGCAAAAAGATGAAAGAGAGTGGATCTCTCTTTTCCGCAGGTGAGTGAATACTTGCTAAACCCGAGAGTATGCCTGGAAAGAAGAAAGCACCACGGAAGCCACATGGTCTTTGGCAGTCCGCACAGAACCTCCGACCGCCTTTCACCATCCCTCTCACATCCAACCAGAGAGCTCTTCCAGGGTCAGCCAGTTAGCAGGCAAGGGAGCAGTAGTTAGTGATGGCTTTTTCTAGTGAGTTGTCTTCTCCCCAAGAAAGTAGAGGGAGGAAGAAAAAAGGCAAAAATATCAAAGGACTCTTTCCGCCCAAGCCCATCCGACGCCGGACTTTTCCAGTTAAGAAAGTTGCTGCCAATAAGACATCCTCCCGGAATTAGCTAAGCGCTTTCAACTGCAACACACACAACTTCTTGATTCCGACCGCACCAAGCCCTTCCCGCAATAGGGCCAATGCTGGGAGGGGGGCTTCAGGGATCAATGCTTTCCTTTGGGCTCCGACTCACGGGGGAAGAGGAGAGACCTTCCGACTTTCCTACTTCTTTATTGTGAGAGATCAAGCCTAGAGAAAGGGAAAGGCAGCTAGAAAGGCATACCGAGACCTCTCCCTTCCCTCCGTCGACCTATTATCGAAGCAGGAAATTCCAATGAAAGAGGTCGATACGCAGCCGAACTAACGCGGGGGCTTCTAAGGGATGAACGAGATGGGCCTGGGCATTTCCATCTCAAATATATAACAACTTTTAATTGTATATAACGTTTAATAAGCTATTTAATAATGATAGTTTCATCTTTTTTGGAGTTAAGATGTGAAAGTTAGGTTTTGGACCACTATTGTACAATATACCTGAATAAATAATTATTTTATTGATTATTTATTATTTTTATAATTTTATATTTTTATAATTTTATATTTTTATAATTTTGTAAATATTATTTATAATATATGTACATATTAAAACTAGAATAAAAACAGAAAAAATACTAAAATAAAATATGTATATAAAATAAATAGATGAAATACCAATAACTATACCTATAGAATTAATACATCTATTTCATTAAGTATATATATTATATCAGAAAAATATAATAAAATATATTTAAGTATCTAAAAACAAGTTGTAATCATATAAAATAATAAACTAAAATAATAAAATACAAAATACAAAATAAAAATAAAAGACTCAGAAACATAGATGAATATACCTATATATTACTCCTAATAAGTAACTATGATTAAATCACCTCTAAAAAATAAATAAAAGTCCTAATAAAATAATGTAAAAAATATTAAATAGTTTTTATTTTATAGCCTTAATTTAATAAAATTATTTATTATTTATTAAGTAATTTACAAATCTTTTTGACCAACATTTTTGTGGTTGGTCCATGTGGATGGGAGTCAAGGGTTGACCCCGGTCAACTCTTCTCCCTAGGTCTGATACTTGTCAGAATGTTATTTTATGCCATGTTCACCTTTTTCCTCAGATCGATGCAAGCATCGAAATGAGTTGGTTTCTTTACGATTTTTTTACCTCGTGCATTGGTGATTCACGCCCGCTCGTCTCCTTAGGTGTTGGATCACTGACGCGCTTGCTATTCCTCGATCTTTGACGCCACCTACTCATCTGTACAAAAACCAACGTCACCTTCATTCCCAATTTTGAACCCCTTTAACCATGCTTGGACCTTCCTCCTTTGCTCTGGATCGACTCTCGTGACAGGGGAGCCTCCAGCAACCTTAGGAGAGCTCCGGTAATGTCTTGGGTGGCTTCCTCCACCACCTCCGACGACTGGCCGTCGAGGTCTTACTTCCCGGGCCTGCCGGTGAGGCAACTCCACTTCCTTCCTCTTTTATTAGCGTAGCTTATCCTTAGGTTTAATTACTGTCTTTACTTTGTGATTTAATCACATATTTTACCCGTGAATTCTAGACCCGTAGTTCGCTAGAGCACGCTCCAGCGAACCCCATTCCAGCATACACTGACTGTTCTACTACTCCACTTCACCTCCAGTAGACCCCCTTCACTTTCTTCGCCTCCTGCACCTCTCAGATCACCTCGAACTTCATGGGATCGAGCTTTCGAGGTCCCGCCTCCGCCACCTCGTCGGACCTCCATCGTCACGCCTCACCAGTCATCCCCCCTCACCAATAAGGCCCCAACATCATTTTCTTTATCGTGCTTAACCTCATTGCAGGTGCTTGCGGGCCAGAGACCCCTGTTTGGGTCGATTTTTGTGTAAAACCAAGGTACCTAGAGCTGCTAGTTCCCCTTGATCTGGCGGTGGCGCACCAGAGCTCTCCTATCCATTTTGGCACCGTCGTTCCGTTGAGGACCCTTATAGGAGCATTTGGTCCATTTTGGAGCTTCAGAGCAGGTCGGAGGTGGAAGATGTTGACGGGGAAAGCTCGCTTCGCTGACGATTCTTACCTATTCATTCACCGGCCTTCTTCGCCGTTGGATCAAGAATGCGCTGCCAGTTGCAGCAGCCACTGTTGGATGCATCTCGTGTCAACCGTCGATCGCCCCCGGAAGACCCAATCTGAAGTGTCCAACGTGAAGCGACATCACACGACGAGAGGCAGACACATGGATAAGTGAGCGCATCGCGCCCGTTCGATCGCGCCTCTGAGGAGGTAAATATCAGCCATATCCTCCCGTTTTGTATGTTTACTTCTTATTTATTTATGTAAGTAATATAAGTAGTTAAAACTTTTGGAACATTTGTAAAAAAAGCCCCCATAACTTTTTTTATTTGCTAATAGGTCCTCGACCGCATCACTTCGCGTGCATGTGCGCTTGAGGTGCTGGCAATTTTGCAGAAGACCCCTGTGAGTCTGGGATTTTGTATTAGGTCCACAAACTTTCATCCACTAGTATATATTTTGTGGATATTTTATAAAAAGACCCCTAAAGTTTGTTTAATTACTTTTGGGTCCCTTGCTAGCGAATCTCACGTAGCCATCCACGTGAGGCACACAATTTTGCGGGAAGGCCCCTGCGACTAATTATATTTCTATTTAGTCCTCTAAATCTCAAGCCTGGTATTGTATTTTTGGAGAAATTACTATTTATCCCCTATACTTTATTTTTATTACACAAATACCTCTGCTAGCAATGCAGTTTCTCTTTGTTTCCTCTATTTGTTTTAATTATCAATTTTGCTTGAAAAAATGTCAAAAAATAGGTGCACACTCTTGATTGCACACACTTTCTTGCCCTAATTTATTTTGCAATTTTAGTACATTTTAATATTTATTAAAAATAAAAGAGGCCTTTTTGTCCCTGTTTTTATTAGAAAATAAATAAATTATAAAATATTTTTGAAAAATTACAAAAAAAATATAATTTTTATTTAGTTATTTTACAACTCTAGACTGTTTCCTATTTTCTATCTCCATTTTAATTCCAAAAATTGTCCAAAAATTCCAGAAATTTTTTTCTGTTCTATATTTTTCTAGCTATTATTATTTTTATATTAAACTTAATTTAGAGAAATTTTGATACCGTTTCCTAATGTTTATCTCCATTTTTATTTGGCCTATTTAATTAAACTCTGATTTAGGGTATTTTTGACTTAAAAACGCAAAAATGATTTATTTCCCTTATTTTGAAGATTTTTACTTATATTTATATCTATATAGGTTATTTTGTATATATACTCTTATATATAGCTACATAATATTTATAAAAAGAAAAAGAAATATAACAATATAAAAAAATATGACAGTAAAATATACAAATAGAAAATTAAAAATCAAAACAAAAATATAAAACATAAACAAAATAAAAATTTAAAAATTAAAAACTCACAAAAAGAACATATAGATAAATAGCTCACAATCACATTTTTGTGCTTTATTGCCTGATCTATCCTGTTTGCTCCCTGTGTTCGACACTCTACATACTTGTACTATACACATTTTGTAGAGTTAAATAAATAAATTTTAACCCCGCATTTAGTTTCATTGTTTGATCATAGTAGTGGGTTAATTGTTGTCTTAATCTTGATTTCTTGTCGGTCACCTCAACGACTGTGTTCCCGCCTTGTGTGGAACATAAGGCCGCTCGATTTTCAGGTTAAACAGTAAGCAAGCAGATCGTTATAACTGCTAGATACAGGAACTCCGGTCATGTTGTTGTAACCTCCTTCGTAACAAATCTCAGTAACCACGTATTTAATCCGTGTGCCCCAGAACACATACAACACAACAACATCAATCATTTCCAAACATCGTTAAAAGTCACTAAAAGACCTACAAACTCCCTAAAAGTCATTTTATTTCCACACTGTTAGTCATGGTTCCTATTCTAAAAAGTATTGGACAAGAATCATTTTCGTCATGGTTTCTATTCCATCTTGTTCATCATTATACTCCATAACACATATACTATGATTTTTAATTTCCACTTATTGGGAAAGAATCATTAATTACTAGCACTAATCACAGATATTTCTAATTCAAGAACTTAATTAAGATATTAACTACGTTTGAAACTTAATTAAGATATTAACTACATTTACAATGCAAATGCCCGTTGTATACTAATTTAGAATTTACTAACTAAGATTAATGATTAAAATCAAGCGTCTAATGTATTCAGGAAAAGATAACCAAGTTATGATTTTAACATTTTTATCGAAAACAGAATTATGGAGATTGGCAACACACTACACTTACGATATTAACTATACTACTAGCAAATATGTCCAATTACAAAATTAACATTACTAGCACATATGTCCAATTACAAAACTAACATTACTAGCACATATTAACTACATTACTAGCACATATTAACTACATTACTAGCACACGTGCATATTTACATATCTATGTTGCTAATGATGTTTAATATTGTATTACTAATTTAATTTCAAATCTAACGTTAAATTTGAAAGCAACATTATATCTACAATTACATTTGAATCAAAAATATCTACAAAAATAATATTTTTAAAAGTATTAAAAAAATAAAACATACCTTATATTGAGGATGAGGGGAGTATATATGAGTGAAGAAGATGGAGTGATGAGGAGATAGTTGTGAGGAAGAGTGAGTGAGGAGTGCGGGGGGTGGGGGGGGGGGGGTATTTATAGGGGCTGTGGGCGGGATTGCCGCGACAAACTGTTTGCCATGGTCCTCTAGTCACTGACAAGGTCTGCCGTGACAAACGGTTTGCCGCTGGCAGTACGTAGTCAAATCGCCTCGTTCATCGTGCCCTTGGAGACCAGAGGCAAATCGTTTGCCGTTCCACGAAGTCCTACGGCAAACGTTTCAACGATACACCTCATTCTGGAAATATTTTCGAATTCATGCCTATTCCAGGAAATAGTTTTCCTCCCATCCCATTTTTTTATGAAATAACTCCTCATCGACGACTCCCCATCATCCTCTTCATGCACAAAGACTCCTCCTTGACCTTCAACTTGATCGGTTACCTTCTTGTCCACCGCACCCAAAGATGCTTACTACCTCTTCAACCAGGTCAAATTCAAAATCCTCATCATAAATGCGATGAGTTCAACATCGCGCGCGCACACACACAACATGAAAACCGAGGATGTTGCCACCGTCATCTGTATTCCTCCATAAAATTTCGTTGCATGATTATTGGCTTTGAGATCATCACATGCGGCTTACAACTATACTCTGAACTTCTGAAGTCACCACGGGACCTCATACGACATATCAAAGATAACATGCATATGCCTTGTCGTTCACGTATAAGTTAGCATGTGATGGTGAGACAGTCGTAGAATCAGGAGGAATGCGAGCGTAATGCGGTTTCACAGCATCAATTTTTAGCATCATCAATATATCTCCTATATTCTCAAAAGACATGAACCCTTTTTGTTACATCTGATGTAACACCGATACCCGCAAACATAATGGTACATCTAAAACTCACGAAGTGTGGGTGTGATTTATAAGTGTTGAGGATTAGTACTTGACAACTTGAATTTAAGCATTTTGCGTGATTGCCAACGGATCCATCTGGGCTCAACCCAACAAGTTGTCAGGGTCAGTTTTCCTCGATAACGGATCATGAACCTAAGCCCGGGACGTTACGTCTGAACTATAGGAAAGTTACTTGAGAATCGATATATAAATAAGATTTTGTGTCATTTGCCCTTTGAAACAATTGACAGTTGGCGCCTTTCCAACCAAGGATTATTTTGTGAGGATTTATCCAAGAAATTGTACTACAAAGCAAAAAAATGGGATCTGAGAACGAATACTTTGAGAAATTATCATACGTTTCCTTTCTCAATATCATATTATCTAATTATCGCTAAAAATAGTCATTGTCATATTATTTTTTAGAAAGGAATGCAATGGATCATTGTTATATATTGCAAAATATAGAAAGTGTTGCAAATTTCAAGGGTTAACGATAATTTTACCTCAACGGATATAGAAAAAAATCACTACAACAAATGAGGCTATAGTGATGCATATTTTAGAACCGATTGTTGTTGTGACACATAAATACGAATACTGTCCATTGCAAAATACTTGTTTCTATTTGCAATTGGCTATAAATGGTATCTTTGTTGCTATGCTTCTAGTGACAATTTATATATCAAGGATTATTTGTTGACTTTCTAACCATTTTTTTAACTATTAGATTCTAAAATAGCAATTATAGCATAATGACAATAAATGGGGGCAGATAACGATTGCAATATAAATAACTGTGAGTGATATTCCAATGCATACATCACTTGCTTCAAATTTCAAATATAAAAAATAATTTTAGGATGGAAAATTTTTATTGTAATATATTTCAAAACAAATGATATGACGACGTGCTCTAAAATAAATGCTTTTATACGCACCAAGTTTCTAAAAAAATCGTTGCTCTACAAACTATGCCACATGCCAATAGTAATAGGTTGTATACTAGCATTTTCGAAATCAAATTAGACACTACAACAACATGAGTCCATAATGACATTTCTTTTGAAATTCATTATAAAATTATTATCAGTTGTAATATATGGTTCTTCAAATGAGATGGGTTTTTTCTTGAATTTTTAAAAGCCACAAATAATTTAATAAAAAATCGTAATAATTCTGTAAAGTACGAACTCCACATTGTTAAAGAATCGATGATGGAACTGTTTTGTAAAATATAGCATCCATATGTAATTAACATTTTCTTCAATATAATAATTTTTCATAATTTAATCTTGATGTACATGTGATGCCAATGTTATATCAATAAATCTGTGGAATAACAAATGGTAAAATATATAAAAAAATGCCTAAATTTAGCACTGGCTTTTCATTTGAAGTCCAGTAATCCGTCAATGGAAGTTGCTGCTATATTTTTTTACCCGACACAGGGTTCGTTTGGTTGCAGGGTTGTGCAGGGTTGGGTACTATTCACATGGCTGGGTGAATAGTAAACTATGAGGAGGGGATACCCCTGTGAGTAGTATCAACCCAACCCAACCCTGCCGAACCCTGCAACCAAACGAGCCCTATATGTTGTCGATAAACCATCGAGAAGATGTTCACACATATTTTCGATGATATAAACCGTCGCAACCTATCTGCATCCTTGCGCCAGTCTATCTGGTTGTGCGGTTGATATATGTGGTGGTTGACGATTGACTACCGTAAAAATCTTTTGCAGTGCATTGATTTTCGATGCCTTATTTACGGTGGTTTGTAATTTCTTACAGTAGTAATCGACCATCGAAAAAAATATCTTTTCAAATAATGATATCTCTTTTCCATACTTTGGATATTAATATGGGTTCAATGTGGGCTGCTCTCAAGGGGCAGCCAACAAGGCTGTACCTTATTTTCCGGTGTTTTTTTCAAAAATAAATCTATGTATTTTTATCACTATATTTTTCTAATATGTCGTTTTAATTTCGTCAGAAACCGAGATTCTTATACCTTTCATATAGAGAGATCGATTACAACAATTCTAAGACCTTTAAAATTACTTGTTCTACATGGAAGGCATAGGAGTCACTGTTTCTGACAAAATTGGAATGCCATATTAGAGGGATATAGTGATTAAAATACATGTTTTTATTTTTGAAAAAAAAAACACACCGGAAAACGGGGCTTGGGCAGCCATGTTGGCTGCCTCTAGGGGCCAGCTCTTTTTTTCCTATTAATATATAATCAATTTCGTTCATTCAGGGGATGCTCCGAATCCTCGAAATTACTGGGCCTACTATTAAAAAAATATGTTTATTCATTCCTTACCCTTGAACCCGTTTCGATTCTTTTATACTTAGACTGACCAAAACCAAAGTTTTGTCGACCTCTATTCATTCTATTCTTTTTCGCCCTTTGATGCTTAGTACGAGCTATGACTTCCTTTCTCTCCATGCCATGAGGACATAGTTCCCGCTAAGTAAGCGGGTATTGTGTGTGTGTGTGTGTGTATGTGTGTATTGTGTGTGTGTGTGGGAAAAGGGAGCCTATACCCATGTGTAGGTAACTTTCCTACACCCATCTCTTTTTTTGTCAAATTTTTTGATTTTTTGAATTGAATCCTTGGGGAATTTAGATCACAATATATGACTTATATGTCATTCAAATTTCAACTTATTTCGAGACTTCTAACTTATCCATCATGACGGTAAAATATTAACGGTCTCGGATTTGCTGAAATCGACCCTTTCCGATGGAACTGTTAGGAATGCCTATTTTAAATGAAATTTGAAATACATACTCCATTTAAAATTCTAAGTAAATCTCCAAAGGTTCCATTTCAAAAAAATCAAAAATAATGATAGGAAAAGAGGTGGGTGTAGGAAAGTTACCTACACATGAGTGTAGGCTCCCCAATACTTACACACACACACACACATATACATATAGGAGAAACTTCAAAGGAGGCGAGGTCTCACCATATATATGGTGAGCCACCCTCAATTTAGACATCTTTTCAATATATTTTACAATTTCTTGTTTCATACATATAATAATAAATATTAACACAACATGTATAGTGAAATAAAATTATGAAAATATTATTATACTATATGGAAATGTTGATTTAAATTTATATTATATATTTTACAAAATTTATTTTTTACAATGTGCAGTTTATACTTTTACAAAACTGTTACAGAGTTTTTAATAAATTCACAGTGGCTTTCAAAAAAGCCCCCACCTCATTTGAAAGGTTCCCTATATATATATATATATATATATACATATACAGAGGATGGGGAGCTTGCACCAAGGTGCATGTAATTTTACATGCACCAGAGCTTATATCTTCCACATTTTTTTACTTTTTTGAAAAATATCATCATGTATATTCATCTATATATCCCTCCAATATGTCATTCGAATTTCATCAGAAATAGAGATTCCTATGACTTCCATCTAGAACAGGTAATTTTAACGGTCTTAGAATTACTGTAATCGACCTGTTCTAGATGGAGGGCATAGGAGTCTCTGTTTCTGACGAAATTCTAATGGCATATTGGAGGGATATATAGATGAATATACATGCTGGTATTTTCCAAAAAAGTAAAAAAATGTAGGAGATATAAGCTCCGGTGGATGTAAAATTACATGCACCTTGGTGCAACCTCCCCATCCTCATATATATATATATATATATATATAGGATTTCATTCAACTTAGTCCTTCCTGAGTTCAGGAAGGCAAGCCTCTTTTTTGTAGAAAACATGATGACTTTAGTAGAATACGTATACAGCTTGTATTACAATGTGCAGTTTTAATGTTTGTATTATAATATGCAGTTTTGTATACGGTTTTATATTTATAATATGCAGTTATAATACAAACTGTATACACATTCTACTAATGTGCTCATGTTTTCTACAAAAAGATGGTGGCCTTTCTTAAGTCAGGAAGGATGCATCCTATTTGAAAGCCTCACCCTATATATATATATATTATATATAGGGAAAAAAGATCCTACACCGGCGGGTGTAGGAAATTCTCTACACCCGACCTAATTTTTCATTATTTTTTGATTTTTTTGAAAAAACCTTGAGGAATTTAGATCACCGTGTATCACCATGTTGTCATTCCAAATTCAACTTAATTCGACACTTCTATCATCTCCATCAAGACTACCAAATTTTAATGGTCTCGGAATTGCTGAAATCAACCCCTTTTAGATGTACATGTTAGAATGTTTATTTTACATGAAATTTGAAACAATTATTCCCCTCAACATATTAAGTAAAACCCCCCAACTTTTAATTCAAAATAAATAAAAAATAATGCGAAAATGGGGTGGGTGCAGGGAGTTTCCTACATCACTGGGTGCAGGCTCTATGCCCTCATATATATATATATATATATATATATATATATATATATATATATATATGGGGCACTTAAAATGAGGTGGGGTCTCACCGAAATTGTGGTGAGCCATCGACCAGATTCGTCAGATCTCAATCTGACGGTTGAATCAAAAACCTCATCCTAAAGGGTATTTTCGTCAAATTGATTTCATTACTTTCGAGTTTTATTTATTGGTTTCAAATTACCATTCTAAGCTTTTCTCGATTTGGTATTTTCACAAATGCCTTTATTGATTAATTTCCGATTTTGTTCCTAACGATCTGAAATCAACAACAGTTTTGTAAATTACAACGAGTTTTTGTAAAATATATTATAGTCTTAAAATTTCATTAATAATTTCATTTTATTACTGTAATTTCATTTCGTAAATGGTTGTATAAGTTTTGTAAATGTGTACATTCACTTTGTAATTTCAGTGAGTTTTTTGTAAGAGTATTTTTCCTCTTTGTAAGCTTCAACTTTTTTGTAATTGTGTAAGATTGTTTTGTAAAAAATCCGTGAATCTTTGTAACTGAATCTCCCTTCTTTGTAAAATTCACGCATGTTTTCCATTGCGTTAAAGTTCAATTGCCATACATGTTTTCGAGTCCTGTAAAATAGAGAAAAAACATTGAGATTTGTAAAAAAGGTAAATAAATATGTAAATCTGAATATCGGTTAAGTAAAAATATTATACGATAATTTAACGGAATCTCGTTCCTTTGTAAGAGTGTCTAATCACTTTGTAAATTTTAGACGCTCTTTTGTAAAATGAACTGATCACTTTGTAATATTTCTGTAGAGTTCTGCAACAAATAGGTACACTGTTAGATATTGGAAATGTAAAAAATCGATATGATATTGTAAAAAAAATCAATATTTGCACAAAACATTCCCATTTTTGTAAAAAAACCTCGATTGGTAAAAAACTATGAGGCCTCTGCTCCGCGCACATCTCGATGCTTCGGCGTCGACAACGAGGTGTCGCATTGGATGACGCGTAGGCGGAGTGCGGCCTGACAAAGAGTGGGGCCGAGGGCGGGCGGTAGGGGCACAAGCGGAAGGCTACCGCCTCGCCGAAGAGGACGGCACGCGGGGCTGCGGCTCCGCTTGAAGGTCGGTGCGCGGAGGAAGGCGAACAGTGCCGCCTCACGTGAGGCAGAGGTCGACGAAGAGGATGGCACACGGGACTGCGACTCCGTCTGAAGGTCAATGCACGGAGGATGGCGGACCATGCTGCCTCGCGTGAGGCAGAGGTCGTCGAAGAGGACGACACGCGAGGTTGTGGCTCCGCTTGAAGATCGGTGCGCGGAGGAAGGCGGGCGGTGCGCAGAGGAAGGCTGCCGATAGAAGTTGCTGGAGAGATAGAGGACGTGCGACGGGGGGAGGACATGCGGCAGGGGGAGGACGTGCGACGGGGAGACGAGGCAGAGGAGGCAGCTAGGCTGGGATTAATCAAGAAAGAGAGAGAGATTAGGAAATTTAGTTGTCACATTCTATATTTAGAATTTGACAAATGACCAAAATGAATTTTTTACCATTAAAATAATGTAATTAATGTGAAATTAATCACAGCCGTGGGACTTAAATTAAATGGATGAGATGGAGGGGCTCAATACAATATCGGTGAGACCCCGCCTCATTTGAAGTTTCTCCTATATATATATATAAGATAAGGGAGCCTACACTCATGTGTAGGTAATTTTTTGATTTTTTTTAATTGAATCCTTGAGGAATTTAGATCACAATGTATCACCATGACGTCATTCCAATTTCAACTTATTTCGAGACTTCTAACTTATCCATCGTGATAGTCAAATTTTAGCGAACTTAGATTTGCTGAAATCGACCCCTTCCAATGGAGGTGTTAGGAATCTCTGTTTTACATGAAATTTGAAACACATATTTCATTTAATATTCTAAGTAAATCCCCTAAAGATCCATTTCAAAAAAATGAAAAAATATGAGGAAAAAAGAGGTATGTGTAGGAAAGTTACATACACATGGGTGTAGGCTCCCCAATCCCTATACACACACATACAAAGCTCATAATTCTACGTATTTTCTATATATAATACTTAATAAAATTAAATGGATATGAGTAATCACTTGTAAATTGTGTAAAATATCTATAATCTATATAAACGTGTAAATTTTATAAAATTATTTGTAAAATTCTATTCTTAATTTGTGAATAGTACCCAGTTTTGAATTTTTACTGTAAAATAAGGTATATACCAAAAAGTCAAAAGTTAAAAAAAATATTCTTTTTGAAATATTTTTCGTAAACTCTTTAAAAAACATTAGAAAATGTAAGTTCTCAACGTTTGCACATGCGCTCAAAACTTGTTTTGCATTATGTTAATTGTTTTGTAGTAACTTTCTACTTCGAGAATTGGTCACTCTACTTTGATAAAGTCTTATGACTTAAAGTGTTCAAGATTAACTCCTAGTTCGAGGATATACATACTTCATTGATGTAGAATATTTCAGCTAAAAACGAAAATGGCACACACTACATTTTGCATATACTTGGTGGTAAGTTACAGTTTTCCTAATGTCCAAGGGCGGGAGTGCTTATCTGAGACCTGATTTTATGATTCTCATGGATGGGAAGGAGCTGGTAGCATATAACCAATATGAGGGCATGAATCCTTATACTACCTTTATATCACATATACACTACAACAGAGCATGATTTTAGACACGGGCACAGGGAACGGGCGCGACAAACCCGTCCCCTATATAGGTATATGCAACGTCATTGTACTCCCGTCTCGTTTATGTCTAGATGGGACACGAACCATTTGACCGTCCCATACACCATACTCACATGAGACGGTGAACAAGGTTGACCATCCCCGATAGAATCATATGGGATGGTCGCCCAGTGACCGTCGTGTCCTCCACTGGATTTTTAGGTGTTAGGAGCCATTTAGGGGATAGCCCATATGACTGTCCCATCCGTGTAGTTTGACAGTTTATGGGACAGTCACGATCGTGCCATAAAGTTTTTTGTGCACATCTCTTACAAGCCGGATCAATAAAGCAATGTACCTTTAAGGGACTGACGACAACATTCCCCTTTATGTATGTATATGGGATGTGTAATGCTTGACCGCCCCATACATGTTCCCGCCTACTAAAAAATAGGAGGACTTTGCAGTATATGGTACGGTCTTACTTATGACCGTCCCTGATTCTCAAGGAGGGGATGGTAAATTTGACCGTCCCCTCTGGTCGAAATGATGAAATCTCCCAAAAGAGTCCTACAACCCATTCTTTTGATGCCCTCGCCGTCGACTTCTCCTCCCTCCCCATCTTCTCGTCTTGCTCCGGCGATCTCGAGCTTCTCATACGGATCATGCGCTCTCCTCAAACGATCATCTTCCTTCATGTGGTTGTCTCCTCAGTTAGTGGTCTCTCGTGACAACGCTATCATATTGATGATATTTTTTAACCTTTTCTCTTATATACTTGTTATATAATTGAATTTTTTAGTTGACATGTTATAGTTGAATACAAAACATTGTTATATAGTTGATATGTTGCCCTTGTTATGAGATAGGGTACTATTGAAAGAGGGTACTTTAGTTGACATGTATTGAGCTAGAATCATTTCGATGTATACATGATCATGTAGATTTGATTATATTAGTATGTGGATATTGATATATTTTGAGTTAGGTTGTGGAAGATTAATTTTACATCATATTCCTATTAATCATAATTACCATGAATGCAGTATATGATGTTCGCATGTTGAACGCATGGTATGTCATAAGATTGATATATCTTATAGGTTGTTGTACACATGCTGATATACACTAATGTATGATGTTTGCTCAAGTAATATTTGCTTATACAATAGAGTGATATCAACATGAGATGGTAAGATAATAATATGATCATGTAAATATTATTTTAATGTAGAAGTATATGGATAAGTCTTGATTGAACAAGAGATACGATGATTTCCAATTCTATAAGAATGGAGTAATTGGATTTTTAGACTGGGCATTTTGTGTTGAGAGTGAGAATTGAAGAACAAGTGTTGTTGGTGATAAAATAAGTTGTCCTTGTATGAGATGTAAGAATACTCGAATAAGTGTTTGAGACAAAATTTTTAAACATCTAATCTTAAATGGTTTTTGGTCACATTACACAACCTCGACTGAACATGGTGAAGAACTCAACTAACCTCATATTCAATATGAGAGAGAAGATGCTATGGAGATAGACAATGAAAGTGATTATTTGCATGAAATGTTAGATGAAATAAATAGAATCTATCAAACAGAAAATATAATAATTGATTATCAAGTTTTTTAGAAAAATCACTGATGCAGAAGAAATGTTAGCTCCCGGAGTAGAGATGTCGTGTTTGTAATATCTATTAGACACGTTTAAAATGAAACTCAAGAATTGTTCCACAACAACAATGATGACGGATGTCATGTCATTGATTAGGAGACTACTAAAAAGTCCTGAAAAATTTTAAAGGATTGGAAAGATGCAAAGTCTAGATTTAAATATTTGGGATTGTAATATGAGAAGATAGATGCATGCCCTAATGATTGTAGATTGTTTTGGAAAGAAAGCTTAATTTTGGGTCATTTGTCCAGAATGCCAAACATCAAGATACAAAGTCGAAGACAATAACATTAGAAGGAAAAGGTCAGAACAAAACGTCCAATATTTTCCACTTATTCGTAGATTGAAGAGATTATATTGTAAATCATAAATCACTTGTAATATTTGCAGGCTACTTTTTCACGGGATCGTAATCCTGAGGTTGATGCCCAAATTTTGGGCCATGCTGGAGAAATGCTTCGATGTTTTAGAGGGTGGTTGAAGAATACTGTGAGTATTTTTCTACATTAATTATGATAGTTAGTGATGATGAGGATCATGAAGAGAGACACCGAAGAATGACGAGTAGGATGTAGTCATAAATAGGTAAATTTAGGTTAAAATAATTTTTAACTTATTGTCATATAATGAGTATCTATCGAACATTTATAGCATTGGATGATACATTTTCCTTTATTTAATATGTTATGGTTAATTAGTTTCTTATCGTGTTCTTTCGTTAATTGTTGGATGTATATATCACTCTTTTGGATTAATACAGGGTACGACAAAGACAGATAATAGGTTGGGAAACCCAACGAACATGTATTTTTAACCTGGAATAGATCAAATGGGATGCTCATGGCCGTCCCGATAAGCCCTCTGTGTGAGTCCCTAAGGGTCGCAACACATAAAAGGAGCGGTCAAAGGAACCCTAATGGGACGGTCGTCACGTCCCATCTAAGCCCCACGATATCGGGGCACATACGACTTTCTGGGATAGTCGTAACCATCCCATTGGACACCAGATATGATGGTCATGACTGTACCTACAGTCTCGCACATATCTAAACAAACCTGCATTGGGACGGCCACCAAGAGCTATATGGGATGGTCACGACCGTCGCATAAAGTTATCTTTCGTCATATTCAGGGACCATGAGAAGAGATGGCTTCAACCATTCCTTCATAGAGGTATAATGGAACGGTCACATTTATCGTCCCTTCCACGCAAATGGAACACCCCTTGATGAGATGGTCATTGATGGATACTGATGAATCTCGTATTCATCACTCTAAATCTCATTTATTAAGCTCAAATCCCTAAAAATCAACAGCATTCTTGCATCTATTTTGCATAATTAGCAGTAGTGCATGATTTCATAAGAATTGCATTTTAGCACAAAATTCTGCATAAAATAAGAAGACAAAAATCCAAACCAAAATGACCTGTAAAAAGCTTAACTTCCCTAATTTTTAACCTATTCATGCTAACTCCGAATGACTCAAAACCACATCCACTGTGTACATATCACTAACAAGAATAAAGGAAAAATACAAAAAAATAACTAACCCAAATAAGTGGACCAAAAAAACCAAACCCTAATTTCAGGATTTTCAGACTAAAAGCCATATATCTTCCCCATCTAGTGTCTGATTTAATCCTACTCACTTTTGAACTAATATACATTCAATTACCTTCAAAACAAGACCAAGTTCAAGTGAATCGGAGCTCATATGTGAAAGTTGGGTTTTGGGCCTCTTTTGTACATTGTATATTTTCGCGGTTTTTGACCTTGTATTTTATGTATATATTTTCTTTTTCAATAAAAATCCAAAAAAATTAGGTTAATGTGTCTTTATTTATCTTTGAATTTACTGTAATTTTTCCGGATTTTTATCTTGTTTAAAAAATGACAAAAAAATTATAAAACCCAAAAATCAAGGTATTCTATGTACATAGGATACCCCAAAAATTCACTTTGAGCAAATGATCGATTTTGGTTTTGATGTCTTCATGAAAGTTGTAGATCTCATCGAGACGAGCAACTTTTGTAAAAAAACTTTTTTGATCTGAGGTCGTTTACTATTTTTTTATCGATTTTACAAAATGTTTTATTTTCGAATTTTGTGGTGTTGACACGTGGCAGCACCTGGTGCCGCCACGTGTCACCCTTTTTCCGCCTTTTTTATAATTCGTTTTATTAAAAAAAATATAAAATAAAAAGGACGCACTTGCGAGGCACGTGCCACCCAGGCACGTGCTCTGCACGTGCGCCCTTCCTCCTCTTGCCTTGTGCCGCCACGTGGCGCGACAGGCGCCCTCCGATCACGCGCGATCGGACGGCGCCTGTGCGTCGTCTTCCTCCGACCCCCCTTTCCCAAATCAGAGCTCCGCCGCCCCGTGTTTCTCGCCGCGTATCTCGCGTCGCCTCCCCGCGCATCTCCATCAAATCAATCCAGGTGATCACACCCTCGTCGAATCCCTCGGCCGATCCCCCATCGCCCCCGATCTCCTTCCATCTCCGGCACCTCCCCTCTCCTATTTAAGAGCCTCGCCGCCCCTCCTCACAAGTATCCGCCGAACTTCGTCGAAGAGCATCGCCTCCGGTCGTGACAACCGCGCACCCCTCGTCGCCGACGTGATCCGAGGACTCCAACCCCTCGTTGCAGCTCCGCCCCGAGCGCCGCTGCTCGCTCCGGCCGCCCAACGTCGTCGAGCCCGACCTCCTCCAGGTTATCTCTCTCTCTCTATCTCCCCCCCCTCTCTCTCTCTCTTCTGCTCTCCGCCCAACGCCGTCGATCGTCCAACGCCACCCGCCTCGACTTCGTCTGCTTCGACCTACACCGTCTCCACCTCGACGCCGTCGCCACCGACCCCTCTTCGCCTACGCCACGCCGCTACCTCGACGCCCCACGGCCGTGTGTCAGCCCCTTCATCACCTTCGCCGGTCACCAGCTACTCCGCCACCGTTCGTCTTCGGCCGCGCTGTCGGCCAACGCCTCCTCCGCCCTCTTCGACTCCGCCGCACCGCCAGGCTCCACCAGGAGCGGCACGGCCCTACGCTTCGACCAGCCACCGCAAGCCGGGTCCAACCCCGAGGCCCCCTTCCGTACGTGACCCACACGTGCGTCGGGGGAACAGCAGCAGCCCATCACCTCCACCTCGACGCCGTCGCTCCCTCGTCACCGACACGCCTCCGCCTCCTCTACGCCAGAACCGGGCCCGTCAGCCCGAGGCCCCCCGCACGCCCCTCGCACGTGCGTGGGGGAACGTCCCAGTCAACCCCAGGGGTCATGTGCTGCGCACGTGCCCCTTGGGCAAATTACAAGAAGCCCCTCGACCTTTCTCTTATTCGCTAATCAGTCCCCGCCGACCAGAGGCACGTGCAGTGCAGTGCCCTCTGGTGATTTTGCAGACATATCCCGGAGTTATTGGTAATTACACAAAAGTCCCCCCTCTGCTTTTATAAGTTCTTTTTATATTGCATCTGTACCCCCGCATTCCCATTTTGTTTTGAACATCTTATCTACATTATTTTATTAATCCAAAAATAGCATGATGTTGGTTAATTGATTCTCTACGCTTTGACATGTTGTGGGTATTTTTGTGACGGACGGTTAATTAATAAATAATTGTTTTGTGAAAATTGGCGTATTTTACCCATTTTCTGCTCTGAAATTGATAATTGACTAACCGTTGGTCTAAAAATTCTCGAAAAATCACATCTTGTAGAGTTAATTATTTTTAACATTGTGCCCAAAAAGATTTGCATTTGCATGCATATTTTGTCCTGTAAAAATTATTTTGCACATTTTAGTATTTAATTTTTAATAGGTATTAAACCCCACATTTTCAAGGTTTAGGATTTTTCTGAGATCCGTCACCTAGTGATAGATCTCAGATAATTTGGATTCTTGAAAATAAGTAGGTTTGATATTTATTAAAATTAAATATTAAAAATCATTTTGTTTGCATTTAAAAATCCCTAAAAAATTCATATTGCATCCAAAAATTCCAAAAAAATTACAGTGCACCTATTTCATCATAATTTACATTGTGGCCAAGTTTCGTATTTTTCGGACATCGTTTGATTGAAATTTACATTTTAGTCCCTAAAATAAGGCCAAATTTGCATTTTGCATCCCTTATTGCATTGAAAATTCCAAAAAAAAAGATCGCCTCGAAAACCGAACACGAACTTTGATAGACTTAATTCTAGGTTGTTCCTTTGCCTCCTTGTGATCGAGCTTGGGACTTGCCCAAGTAAAATAAAATAAAACCACGAGATTAAAAATTGAATAATTTATTTGTGGTATTTTCTTGATCGTTTCCAATTGCCGCCTACAACGCACAACACGATAAAAACACATTCTTAAAAGCGACATTTTCGGATTCGTCAGATGGCGCCGTTGCCGGGGAGGCAAACGGCTTAGATTTTTGTCTAAAATTTTTATTCGGTTTTCCGCATTCGGGTAGTCTGACCCACGAATTTTTCATTGTAAATTTCATTTTCCTGTAATTTATTTTCTGCCTTTATTTTTCATATATTTTTGAGTCACTCTCTTACATTTTCTCTCTTATTTTTTTTTGCGAGGTACCTTGTACGTGGAGTGGTTTTCAATAACCGACGCAACTTCATCGATTCTTGCAAAAACCGCAATTAATTTAAGATCGAGTCGAGTCGTGAGAGAGCGTAGAGTCTAGGTTTTTAATTCCTGCAATTTTTAAATTTTTGTAATTTTACAGCGGTGTCCGTTTGGACTCTCGCGTGTGTAGAAAGACCTCTGACTTTATTCGGTGGTGTGTCGTGGCCTGTTTCACTCTCCGGAGAGGGTGGGGCCCGACTTGAGTGGCGATTAGGATAGACCTGCACATACGGCTCTCAGAGCATTTATATTTTTGCTTGTGCTCGTAGGATCTTAAGCCACACTGCACTTTAATTGAGACGCACATAGATCGTTCAACTTAGCCAAATTTAAATCAATTCTTCCCGCTAATAGAACTTTCTGCTTAGGTGCGGTTTTTCCATCGGTTTGCACATCATATAGAATAATTTTTAAATTCTGTCTAGCATCCCACATGGAGATTGCGAGGATTCACTGTAAGTCTTCTAACTGAGCATTCATCATAGTTTTCCGCGTGCATTGGCTTTTTCGGAATTCCTCTCTCTTGTTTTATAACATAACTTTCAAGGAAATTGGGACTGGACGGTAGACGTGTATTTATGCTCATCTAATTTTTCAGTGATCACCTCATTAAAATCGGGACTGCTAAATATATCTGATCTCAAATAACCCATAAAATCAAGAATTTTTGCGGGAGAGTAACCCCGACCTTGGATGTTCTATTTTTCTCAGTGAGCGAGAGACGACACTTAAGACTAGAGCCCAAATCCGAAATTTCGTCTCGCTAACAAGATTGTCTTTTCACCATTTAAAATTGACAAGAAAATTGGTCGAACTCTTACGAACTTCACTGTGTGAGTTGGTGAAAAAAGAATTTTGTATTGTGTTTGATTTAATCAACATCCATTCATCTCTTGATAATCTCTTAAATTCAAGAATGGAAAATTGTGGTAACCCCTTTCTGACTACCACAAACTTTCCAGTCTCAAATGATCTGAACCACTCTTACTCAGAACCACCTTGGGTTCAGGAACAACTTCCTCTGGACTTTTCATCTTATAATTCTCTTCAAACTATTGACTCCTATTTTTCACAATCTGAAGGTGAAAAGAAGACTTCACAAAAAATGCCTCCAAAGAAGAACAATCCTGAAGATGACCAAAATGAAGATCCGATGCAAATGATTCTTGCAAGACTGGCTGCATCTGAGCAGCAGCAAAATTTGATAAGAGAACAATTGGAAAGAATGAATGCAGAGGAAGAACCACCAATGGATGCCGCATATAATCCCGGGCAATATAGGGTCATAAATTACTTGCAGCCACCTCAACCTGAGGTTCACCATGAACTGAAGCCAGACTTCATAAATCAATTACCACAATTTCATGGTAATTCAAATGAAGAACCATATGAATTCCTGCGTGATTTGGAGCTAATCTGTTCTAATCAGAGGCACCCACAAGTCAGCCAAGACTATATCCGTCTCACTGCATTACCTTTCGCCTTGAAGGGTAAGGCAGATTACTGGGTGAAAAATTTGGGAGTGACGGTGACCACCTATGATAGGTTCAAGAACCTCTTCTTAAAAAAATTCTACCCCTTGAGTCGAACCAATCAAATGAGGACTCGCATCACTAGCTTCTCTCAGATGCCAAATGAACCACTTTGTGATGCATGGGATAGATTCAAAGATCTGCTGCAGAAATGTCCATGCCATGACCTAGATAATAACATCCTGGTTCAATCCCTCTATTCTGGCCTTAACCACGGGACTCAGGGTCTAGTCAGCGCTGCCTGTGGAGGAAACTACATATCCCGAGGAGCTGACACCGTCTGGAAGATACTGGAGCAAATGGCGGAGACTAGCCGTTCACAAATTGCTAGTAGATCTTACACTGATTCACTGAACAACTATCAAGCCAAAGGAGGGAAACAAACGGTTGCAGAAATAGCAGAGGACTTGCTGCCCAACATGAACATCATCACAGACAAATTAACAGTTGTGGATAAAAGGGTGAACGACATCGACAACCAACTCTCTTAATTTCCAAAACAAATGGAGGAACTCACTGAGAAGGTGTCCAAGATCGGGATGCCTACTGCTCCTACGATCCCAATTTATCATGTGCATCATGTCCAAGAGCAGCCAGGCTCTGGACAACCGCAACCATGGACTCAGGACCAATCCTACGTCCAACCTTCCTAGCAGTCACCTCCTCCAGCTGAGACGGTCATAGAAGCCCCGCCTCTGACTTTCGAGATAAATGGCATCTGGTACACACAGGATAATACCCGACAGGGTAATCTGGGGGACCGTCAGCAATATCAGCGTCCACCCAACTCCTACAATGCCACTCCACAACACAATCAGCCCTCAAGGCAGCAGCAGCCACACGACCGTCAGAACCAACCTCAACAACATCGTCAACAATACCAAGCTCCAAATCAAGCATCTCGATCATCCAAACCTCCAGAAGACTCGATTGATATCCAAAGACAAATGCTGGAGGAAATTCGCAGCTTCCGGAGTGAACTGTACGATCTACGGGTAGAAGTTAATCGTCTATCCCGTTGGAAGGAAGAACATACAGCCCCTGTCACAGCCATTCCCGCTCAAGTTCAAGCTAACCCCAATAGCTTGAACAAACCTCAATCATCTCAACACAACAATCAGGTATATTACTCAGACTTTTCCACATCTGAACACAGACCCTTTCGTTTAACATTATCAATGCCATGTCCCTCAGGAGCGGAAGGACCGTGGTCGTACCTGACCGAGCAAGGGAAGCTGACCAACATGACTCAGAAGATCAACCGGAGGATACTTCTGAGGATGAAGACGAAGGACGCCCGAGGATTTCTGCCCAAAGGAAGGGAAAAGCATCTATGGAGACTACAGAGGACCTTGAACCTCTAGTTGCTGCGAAAATACCTTTGTCACTATTTCAGCAACATGATGATTGTAATAAGAACTCCAAATTCAATAAAGATGCTCTTAATTCTGGATCTCTTTCTCCTGTCTCAAATGCTTCCATTCCTTTTCCCCATGCACTTAAGAAAGGAAGACAAAAGAAAACTATCCAGAGTGACCCAGTGATGGAAAAGTTATGTCAACAAAACATCACCGTAAAAGTGCCCTTTGATCAATATGTGGCCAGTAACCCTGCATTTCAGAAATATTTGAAAATAAAATGTACTCCCACCCGGACCCGCACAAAGAAAACAAACCAAATTGTGGAGACTCATGTTCTGACAGTGGCCACTACCAAATGCGTGAGAAACCAACATTTACCAAGGAAGAAAAGAGATCTGGGTGCTCATTATGTGGAAAGCCGCATTGGCGGTATCGCATTCGCACGCACACTTCTTGACAATGGTTCTTCCATCAATCTTCTTCCCTTAGCCTTATATTACCGATTGGAGTTAGGACCTCTTCAGAAATCATTATCTATACTCCAATTCGCTGACAAATATACTAAAAGACCTAAGGGAGAAGTAAAAAATGTTATCATTATGGTTGAGGGTACGGAATACAGAGTGGACTTCACTGTCCTGGACATGGAGACCCCGAACCATTGGAAAGAGTCGCAAATCATTTTGGGAAGACCATTCTTAAGAACCGCCAAGGCTGTATTCGATTACGGCACTGGAATGATGAAATTCCGCTCCCTAGATGGAGAAGTGGATCTGGAAATGAGACAAACAAAATGGCAAAGATCCGATTCTGAATCCACCACTGAGGAAGCCGAAACCTCTGAGTGTAATCTAATCAGCACTACCGGACCTTGGGACCAACTGCCAGATCTTCACATGGACACCCTCACATCAGAAGAAGAAACAATGCACCATACAATATGTGACCTATTTCCAGACAAATCTGAACACCTGGATACATACAATCTCGACGACACAGAACTCCTTTCGGATTGGTCCATTCCATCCTCTTCGAAAAAAATCAATGAAGAGTCGGACGCGGCTTTGGCTGAATTACCACACTACTTTTGCGATCTGACTCACTTTCTTTCAAGATCAGTGGCTAGCATATCACAGAATGATCCACCACCAACAATCACTGATCCAGACTTAAAAGATATTCAGCCAGATTTGATTGATGATGTAGATCTGCCAGAGCTGAAACCCCTCCCTCCCACCCTGAAGTATGCATTTCTCAATGGACCCAAAGATAAATTCCCTGTGATCATTAGCTCATCATAAACCTTAGACCAAGAATCCAGACTACTAGAAGTCCTTGAGCGAAATCGAAAAGCCATCGGTTGGACTGTGTCGAATCTCGTAGGAATCAATCCTGCTCTCTGCTCGCACCAAATTTATGTTGAGGATAATGCAAGGCCTTCCCGTGAATTTCAGAGAAGATTAAACCCCAATCTTCGGGAAGTGGTTAAGAAAGAGATAGAGAAATGGTGCAAAGCAGGTTTCATATACCCCATTTCTGACTCCAAGTGGGTGGCCCCCCTTCATGTTGTCCCGAATAAGTCGGGAATCCAGATGGTCACCAACGAGGAAGGGGTTGAGATCGCGACCCGAGTATCCACGTCGTGGCATGTCTGTGTCGATTACAGGGGCCTGAATGCTGCGACCAAGAAAGATTACTTTCCACTGCCATTTATTGATCAAATCTTGGAGAGGCTTGCAGGGAAAGCATTCTTCTGTTTTCTTGATGGGTACTCTGGCTACAATCAGGTAGCTATTGCTCCCGAGGATCAGGAAAAAACCACATTTACATGTCCCTTCGGTACCTACGCTTTCAAGCGCATGCCATTTGGGCTTTGTAATGCCCCAGGCACATTTCAGCGGTGCATGATTGCCGTATTTGCCGAAATGGTGGGTTATTTCCTGGAAGTGTTCATGGATGACTTCTCGGTCCATGGTGATTCATTTGATACATGTTTAGCACACTTGGACCGAGTCCTCAAGAGATGCAGAGAAGTCAATTTGGTACTCTCCTGGGAGAAGAGTCACTTTATGGTGACTGAGGGTATCGTGTTGGGGCATGTCATCTCCAAAAAGGGTATGGAGGTCGACCCTGCCAAGGTGGATGTGATCAAGAAACTTGAGCCACCAACCAACGTCAAGTCAGTGCGGTCTTTTCTAGGGCATGTTGGATTTTATCGAAGGTTTATCCCTGATTTTTCAAAGATCGCCCGCCCACTGACTGAGCTCTTAGGAAAAGACACCGAGTTTATTGTAAATCACAAGTGTCTTGAAGCCTTCGAGCTCCTGAAAAAGAAAATATGTGTATCGTCGATATTACAAGCTCCTGACTGGTCTCTTCCCTTTGAGATCATGACTGATGCATCGGATTTTACGGTCGGAGCTGTGCTTGGACAAAGACGGGATGGAATCCCTTATGCGATTCACTACACGAGCAAAGTATTGGATCCTGCACAAAAAAATTATACAGTAACTGAAAAGGAAATGCTCGCGGTTGTTTGGGCCCTTGAAAAATTCAGATCATATATATTGGGCTCCAAGGTGACAATTTTCACGGATCATACGGCAATTAGATACCTCATGGATAAGAAAGATGCCAAGGCACGACTTTTGAGGTGGATCTTGTTAATCCAGGAATTTAATTTGGAGATCAAAGATAAACCTGGAATAAAGAATGTTGTTGCTGATCACCTTTCCCGAATTGAGAAAAATGATTATCCTGATACTGGACCTATTAAGGAAACTTTTCCAGACGAATCTGTTTGCATTATAGATTCAACCCCATGGTATTCCAACATCGTGAACTATCTTGTCTCCAAGAAGGTTCCCTCTGGTTGGACCAAGAAAATGATTGATAAACTGAAGTCGGATTCAAGAAAATACCATTGGGACGATCCTTTCCTTTTTTATGAAGGAGCGGATTGTGTCTGGAGAAGATGTATTCCTCAGGAAGAATACCAGAGTGTCCTCACACATTACCACACTCTCGAGGCTGGAGGGCACCATTCGGGAAAGAGAACCGCACACAAGGTACTCCAATGTGGATTTTACTGGCAGACCTTATTTCGTGATGCTAATGATTTTGTACGGTCTTGCCCGATTTGTCAAAGGATGGGAGGGACCGTTGGTTATAGAGACGAAATGCCCACGCAACCTATGATTTTCTGTGATGTGTTTGATGCATGGGAGATTGATTTTATGGGTCCCTTCTCCAATAGCAATGGATTTGAGTACATCTTGTTAGCGGTTGATTATTTGTCTCGATGGGTAGAGGCTATTCCAACCCGAACCGCAGACAGCAAAACCGTCTGTAAGTTTATCAAGGATAATATCATTGCAAGGTTCGGGATACCAAAAGTTTTGATTTCTGATGGAGGTAGCCACTTTGTGAACAGGGAAATGAGATCTTTGGCTAAGGAGTACAAATTTTAACATAGAATAGCCAACCCTTATCATCCACAATCTAATGGCATGGCAGAAGTTTCTAATAGAGAAGTGAAGAGTATACTTCAAAAGTTGGTTCGTCCAGATAGGAAGGATTGGTCAAAACTGTTGGATCAAGTTCTTTGGGCCTATAGGACAGCTTATAAAACACCACTCGGCACTTCACCTTTTAGGATGATCTATGGCAAACCATGCCATCTTCCTGCAGAACTGATTCACAAATCTGAATGGGCAATCAAAAAGTTGAACTGGAGTTGTCACCTTGGGAAATTATGTCGAGACCTAAATCTGAATGAGCTAATTGAAATCCGAAACCGAGCATATGACAACAGTGTGATTTATAAGGACAAGGTCAAGAAATGGCATGATAGACACATTCGAGATAAAACCTTTGTCCCTGGGCAGAAAGTATGGTTTTTTAATGCTCGATTAAAGATTTTTCATGGGAAACTGAAATCGAAATGGACGGGTCCCTATGTTGTCATCGATGTGCATACCAATGGAAGTGTGGACATTGCAGAACTCAAAGATGACGCACAACCTTTCTCAGTGAATGGACAATTACTGAAGCCATACATAGAATCATCCAAAGAACATACAGTGCAAGTTGAGGTCATCTATTTCACACAGAGCAAGGACATTGACGATATATCAGATCAGACCCACCCTCCCTCCCGACCACATCAATCCCCTTGTACAACTTCTTCCTCTACTTAGGCCAAGGCCTAAGTATAGGGGGGAACCGATGCCATCTGTATATTCCATTTCCCATATCATACTCTTCCAGATCGACTCGCTTCCACCCTTCTTCTATACTTAGGCTGACCAGAGCTTAAGTATAGGGGGAACCGCCACCCACCTATATATACCCTCCTCATTCACATACCCTGACCGCTTCATTTCTTTTTCTTTTCTTTTCCGCTCTTCTTCTATACTTAGACTATTCACAGTCTAAGTATAGGGGGCAATTTTGTAAATCTTGTTCTTTTTCACTCTCTTACGCTTAGCCCGAGCTATGTCTTCTTTACGCTTCTTGTGCTCTGAGGACACAACACTCGCTAAGTATAGGGGGGTCTGTATATATACTTTGTATATATTTTAGCCATACCTCGTACTTGCATGTAAGTCTATATGTATTTACGGGGTGGGTAATTTTTCTTAAAAATTGAAAAAAAAACATTTTGCCACTAACACTGACTACACCCAAAATCTTTGAAAAAAAATGGCTTCTTATTCTTTTGCAAAAAAAAAACACAAAAAAAAAATCAAAATCAAAATCAAAATAAAAAAATGTGTCTGCATTTCAACCACTCGCATTTCATCAAGCATCGCATTTGCATATATGAAAAGTCTTTGGGTTCTGAACCGAGTTATGAGCCGAAACCGAGAATGGTCTGGACTTAACCTTAATCCACCTAATTTTTAGAGGAACTTCACCGAGAAATAGGATTTTAGAGTCTTCAGGTCTTTGACTTAATTCTTTGAGTTCCACATGACAATGTATAGCATTTGACTCTTAGTGTCTAACCTGGTCTCTTCATTCTGGGTACAACTCTGGAATAGGGAATTAATTTGTACTCTCGCACTATGCACTTAGCTCAACTCAGACGGGATGTTGGAAGACTGTGTAAGTTTCTTTTCTGGTAGCGTGGAAATCTAAAGACCGGAGTACGGGTTGAAATAAAGCTTCGGAAAAGGGATGGACGGCTGGACACAATTTTTTCTAAGACCCCAAAAAATGTACGGAAACAAAAGATTCTATATCCGTAGGGGCACAACAAGATCCAAGCAGAACAACCAAAAATTCCAAATACAAAGAAGCAACTACCAAATAAAATCTGACCAAAAAGGTCCAAGCTTCCAGAAACCTGCAGATCTTGGTGGAGACTCGGCTACACTGGCCATCTTCACAAGGAGAGGTGACTACACTGGCCACCCTCCAGTTCTTTTCTCATTCTTCTATCTTCTCCCCCCAATTCGATTGTGAACACAGCGCGACAGACCTTAGAAGGAAATACCTGACTCCCCGAGGACGAGTTATTGGAGAGGAGGCTTGCGCGGTAGTCCGGCATTCTGGGTGGGAAGAGCTAAAATATTTCACACACATGAGTCGGTTATTCAATGTTCATAGGGTATACTTTGGGAAGATGATTGATCTAAGATGACTTCTGAGCCGAAACTGTAGCAATGATGTGTAGAACTTGAGGGCTGTTGATTTTAAAATTCTAAGTCTCACAGAAGTTCCGACACACAAATAATCAAAAGGTTGAGTTTAGATTCATTTTCACCCTCAGCTCATGATCTTGGTATGGAACCCAATCTCATTTCACCTCATGGCATTTCTTTTTGATGCTCAGGGACGAGCATGGTTTAAGTATAGGGGGATGATGAATCTCGTATTCATCACTCTAAATCTCATTTATTAAGCTCAAATCCCTAAAAATCAACAGCATTCTTGCATCTATTTTGCATAATTAGCAGTAGTGCATGATTTCATAAGAATTGCATTTTAGCACAAAATTCTGCATAAAATAAGAAACCGAAAATCCAAACCAAAATGACCTGTAAAAAGCCTAACTTCCCTAATTTTTAACCTATTCATGCTAACTCCGAATGACTCAAAACCACATCCACTGTGTACATATCACTAACAAGAATAAAGGAAAAATACAAAAAAATAACTAACCCAAATAAGTGGACCAAAAAAACCAAACCCTAATTTCAGGATTTTCGGACTAAAAGCCATATATCTTCCCCATCCAGTGTCCGATTTAATCCTACTCACTTTTGAACTAATATACATTCAATTACCTTCAAAACAAGACCAAGTTCAAGTGAATCGGAGCTCATATGTGATAGTTGGATTTTGGGCCTCTTTTGTACATCGTATATTTTCGCGGTTTTTGATCTTGTATTTTATGTATATATTTTCTTTTTCAATAAAAATCCAAAAAAATTAGTTTAATGTGTATTTATTTATCTTTGAATTTACCGTAATTTTTCCGGATTTTTATCTTGTTTAAAAAATGACAAAAAAAATTATAAAACCCAAAAATCAAGGTATTCTATGTACATAGGATACCCCAAAAATTCACTTTGAGCAAATGATCGATTTTGGTTTTGATGTCTTCATGAAAGTTGTAGATCTCATCGAGACGAGTAACTTTCGTAAAAAAACTTTTTCGATTTGAGGTCGTTTTCTATTTTTTATCGATTTTACAAAATGTTTTATTTTCGAATTTTGTGGTGTTGACGTGGCAGCACCTGGTGCCGCCATGTGTCACCCTTTTTCTGCCTTTTTTATAAGGAATTTTTACCCGGCAGACCCTGAAATCTTTTGCAATTACCGCTACGACCTTCGAAACATCGTAATTCCTCCCTCGACCCTGTAAACTTGCTCCGTCTTACCATACGAACCCTACCGTTAAATTTACAATCTAGAGTTAACTTACTTGAGTTAAAGGCGGGTTAATCTAACCAATCCACGATCGGACGGTTAGAATTAACCAAGAGAAGTGGAAATAATCTTCCCCCTCCAACGAGGCTCGACCTGGACTTGAGGAGGGGCGGAGGCGGCAGTCGACCTGGTGGTGGGGCTTCCAGCGGCGGGGGAGATTGGATCGAGGGGCGATGGGGGGAGATGGGGATTCCAGCGGTGGAGGAGCTGGGGTTTCCAGCCGGCGTTCGCAGGGAGGGGAGGCGCGAGTGGGTGCTTCACAAGGGAGGGGTGGCTTCGTAGGGGAGGGGGGGACGGGAGGGCGGCGGAGGCATCAGTGGAGGGGATGCTTTGCGGGAGGGGGGAGGCTTCCAGCGGTGGGGGATCGACGGGGCCAGGGGGCTTTGAGCTTCGCAGGGGAGGGGCGGGAGGGGGGTGGGGGCATGGGTGGCGGGGGGTGCTTCGCAGGGGGGTGTGGGGCAGGGCTTCGCAGGGTAGGCGCGGGTGTTTCAGAGGTCGTAGTGGCGGAGGCCCAGGGGGAGGGGGTGGCGGGCGGGCGGCTCCAGCGGCCGGGGGCTCGACGCGGCAGGAGGCAGGGGCTGCGGGGAGCTCTAGCAGCAGGGGACTCGAGCGACAGGAGCCAGGGGGCTCGAGCGTCGGGAGGCGGGGGGATCTGGAGGTGAAGGGCGAGGGCGGAGGTTGGGAACGACGACGTCGAGGTCGGGGAGGAGGGCGGTGGCGGGAGGAGGTGCTGGGTGTTGGACGGTGGGGAAAAGGAAGAGGGAGAGAGGGAGTGGCAATCAATGTAAATTCAACAAACAAAATGGGTATAATATAAATGAATATAACGGAATCTGGTTACTTTTAACGGGTCAATTAACAGCCCTTGACCGCAGGGTCTGCACGGTAAGGGTTAGCAAGTTTACAGGGTCGAGGGAGGAATTACGATGTTTCGAAGGTCGTAGCGGTAATTGCAAAAGATTTCAGGGTCTGCCGGGTAAAAATCCCTTTTTATAATTCGTTTTATTAAAAAAAATATAAAATAAAAAGGATGCACGTGCGAGGCACGTGCCACCCAAGCACGTGCTCTGCACGTGCGCCCTTCCTCCTCTCGCCTTGTGCCGCCACGTGGTGCGACAGGCGCCCTCTGATCACGCGCGATCGGACGGCGCCTGTGCGTCGTCTTCCTCCGACCCCCCTTTCCCAAATCAGAGCTCCGCCGCCCCGCGTTTCTCGCCGCGTATCTCGCGCCGCCTCCCCGCGCATCTCCATCAAATCAATCCCCGCGATCACACCCTCGTCGAATCCCTCGGCTGATCCCCCATCGCCCCCGATCTCCTTCCATCTCCGGTACCTCCCCTCTCCTATTTAAGAGCCTCGCCGCCCCTCGTCACAAGTATCCGCCGAACTTCGTCGAAGAGCATCGCCTCCGGTCGTGACAACCGCGCACCCCTCGTCGCCGGCGTGATCCGAGGACTCCAACCCCTCGTTGCAGCTCCGCCCCGAGCGCCGCTGCTCGCTCCGGCCGCCCAACGCCGTCGAGCCCGACCTCCTCCAGGTTATCTCTCTCTCTCTATCTCCCCCCCCCTCTCTCTCTCTCTCTCTTCTGCTCTCCGCCCAACGCCGTCGATCGTCCAACGCCACCCGCCTCGACTTCGTCTGCTTCGACCTACACCGTCTCCACCTCGACGCCGTCGCCACCGACCCCTCTTCGCCTACGCCACGCCGCTTCCTCGACGCCCCACGGCCGTTTGTCGGCCCCTTCATCACCTTCGCCGGTCACCAGCTACTCCGCCACCGTTCGTCTTCGGCCGCGCTGTCGGCCAACGCCTCCTCCGCCCTTCTCGACTCCGCCGCACCGCCAGGCTCCACCAGGAGCGGCACGGCCCTACGCTTCGACCAGCCACCGCAGGCCGGGTCCAACCCCGAGGCCCCCTTCCGCACGTGACCCGCACGTGCGTCGGGGGAACAGCAGCAGCCCATCACCTCCACCTCGACGCCGTCGCTCCCTCGTCACCGACACGCCTCCGCCTCCTCTACGCCAAAACCGGGCCCGTCAGCCCGAGGCCCCCCGCACGCCCCTCGCACGTGCGTGGGGGAACGTCCCAGTCAACCCCAGGGGTCACGTGCTGCGCACGTGCCCCTTGGGTAAATTGCAAGAAGCCCCTCGACCTTTCTCTTATTCGCTGATCAGTCCCCGCCGACCAGAGACACGTGCAGTGCACGTGCCCTCTGGTGATTTTGCAGACATACCCCGGAGTTATTGGTAATTACACAAAAGTCCCCCCTCTTCTTTTATAAGTTCTTTTTATATTGCATCTGTACCCCCGCATTCCCATTTTGTTTTGAACATCTTATCTACATTTTTTTATTAATCCAAAAATAGCATGATGTTGGTTAATTGATTCTCTACGCTTTGACATGTTGTGGGTATTTTTGTGACGGACGGTTAATTAATAAATAATTGTTTTGTGAAAATTGGCGTATTTTACCCATTTTCTGCTCTGAAATTGATAATTGACTAACCGTTGCTCTAAAAATTCTCGAAAAATCACATCTTGTAGAGTTAATTATTCTTAACATTGTGCCTAAAAAGATTTGCATTTGCATGCATATTTTGTCCTGTAAAAATCATTTTGCACATTTTAGTATTTAATTTTTAATAGGTATTAAACCCCACATTTTCAAGGTTTAGGATTTTTCTGAGATCCGTCACCTAGTGATAGATCTCAGATAATTTTGATTCTTGAAAATAAGTAGGTTTGATATTTATTAAAATTAAATATTAAAAATCATTTTGTTTGCATTTAAAAATCCCTAAAAAATTCATATTGCATCGAAAATTCCAAAAAAAATTACAGTGCACCCATTTCATCATAATTTACATTGTGGCCAAGTTTCGTATTTTTCGGACATCGTTTGATTGAAATTTACATTTTAGTCCCTAAAATAAGGCCAAATTTGCATTTTGCATCCCTTATTGCATTGAAAATTCCAAAAAAAAAGACCGCCTCGAAAACCGAACACGAACTTTGATAGACTTAATTCTAGGTTGTTCCTTTGCCTCCTTGTGATCGACCTTGGGACTTGCCCAAGTAAAATAAAATAAAACCACGAGATTAAAAATTGAATAATTTATTTGTGGTATTTTCTTGATCGTTTCCGATTGCCGCCTACAACGCACAACACGATAAAAACACATTCTTAAAAGCGACATTTTCGGATTCGTCAGATGCCCATTTATTTACCTTTATTCATTAATTTTGACTTTAAAACCCTAGTTAAATGCATGAAAATATAACTAACTTGTACAAATTTGCACTCTGATATTTACTTGCAAATAGTACTCAAATATATGTACTTAAATACAAAATAAATGGATAAAGAAAAGAAAAAAAATAAAAAAAGTATTGCAAATACTGACTGACCATAAACCTCGAGACTAAGTCAATATTGACTTGGTCGACAAGAAATAAAGTAGAGGGAGAAAAGTTATAGAAATACAGATAAAAGGTATTGTTACCTAGATACCCTGGGTGACATGTACACTGTATATATTGGTAAAATTTTCACTAATTTTTACACACTCTTTTGCATCTCAAATAAAAATATTTTCAACATCAAACATGTACATAAAAACACATAGAAATAGATAAAATTAACTGTACATAAAATAAGGTACGTTGGGACAAGGACACACAGATGAAAAGCCGTAAACATAACTTCACAGATCCATATCTTTTCCATATGAACTTAAAATAGACAAAACTCACCTTTATTGTACTCTAAATTAAAATTTCTATTTAATGAAGATGATTTCATCAAAATTGGGGTTACGATACAAATTTTGGCTTTTGGGGTCTTATTGTATACTTCAACCATATCTTTTCATATATTTAATTCCTTATTTATATTTTTACTCTTTTCATATTTTTCAATAGTTTTAAATATTAGTTGAACTATACTAAAGTATATAGATAAAAACGAACAATTAAAATTCCATTAAAATAAATAATCTAATAAAGTATATGCATATATTATACATACTTGTATTTATTTAAGTATATATATATATATAAACAAAAAATGAAATAAAAAATTTAAAAATGTATAAGTAAATATATTATAAATATATAATTTATGTACATAAAATAATAAAATATAAAATACAAAATAAAAATCAAATACACTATATAGATATTATACATATAATTCTACTTGTAAAAATTAACATATAATAATTAGGTTCATAAAAATAAATAAAAATCATAATATAATACTGCATAAAATAACAAATACTTTTCTTATTTTAAGAAAATAATAATAAAATCGTTTTCTCTTTTATTTATATTTAACTTTGATTTTTTCATTTTATCCTCCAGCGACTGACGTAGCCCAATTAGGTACGGGTCTTGGTTGACCTGCTGGTCAACTGTACCTAACCCTAAGCGTGTAAGAACATTAACCTTGTCTTTTCTTCAAATTATCCCAGCCAAATCTTGCATTTTATGAGCTTGATTCCTTATGTGAATATGTTCCTCGTTTAGTGTACTTTCGCACCCAAGTGGTTCCTAGAATGATGGAGCATTGATTCACTCGCAAACCCTAATCCAAGTCGCCTACCTATTTATCTTACCCGTCAACCTCCATTTGAATTTGATGCATATTGATCCATCTTTATCCCATTTTCTCTTCACCTGGGACGTCCCCAGTGACAGTGGTGCATCTTATGAGATCTTGATGAGGAGAAGGAGGTGGAGAGGCGAGATCCAAGCCTCGTCGAACATGCTCAGGCGAAGGTTCTCTACTCCCTATCCTTCATGTTTGAGCAGCTCTATTTCTTTGCTTTTTCAGTTCCAAGAACTTATAGTAGGATAATTTAGCCTTTTATTTCGATTAATTATATCCCTCATTCTGTGAAATCAAAAATCGTAGTTCGTCGAAGCTAGTGCTCCGACCATTGTTCTCTACCATTCTAGCTGTTATTTCGACTCGCCGATCACTGCCCCATCTTCCCTATTCGCTTTTGAATCTCCATCACACATCCACCCCTTGATCCTGCACATGTCAAGAGATCAAGGTCTTTACTTCCACCGCACATCAGAGACCTCTGCCCCGACTCATCTCACTATAATTTTACCCCAAATCAGGCTCCAGACCTTTGCATTTTTTATTGCAAGCTAACCTGTAGGTTTTGGCACTTGAAGACCCCTTTTGGGTAGATTTTTGCACGACCAGAGGTATTTCTGGATCTCCACCTTCCCAAGCCCTCTAGGACCCTATCGATGTGTCCCGGACCACTCTGAGCATCTTAACCGATGTGGAGGAGCATCAGTCTCATTTTAAACCACCTGGGAGCCTCCCAGGTGGTTGGAGTCGATCAGGAGCATGGATCGAAGCTCTCTTGTCCAGAAGTCCTTCCATTTTCTTCTAGGGGTGTTCCTAGCCACCCGATCAAGATCCACTCACAGGTGTAGCATCTGATGTTTGATCACACCAAGCGTTGCCATCAAATCAGTGGGAGAGATCTAATCTCCACCCTTCATCCGTGAAGTAGCATTGGTCGTCTAAGAGTCGATGTGTGGCAAGTCAACGAACCTCAACCGCTGATCAGCATGGGGTATTTTGTACACTCTACCCTGGATTTTTGTAGTTTATTTTTAGTCCCTAAACATTCATTTGCAGTTCAAAAGTTTTTGTAATATTTACATTTTGAACCCTACCCTTACTTTATTTGCACTTTACTCCAATACACATCACATCACGTGCCTTTGCATGTGAGGGGAATGGTATTTTGCAAGGACATCCCTATGGGTTTGTGTTATTATTTGATCCAAGGATTTTAAATATTAGTGCAATATTTTTGGAAAATGTGTAGCCATGACTTTCAACTTTTTTGTATATTGCAATTATAACCCTATAAGTACGTATTAAATTAAATATTTCGAGAATTTTTGCATGGATTCCCATAGGATGTCTTTGAATGCATTGTATGTTTATTTAAATTGCATTTAGGTCGCTACCAATACATTTAATTTTATTTATTGTATCTTGATTTTTAAAAATAACATTTTGCATCTATAAATTTTAGAAAAATTATTTTAAGTGCTTGGAATAATTTTAAATCACATATATTTTTCTTAAGGTAATTAAAAGCATTTCCATATTTTTTAAAACAAAAAAGATGCATTTTCTCCAATTTGCATTTAAAAAATATATCTATATTAAATTTTTTGAAAAATTCCAAAAAATTCATGTGTGTTCATTTAAGATTAGTTCATTTTCTGACCTTTTATTTTTGCAAAATACTACCAAAAACTCCTAAAAATGAAGAACACTTAGAAACCTTAAAAAATCAGAAAAATTTGTACAAAAATCCAAAAATAATTTTTAAATATTTCTGAGTTTTGTTTATATTATATTCTAAAAATAGTTTTAGACATTTTTGAGATATTTATCTATTTTTAAAATCCAAAACAAACTGGATTATTATTATAAGTCCCTGTTTTGACATTTTCAATCAAAAAAATCTATAAAAATTAGCAAAATTTATAAGAAAAGTCTAGAAGTAGAGAAAAATATAAAAAAAGACCAACATATTTTATTTTATAATTTTTATATATTTATAATTATATTTTAAATATAAAATCCTATATATAGCTTATATGTATATATTAATACTATATATTACTTATAAATATTATTAATAATTTTGTGCTATAAGTATTTTAAAATCTTCAAAAAATAAAAAAGACCGTACTTAGCTTTGTTTTCTTGATTATATATATTATATATTTATATCCTATATAGTAATTATATTATACATATTATATATATACTTACACATATATGCGTTGGGTTAAATGAGGCTACACCCTAAGTGCAGCCAATTGGCTACTCCCACCCCCATTTCCCCCTCTTTTTTTATTTTTTTTTGGAAAATGAAAATATGTATATTCATCAATATATCCCCCTAAAATGTCATTTCAATTTTGTCAAAAACAGAGACTCCTGTACCCTCCATATGAAGGGGGTCAATTTCAGCAATTCTGAGACCGTTAAAATTTGACAGTCTTGATAGAGGGGATATAGGTCTCAAATTAAGTCGAATTTTGAGTGACAACAAGGTGACAAATTGTGATCTAAATTTCAGTAGGTTTCATTTCAGAAAAATAAAAAATACAGGGGAAAAGGGGTGGAAGCATGTAAGTTAGCTACACCTAGGGAGAATACTCCTTTTTCCCATATACGTATTACTTATTAAAAAGGAAAAAGAGAAATTAAATTAGAAAAATATAAAATAAAATAAATAAAATTGAAAAAAACATAAATAATAAATCCATAAAAATGTAAAATATTAAAAACCAACAAAAATTAGAAAAACCCTATAAAAACACACAAAAATAGTTGTTGATTTTCTGAATAGTTTGTCAATTTTTGTGGCTACCCTATTGCTCCTTTGTGGTTTGACCCCTACACTTGTGTACTATACATACATATTTGTAGGGTATAAAAAATTTCATCTCACTTATGTTCATTGTTTAATTATTCTATGGGTTGATTGTTGATTGACACATTTTAGTTGAGTGTTGAGAGCCGAGAGAGGAACTGATACAACGATTGTTGGATCCAACTTGTCAGACACCGCATGCCCTTCAAGACCAGCCATTAGACACCTCCCACTTTTGTGTTCATCAAATGGCGTTGTTGCCGAGCAATAATGTTTAGGATAGATTTTGTGTTTCATTTTCACCTATCATTCTATGCTTTTCTTTGTTTCATTTTATTTGTCTAACTGATTATCTGTGCTAATATGTCTCTCTTGTTGACTTTGTTGCGAGGGACTACAGAGCTAGGGCAATATTCCTAGGAGGGTTGGTGCACCAAAGTTAAGCGGATATTAGCTCCTTCATGAGCTAGTTGGAGAGGCAATTTGGCCATCTTTGGAGACTTGTGTAGCATAGCTTTAGATCAATATTTCATTTTTCTGAGAGAGAGAGACTATATTTATTATTGCAATAATACATGTGGGGATTTGAACTCTCGGATATATTTTACCAAGTGACTATTCACTTAGGGGCTCATTGGATTTTCTCATGATTTTCATTGCGTTCTATACTTTTATCCTCCCTAGTTTTCCTCTTATTTTCTTTTGTTTCTTGCGATTTGTGCTTTCCACCTTTATTTTCATATATTTTCGATGATTGAGCCTATAGTTTTTTTGGATGGCTCGATCGAGTAAGCAAGGTTCACAAACCTAATATTTGCATGCTCCTATAGTCTAGGTTTGGATGTAGTTCAAACTCAATTTGTTCTTCACAATAATAGCAATTCTTGCTTAGGGAGATTTCACCATCATGCATTCCATATATATTAGATTTTAAATTCTTGTCTCGTATCCCGTACGGAGAGAGCTGGAAAGCACTATAAGTATTCTATCTAAGCATTCATCATTTTTACACAAGGGTGAGATTTCCATCCTAGTGTCATCTTGCATTGCTAAAATCTCAACAGGTTTCTATTCTCTAAATAATTGATGTCTCTTCACTTCTAGTATCATCCAGGGCTTCTCCTGTTTCTGTTCGGATTATGACAATTGATAAGGATGAAGTCGTATGTTCTTACTCATAGAGTTCGTGGACTAGGCTTCAAACTGTTGAAAAAACATTAATAGAGCTTGTTTAGGCACATGTTGCCTAATAGGGCCGATAGTAGTACACTGTGTGGGACAGAGTCAGGGCCCTTCTAACCTCATATGAGTCGTCTGGCGGAAAACAATTTCTGAATGGGGTAAAAGAACTTGGGATTGTCGATCTCTTCCTTACGTTATCTGCCTCAATTTTTGATCACATAGGTTAAAGAAAAATGCAAAAAAATATTAGGCGATTATTTCTAAAAAATACTCAAGAAAAGTGAGAACCTAACAATAAAAACAAGGGGACTGCAAAATAAATTTTGACCCTGATTAAAATTTGTAACGAACATCATTGTTTGGGGTTCACAAAGCCAACATTATATTCAGATACATTTCAGATAGAGCGAGGTGCTACCCTTAAAGGATAGAGCCAAAAATCCAATATGTGGTTGCCTCGATTATCACCTGGAATCGGCAAAGTATTGGCACTTCTATCATATGTAGGCGAGTAGGGCCTTGACGACGATGGTGCTCTTGCCTTGTGTAGAGCATCTGACTTGGTCTGAAGTATTGATCATAGGCCACACCCTCATGGGAGTGTCTGTCTCATCATCTTGCATCTGAGTACATCATTTTTAGGGAAGTAGTGGTTTCGCCTATCAGCTTCCCATCTTCTTCTTGGATGAGTAGCCCCCCAATTTTGATATCGAGGATCTCAAAAAGTACAGATCACATATATAAAGGAAGTGGAAGAAGTATGTGATACATTTCCATCAGTACTCACTTTCCTATAGGGCTAGTCGATAAGGATGTGTTTCAATATTACCTGAAACAACAATAAAATTGAAAAGATAAAAAATAGCCGAACTCTCACGGCTTCACTTGTGTTGAGTTGGTGAACCTAATTTTGTCTGGTGTTTGTTTAGATCTAGTTAGGATTCAAAGATCAGTCCCGCACACTTATGTCATGTTCTCTTTCCTTCTATTTACATTTCTTTTTGGGTCACTCACTTTGAACCTTTTTTTATCTCTCCACTCATCCTCTTATTTTTCCCCATAATCATTTCTCTTCATCAATTTTTCTTTTTCTATCCCAAGATGTCTTATCCTGGATGGTCTTGTTCGGAATCACCTACATCAAATCTAGAATACTGACATCTTCAGTAATGCAGGGTGATCTCCAAGAAGTAAGTACAAGTACGGATCTTGCGAACTACCCCTTGGACTCCCCCATCTTCACCCGCTTTGAAGAACGAGAAAACTCTTGTCTCGGTCTTCCCCTTTCAACTACCTTCCTTTCACCAATAAATCATTTGTTTGAGATAGACTCTCATCTCGAACTTGCTCCTTCTTTTCTGAGAATTGATCGCATATTATTTCTCAATGTAGATCCTTGACCCGATTAGAGCCCGGACGAAACTCAGACTTTGAGATGGCTCCTCAAGGTATAGGAAAGAGACAAGTTTAGCCAAATATTGATCAGGGTATGGAGCAAGTCACCCACCAAAATGAAGTAAATAGTCAGCTCTTAGCATCTATCCAGGCTATCCAACATCAGTTGACTGATCAAGCTCTAGTCCAGGTTTCCTTCCAAGATATGTTGAATGATTTGAGGAGAAGGTCGGAGGAAAGATAAACACGAAGAGGGGGATAGGATGATTTATATGATGATGATGATGATGATGATGATAATTACTCTGCAGATGGGCCTCACGAAGGTGAGGGAAAGGGAAGGAGAGGTCAACCTAAGCCCATGCTCAAGCAAACTTACAACTTTGGGGATGGCCAAATCACTGAGTGGATCTAGATTCCTCTGATCCACAAACTCTTCGAGCTGAAACCGCATCTCCTCTCTCTTCTCCCCACCTTCCAGGGAAACTCCAATGAAGAACAATATATCCATGTACAACAATTCATATGCATCTGTAGCACCACACGCTACCCCAACATCCCGTTGGGCATAGCAAGGTGACCGCTCTCTTTTTCAACATTCTGGGCAAGGTACTTGATAAATAATTTGGGCAAAGTGATGACAATGTTGGATGAATTAAAGCATGCTTTTCTGCACAAGTATTACCCACTTTGTCGTCTTAATGTTACGTGGTTCAAGATCACCAACATCTCCTACGGACCCAAGAGTCCTTTCATGAGACCTGGGAGCGTTTCAATGATATAATTGAGAAGTGTCCCCAGCATGATATCCCTAAGACCAGTTTGATCCAGCACTTCTTTGGGGGCTTATTGAAAACAACCAGTGTTTGGTCGATGCCGCATGCAGAGGTTCATACTTCAACAAAGATGAGGATATGACATATTTTTGAGGAGATGGTAGAAGGAGAGGCCACACGCTTCTAATCTCATTCCTTTCAAATAAAACCACTAATTCTCCACAAATCTGTAAACCTAGCAGATACACTATAAATAGACAAGTGCAATAACTCTGATCTCAGCATCATTGGCAACCATCTGTCTAAGGTGGAAATCATTGAGAAGCGGCCACAGGATCTAGAGAAGCTATTTGTGATCGAGAAAAGGACAAAGAGCCTCAATAAGTTGGACATGATTACCAAGCAGGTGGAGCTGTTGGTGAATACCACCAGTGCATGTAATTCCATGGTATCCACCCTTGAGACCCATGTTGAGCGAAAGGAGCTTACAACACAACACCAACCTCAATGAAGCTCTTGCTCGCCTCAGGTCCAACACGTATGTTATGTGCATGAACCTGAACAACAACCACTACAAACACAGATGGTGGTTTACCATCCCGAACCCCAACAGTCATATGTTGCGCCACTCTCCCCACCCTGCCACAAATTCAAGAGGTTAACGTTATCTGGGGCAATGAGTGGCAATAGAACCATTCTAAGGGACAATCTCAGGGTCAAATCACTACCATCCGACCGTTCAACTATCAACATGGTGGGACGAGTCAGCAGTACCGGCAGTCCCATTAGTCTCCACACAATGGAAACAACTAGAGATGCCAGCATTGCCAGCAGCTGGCATGTTGCTAATCTTACCATCAACAATAATCGACTGCCCAATACCAGAACTACTCCCTCCCTCCTCGTTATAATCAGCAGTCATTCTCTCCTCATTATTCTCAACAATACCAACAACAATCACAGTACCACCAGCCTCAGATTTTTCCATACTAAATACATAAAGGCTTCTTCGGTGAATCCTACCATGGATTGCCTGGCTCAGTTATTTCATAACATGAAGGAGATGGGCTTGAAGATTGACAACCTCACTATTGCTAAGACAGTCATCTCGACACATATAGAGACGAACCCCAACAACTTCTGGGGAATGGAGCAGGTAGATTGCAGTGCTACACCAACTCTTAAGTCAAGTATAAATTCTTTTATGTTATCTAATGCAGTTTGTCTCAAGAGGAGTGGAACACTACAATCATTTGCTTGCACCAAGGGTAAAAGTCAAGCTTCTGAAGGTGAATCTTCATCACATGCAGTTGAGACCCTGTTGGTAACTAAATCGGAAGAGGGGCAAAAAGCACCACCAACACCACCCTCTCACAGAAAATCAAAAAAATCAAGTAAATAAAAACTCAAGCAATAACAACCAAGGTTGTGCTGAACAAGCAGCCAAGGATCAACTATCACCAGTAGCCACTCCCATGCAAGACGACATGACTGAATTTCCTTCTTTGGTGTACCTTTTACTTTAGATGGTTACACTTTGCCCAACCATCACTTTGTAATTAAGAATAATATTCCAAGTGAAAATCAGGTTTTTATGAGAATATGTACATTCCATTTATTGATGCATTAAAGTCAAAAACAATAAAAAATTGAAAATGCTTTATCTGATCTGAGCATCGTGAAAATATTGTAGAACATTATGCTCAAAATGCCACATCAGAAAGCCATGGAGTACATGTCAATATGAAGAAAGGATTGAAAGAAGCATGTATCAAAAAGCATCATCTAGGCAAGACCAGATGCAAGAAACAAGTTAAGAACATCCTCACCACGGCTACAGTTCATGCAATCATCAACCTCCCTAGAAAGAAGAAAGACATGGGAGTTCCACTCATCAGATGAGAAACGTTTAACCAGGAGTATGAAAGAACTCTCTTGGATAGTAGACCTTCAATTAATATGATGCCAATGTCACTACTAAAATTATTTGGGTTATGACCGCTCAAAACCACGAGGATGATTCTCCAGCTCATAGACATCTCAATAAAGCAGCACTGGGAATTTTGGAAGATATCATTGTTACCATCCAAGGGATGACATTCCCTGTGGATTTCATTGTACTTGATATGGATACCTCAGCACCCCTTCTGTATACCCCTATCATATTGGGATGGCCATTCCTTCGAATGGCAGAAGCAGTAGTCGACTACGATACCAGAAAGATTACTTTTCACTCAAGCAGTGATAAGGTACTTATTGAAATGATCCAGGTGCCCTAACATGCAGAATCAATGTCTAATGAGAGTGAGTAGATGCAGAAAGAAGTAGACGACTGTGATTTTCTTGTAAAGATTAGAGATACATCCTTATTTTTGAATGATACTGAAACACAGGAGTTCCTCTCCACGGAGGAACCCCTGGAGAGCACAGTCAAATTCCCTATCATCTTGGAAGATGAGACACCTTTTGATTTGCTAGATGAGTTTAGTAAACTAAATGAAAGCAATCCAACCCTATCAAAGCAAGATGAGTTCCTTAAAGTTCTCTCAAATGTCTTGAATTCAGAGTCAGAACTATTTGAAGTGGACAATACACTACAGAGAGAGCCAACACTAGTCACAATTGCTGAAGTCTCCACAGAGTTTACTCCAACTCTCCCTGAACTAAAACCGTTATCAGCATCGATGAAATATGCCTTCCTTGATGGTGAAGAAAACATGTTCCCAGACATCATAAACTCTAAGTTGACCATGAATCAAGAATCTCGATCGCTCAATGTTCTAGACAGTAACCGTAAGGTGATAGGCTGGAAAATTTTGGATCTCCATCGGATAAACCCCTCATTGTGCTTACACCATATCTAATTGGAAGAACATTGCAAGCCTTTCAATGAGTTTCAGCAACATATGAATCCAAACCTCAAGGAGGTTGTGATGAAAGAAATCACGAAGTGGTTTAATGCAAGATTTATTTATCCCATATCTGATTCTAAATTGGTAAGTTTGTTGCATGTTGTTCCCATGAAATCCGGGATCACCATTGTAACGAACGACAAGGGAGAGGAGATTTCGAACAGGGCACCTACTTCTTGGCGCATTTACGTGGATTACAAACTCCTGAAACTGGCAACCAAGAAAGATCATTTTCCTTTACCTTTCATAAATTAGATTGTTGAAAGACTAGTGACAAAGGAATGGGTATTCTGGGTACAATAATGTTGAAATCTCTCTAGAAGATCAAGAAAAGACCACCTTCATCGGTCCATTTGAGACATACACGTTCAGATGCATGCCGTTTAGACTGTGTAAAGCCTCACTACACTTTAGAGGTGTATGTTGGCCATCTTTGCAAACATGGTGGGAGGTTTCCTTGAGGTCTTCATGGATGACTTCTCAGTCTACGGATATAAGTTTGATCATTGCTTAAACTATCTAGATCGAGTACTTCAACTATGCTTTGAAGTCAATCTGGTGCTCTCATAGGAGAAGAGTCACTTTATGGTGATCGAAGGAACTATGCCGGATTACGTCATCACCAAGCAAGGCATGGAGGTCGACCCAATCAAGGTGGAATTCATCTCTAAACTTGAGCCACCTACTAATCTAAAACAAGTCCGGTCATTCCTGGGGCATGTCAGTTTTTACCAATGGTTCATCAAAGCTTTCAACAAGATTGCCCGACCGCTGATCGGGCTTCTAGGCAAGGACATCGAATTTATTATAGATGACAGAGTAATACAAGCCTTTTACATGCTGAAGAAGATAATCAATAAGGCTCTCATTCTACAGCCACCAGATTAGTCGCTTCCATTTAAGAGCATGACAGATGCTTCAGATTATGCCATTGTGGCTGTGCTAGGACGATGACGGGATGGATGGACATTTGCTACTCACTACGCTAGCAGGACTCTAGATGAAGTCCATAGGAAATACACAGTGACAAAAAGAGCTTCTAGCAATAGTTTTTGCTTTAGAAAAAATTAGGTAGCATCTTCTCAGTTTAAAAGTGATTTGTACATTGATCATTCTGCCATCCCATATTTACAAAGAAAGAAGGATGCAAAGTCACGCTTATTTCATTGGATCCTTCTACTTCATCAGTTTAACCTTGAGAATCAAGATAAACCTGAAGTTAAATTTGCGGTAACATACCACTTTTCCAGATTAATAGAGATTGGGGCTCCTAAGTAGGACCTATTATCAATAATAGAAACCTTCCTAGATGAAGCCATTCTGTTAATCTCCTTGCTCCCCTGGTATGCCATAATCATCAATTATCTTGTCTCCAAGGAAGTTCCTCAAGATTGGCCAAAGCTGAAAGTAGAAAAATTCATGTATGATATACATTTTTACCAATGGGGGAACCGATATCTATTTCATGAAGGTACACACTACATCTGGCGAAGATGGATTGCTAACGAGGAACACACGAGTTTCCTGAACCAGTGCCACAAGTTGGAATCCTGTGGACACCACTCTGGAAAGAGAACAATAGCCAAAGTTCTTCAAAGCGACCTCTTGTGGTTGACTCAAAGATGCTACTGAATTTGTGAAAGGGGCACTGACTTCCAGAAGATGGGAGGCACAATCAGTTCTCGAGATACCATGCCGCTCAAATATATTCAGATTTCAGACGCCTTTGACGCATGGGGAATCGACTTCATGGGCCCATTTCTGAACAGTTAGGGTTTATGAGTACATCTTGTTGGTTGTTGATTATGTGAGTCTATGGGTGAAATTTATCCCTGTTCGAGCCGCCGACAGTCGTACCATCTATCAATTCCAGAAAACATCATTGTGTAGTTCGGAGTTCCAAAGATATTGATATCAGACGGGGGTAGTCATGTCATAAACAAAGAGGTCAAGAAGCTGACCAAGGAGTATGACATCGAACATCGTGTCACATCTCCATACCACCCACATACTAATGGCTTGGTTGAGTTTTCAAACAAGGAGATCAAAACAATCCAGCATAAACTTGTACGTCCTGATCACAAGAACCGGCCACAGTTGCTCAACTCAGTTCTTTGGGCTTGCAGAACAACATACAAGTCTCCTTTTGGCATGTCTCCCCATCATCTTTTTTATAGCAAGACTTGCCATCTACCCATGAAATTAATTCATAAATCCAAGTGGACAACCAGTGAATGCAATCTAGACTAAGAAAAGGCTGGAAAGAACTGAAAGTTGGAGATGAATCGTTTACTAGAATTTTGAGACTCTGTGTATGACAACCACATTATGTACAAGGAAAAGGTCAAATGTTGGCAAGGCAAGCACATCAGACAAAAGACCTTTGAGCCAAACTAGAAGGTTTGGACCATTCGTTGTTAAGACCTTATAGTTGTTTGATGCAAAGTTGAAACTACTTCCAGGCAAATTGAAGAGCAAATGGTCCGGACCATTCGTTATTAAAAACGTGTGTGGCAGTGGTAGCATTGTGATATCATAACTATCATCTGACGCACAACCTTTTGTAGTTAACGAACAACTGCTAAAATCATATCTTGAGAATGACACTTTTCAGTCTATTGCAGATTCAGTTTAAGTCATCTACCAAGAAGAGCCTCCAGATGCATACTGAGCAGACAAATGAAAAAGAACAAAAATATTTTCCTTTTCTTCTTTTCATTTTTTTGTTTACTCAGTCATACCTTCCATCAATGCTATACTTAGGATATGCTTCATCCTATGTATAGGGGGAGAACTGACTTGGTTGCTCATTCTTTGATCCCTCACTTGTCTCCGAATTTTTTGATACTATGTCTATACTTAGGGATATCTTACCCTAAGTATGGGGGGAGGGGTAGGATGAGCCGATGATTGTGTAAACTCCCATCCTTGACCCTCCCTGTCTTGTATATAGGCTGCTATACTTAGGATTATTTTATCATATGCATAGGTGTGGCGGTCGTCGACTTCTCAATATTCTATTATTTAGTCGTTGTAATATAGGCTTTTCTATACTCAGTACGAGTTATGTGTTCCTTTTTTCTCTATGATCTATGAGGATATAACTCAATCGAAGTATCGGGGGGGGGGGTCATATATATGTTATATATACTTTAGTTATATCTCATAATTTTGTATTTTTAAAATAAATATGGCTATTACATTGGGTAAGGGTATATAATAAACTAACTATAAAGAACACACTCATAAAATCTGCACTAATACACTAACCCCTTTTATATTTCTTTCTCAAATATTATATAAAAATTTGCAAAAAAACAAAAATACCTATAATTTTGAAAAATATTTCAAGAATCCAATAAAAATATGCAAAACTCTTTGAAAAATCGCATAAAAAGATCAAAATCTAGAAAATTCCCTACAAAAAGATCACTATGCATTGCATACGCATTTTTCAGAATGATTTTGACAATTGAACAAGTCTAAATAGAACCTGAAGATAGGAGCTTGATCGAGACCTTAATATACCTAAATTTAGAGGAATTTGTTAAGGACTGCAATTGTGATGCTTCAGGTCATTATGACTTAAATCTTTAGGTTCTATGAGACTGAGTTTATGAGTTAATTCAATGTATTTAATTATAACCCTTTATGCCATCCATACGACTCTTGAGAGAGTGGTTTGACTAGAAAACACGCACTCAACACATCTCAACCTAGATGGATTGTTAAAATATCTTGGAGTTTAAGTCAGGATGATCCTAGGCTGCTTCGTCAAGGGTGGCTTAGGAACCATTTTGGGGATTGCCAAAATCGATACTCTAATCCACTTCTTCTGGTAGCAATGATATCTAAAGATTGAAGGCTAGAATGAGACTATGCTTCGGATGAGGAATGGTCGGCTGAGGCAACTTCTTCCAAGATCCCAAAATATAGGTGGACCAAAAGACACTATATTTGTCGTGGCACAAACAAGAATGCAGATCAATGCAATACAAATAAAAATATCCAAAATAAGACTACATTAAAAAGTCCACAAAAAAGTTAGCTTCCAGAAAATCATGCTTCTTAGTGTGACTCGGTTACACTGGCCAAGCTTCACAAGGATTTGTGACTACACTGGTCCGTTCCCAGTTCTTTTCTATTCTTCTAGATTCTCCCTTTCTCAGTTGTGAAATTAGTATCACCTGACCTTAGAAGGAAATATCTGTCTGCACAAGATGAGTTACCAAAGGAGGAGAATCCCTAATAGTTCAGTGGTTTATTTGGGAAGATCTTATGCATATCAGACACATTGTATCTGTGACTCCAAGGTTGCAAGAGTTTATATCTAAAAGGATTGTTTTGACCAGGCTGTGAATTGAATTGGATAAATGAGCATAGAATCTAGAGGTTGTTGAGTCACAAGTCCTGAATTTAACTCGATTCCGAACACATCATTAATCTAAAGATTTTAACGAAGCTCTAAACTTTGATTTTACATGTATAAGAATAAAAATCAGAATCACTCCACCATCTTTATTTTTCTTTTCTTTATTTTATTTTGCATCACTTATTCTCCCAATAAGTGTTTTCTAGGGACTAGCAAAGCTAAGTATGTGGGGTGATGGATACCCATTTATTCACCATTATTCCTTTATTTTATCTTTAAAATCCTAATTAAATGAAAATATAACTAACTTGTAAAAATTAACACTATGACATTTACCTGTAAATAGTACTCAAATACTTGTACTTAACTACAAAATAAATGAATAAAGAAAAAAAATAAAAATAAAAGAAGTATTGGAAATACCGACTGACCCTAAATCCCAAGACTAAGTCAATATCGACTATATTGACAAGAAATAAAATAGGGGAAGATAAGGGCATAGAAATACAGACAAAAGGCATTGTTACCTAGAAACCCTAGGTGATATGTACACTGTATACAGATGAAACTTTCACTAATTTTCTACACTCTTTTGCACCTCAAATAAAAATATTTTCAACATCAAACATGTACATTAAAATACATAGAAAAATACAAAATTAATTGTACATAAAAATAAGGTACAATGTGATTGAGACGCAGATGAAAAAACCGCAAACAAAACTCCATAGATCATATCTTCTCCATATGGACTCAAAATGGACCAAACTCAACTTGTTGTACTATAAATTAAATTATCTATTTAATGAAGGTGATTTCATCAAAATTGGAGTTAAGATACAAAATGTGACTTTTGAGGTCTCATTGTATATTTTTCCTATATATTTTTATACATTTAATTCATTATTTGTATCTTTACTCTTTTCATATTTTTCAATATTTGTAAATATTATTTGAACTATACTAAAACTACAAACATGAAAAGAAACAATTAAAATTCCATTAATATAAATTACACAATAAAGTACATAGGTAAACTGTGTGTATATTATATATATACTTCTATTTATTTAAGGGTATAAATAACGTCAGAAAAATGAAATAAAGATATAAAAATGTATAATTAAGTATATATTAAATATAAAAATTATGTACATAAAATAGTAAAAACTAAAAACAAAATACACCATACATAGGCAATTATACCAATTATACTTGTAAAAATTAACATATAATAAAAAGGTTTATACAAATAAATAAATAATAATAAAATACTACAAAAATGACAAATATTCTTCTTATTTAAAAAACTTATTAAGACCATTTTCTATTTGATTTATATTAAACTTCGATTTACTTTTTCATTTTGTCCTCTAGCGACTGATGTGGCGCAATCTGGTACGGGTCTTGGTTGACCCGTCGGTCAAATGTACCTGTTCCTAACCCTAGGCATATGAAAACACTGACCTCATCTCTTCTCCAATTTGTCCCAGCCAAATCTTTCATTTTTTGGGCTCAATTTATTCTATGAATATGTTCCTTGTATAATGTACTTTCACGCCCTAGTTATTCCTCGAACGGTGGAGCATTGATTCACCTGCATATAATAATCCAAGTCGCCTCGTTATTTATCTTCTCGACCGACCTCCATCTAAATTTCGTTCATCTTGACCCATCTTCATCCCCTTTTCTTTTCACCTGGAATGTACCCAATTACAGTGGTTGCATCTCCTGAGATCTAGGCATGGCGAAGGAGGCAGAGAGGTGAGATCCAAGCCTCACCGGACTTGCTCTAGCGAAGGTTCTCTACTCCCTGATCCTAGGTTTGAGAAATTCTTTTTCTTTGCTTTTCCAGTTTCTAGAACTAGCAGTAGGATAATTTAGCCTTTTATTTTTATTAGTTATGTCCCTTATTCCTTAAAACTAAAAATCATAGTTTACTGGAGTAAGTGCTCCGACCATTATTCTTTGTCATTCCAGCCACTATTTCTTCTCGTCGACCACCACCTCATCATCCCTATTCGCTTCTGAACCTCCATCACCCATCCACCCCCCTGATCTTGCACAGATCAGGAGATCAAGGTCTTCACCTCTCTTGCATGTTGGAGACCTCCGCCCTGACTCATCTTGCCATCTTTTTGCCCCAAATCAGGCCCCATACCTTCAGTTTTTTATTGTAATCTAACCCTGCAAGTTCTTGTCCTTGAAGACCCTTCTATGTTTACTTTTGCACGATCATAGGTATTTTTGGAACTTCGCCTTCCCATTCACTCCATTACGCTATCGATGGGTCCTGGACCTCTCTAAGCATCCCAACCAACATGGAGGAGCATCAGCCTCATTTTGAACCACCTGGGAGCCTCCCAAGTGGTCGGAATCGATTAGGGGTGTGAATCGAAGCTCGCCTGGCCATGAGCCCTTCCCTATTCTTTCAGGAGTGTTCCTAGCTGTCCCATAAAGATCCACTCCCAGGTGCTATAGCTACCGTATGATCTTTCCAAGCCTAGCCATCAGATCCGCGGGATAGATCTAATCTCCTCCATTCATCCGCAAAGCGCCATAAATCGTCTAGAAGCTAACGCTTCGCAAGTGAACAAACCTCGGCTATTGATCAGTGCGCAAGGGGTATTTTGCACACTATAATCTCGTATTTTATTTCTTGTCCATAAACATTCATATGCAATTCAAAAGTTTCTGTACTATTTACACTTTAAACCATGCCCTTACTTTATTTGCACCTTAGTCCAATCCATGTCACCTCACGTGCCTGTGCACGTGAGGGGACTATCTATTTTGCAATGACACCCCTGTGGGTTTTGTGTTATTATTTGGTCCAAGGATTTTAAATATTAGTGTAATATTTTTTTTGGAAAATTTGCAGCCAAGATCTTCAACTTTTTGTATAACGCAAATATACCCCTTCCAGTACCTATTCAAATGAATATTTCAGGGTTTTTTGCATGGATACGCCATAACTTCTTTAGGGTTTTTCAAATGCGTTGTATGTTTTTTAAATTACATTTAGGTCCCTACTAGTACATGTAATTTATTATTGTATTTTGATTATTAAAAATAGTAGTTTTCTTCTAAAAATCTTAGGAAAATTATTTTAAGTGCCTAGAAAAATTTATATCACATATATTTTTCTTAACAAAATTAAAAGTATTTTTATATTTTTAAAAATACAAAACAACACTTTTTCTTCGATTTACATTTACAAATACATAAAAATTATAAACATGTTTTTAAAATTCCAAAAAAATGCATTTTCATTTCATATTAATTGATTTTTTAATCTTTGCTTTTGCAAAATATTACCAAAAACTCCTAAAAATTTTAAAAAAACCCTAGAAACCATAAAAAATTGAAAACATTATAAAAATCCAAAAATAAGTGTTTCTATTTCTGAATTTTGTCTATATTATATATTATATATTAAAAGTAGTTTTAGAAATTTTGAGATATTTATCTATTTTTAAATTCAAAAGCAAACTGGTCTATTATTATACGTCCCTGTTTTGACATTTTCAATCAATTAAGAATCGATAAAAATTAGTAAAAAAATATAAAAAGTAAAAAAAAGTGAAATATATAAAAATGCAAAAATATTTTATTTTTCAATTTTTATGTATTTATAGTCATATTTATAAATATAAATTCTATATATTGCGTATATATTAGCACTATATATAATAATAATTATTATTATTTTAAATTTCTAATACTATTTAAAACCTTTCAAAAAAAAGGATTGTACTTAGTGGTATTTTCATGATTATATATATAATATTTTTACGTCCTTTAATGTAATTTTATTTATATATCATATATATATACTTACACACACATATATATATATCTATATAATACTAGTTAAAAAGAAAAAAGCGAAACTAAAAATAAGAAATATATAAAAAAATAAAATTTATAAAATTTAAAACAAATAAATAAATAAATCCTTAAAAATTATTAAATAATAAAAACCAATAAAAATTGTAATATCATATGAAACACACAAAAACATATGTTAATTTTCTGCATAGTTTGTTAGTTTTTGTATATATCCCCGTTGCTCCTTTATGGTTCGACCTCTACAGTTGCATACTATACATACTTATTCGTAGGGTATAATAAATTTCATCTCACATATGTTCATTGTTTAATTAGTCTGTGGGTTGATTATTGATTGACTCACTTGAGTTGATTGTTGATTGCCGAGAGAGGTGTCGATATAGCGATTGGTGGATCCAACTTGTCGGCTACCGCATACCCTCCAAGATCTACCATTAGAAACCTCCCACTTTTGTGTTCATCAATCATGTATATAAACATGACGGTAGACAACCATCACCTATTGTATACCAAGTTGTAATGATGCATGTGTGTCTTATGGACTATAAAAAATGTGATCAACACACACCAATGTGGTAAGATGAGGAGCTACCATTGAACCCTCCAAATATTCCATGAAAAGTTCAAAAATCTCGAAATCAGCCTTCGAAAAGATTTGATGCTGAGAATAGCACTTTAAACACTACTAACCATTTAAGTGTCCATTTGTACTAAGGAAAGTGGACCACAATATCGCCTCCTTCCAAAGCTATACACTGTTTCCACCAAATAAGGATCATGCGAGCACAAAAAAAGGACTCTACATTGTAAATGCTACAGGCCTATGTGTAGAAATGTACAATGTATTCATAAAAGGTGCACCCTAGTGTACTCCCAGACAAACAAGTGTACACTATCCCAAATTCTTTGCGGACGTGTTGATTCCACAATATAAGTCTTTTACTTATATTTTAGTATGTGCACAACACTTGAGTGGTCTCCTAACCAATGAGAGGAGAGAAAATAATTACCTAATCCTACAAATTCCATAATAGGGGATTCACTCCCATACCCTCTCAAGTATAACGACTAAAGAGGTAGTGGATTGATATGAGAAGAGCTTTGAAAATGGAGACAGAGATTGAATTTCAAACCGAGCTTCCTACACTTGAATCTTGGGTGAAACACCGATTGTACACTTTGTATTGCAATCAACACATAAGTCATACTTGTCATATATTTTATATAGAGAGTCTAAAGAGCAAAGAGTTTGAGTTCCTTTAGAGTAAGTGTTGGTCAGTACTCAGCTTGCCTGTTACCAAAACGAGAGGCCTGATCGATAATTCTTGCTTTTGCTCACACTGTAAGGAATTCAACCAAAAATTTTCTTTTTAAATTATTCTTCAAATAAGTGTTTGCTAAGTGACTAATAAAGTTTAAGATAGGGGTTGATGAATATGATATTCATTAACTTAAAATTGTAGTTTTATCTAAATTACTAAGCAAAAACTCCAATAAAAGCACATAAAATCATAAAATAATAAATAAAACTTGCAATAAAATAGACTAATTATATATATTTATCTTATAAATAAGTCCAAGAAATAATTCAGAATAGAAAATAAGGACTTATATAATATTTAATTATATGTATGTAAGTGCCAACTTCAGACATTCTTAATAAATTCATGTTAAATCCAAATGACATGAAATTGACTCCATTAGCTACGTTTCACTAACCTAAATAGATAAAAAAGGCTAAAAAAATAACTTGTACTTTTGAGAGAAAACATCATAAAATCACACATCTTGTCCATACAGTCTTCTATGATTCCGAATCCATCTTCAAATTAATGTATAGAAAAATCTATGAAGTAAACCCTATTCAAATGAATAAGAGTTCAAATGTAAAACTTGAGTTTTGGAGCCAATTTTACATTGTATAGTTCATTAATGGACAACTATTATTTTTCTATGCACAACCAAATATCTTTAGTTTATTTATTATTTTTTATTTTATTTAGTTTGAATTTTAATCCATTAAACAAAAAAATACAAAAAAATCTAAAATTAATAAAAATAGGTTTTCTGAATATGTATATATCGTCTTTTACATATGTAAAAATCCTCTTCTTTATTTTATTTCTTATGGTTAATAATTATAAAAAAACGAAAAAAATATTATATTAATGTGTAATTATAATTCTACTATTTTAGTTAACTTTCTTTTGTACATAGATTTTCACGAGAAACCAAAGGGAAAATATAAAATTGTAAAAACTAGGTTTGTTATACCTTTAAAATGCCATATCTTCTAAATAGTTCTTATTTTGTTTTTGATATCTTCATGGATAATGCTTATTTCGTTATAATTTGCAATATCTATTTTGATCATTTTTGATTTGACATCTTCGATTAGTTTTTATTTTTTTCCCTTTATTTTGGTCATCATCTCTTTTATCTATTGCATATGTGGCATCCCTCTATTGGCTTCCCTAGAGACATCACTTTGCCTCTTGACCTCCTGTCACAGATCCTGACTAGACTCACTCTTATCTCTCAACCACTTCCTCACTACCACGTGGCCGCTACCCACACTTATTCAAAAACCAATCCATGGAAGAGGATCCTCTATTGTAATGCCATTTATAGCAAATCTTCTATAATTCTTTTTTTCTTTTTGTGATTTTTATTTCCAAAATCCAACCTTATGGATTATATCTTCGACTAATGTTCCAAGTATCATTCAAATTTTGCTCAAATTTGAGAGTATTTGCTATTTTTTCTTAATGTCCAAAGGTCTGGTCAACATTTAAGCAACTTAAGTCCAATTTAAAAAAGAATCAATCTTTTAATCATTAAGATAAAATAGCAAATGCCCTCGGATTTGGGTGAAATTTGATGGATATGTAGAACATTAGCCAAAGATATAATCCATAAGGTTGGATTTTTGGAAATCGAAATCACAAAAAAAAAATTGTGTCATCTTTGTTGGAAATGGTATTGCAATAGAGGATCATCTTCCCCATTCCGCACCTTCTCCAAGTCCCTTGGTCAACCTCGTATCTCTGAGAGAGACCTGTAACTACAACCCTTGACATTAAGGGAGACCCTATTAACCTCACATGGGTGCTGGCACATCCTTTAAACTTTTGAGCACGAAAGCCACTGCTCCGCGTCTTCTTCTTGCAGGTACCTCCTCGTAGCAACACTGGACCACGAGCCCATCATCGTTGTTTTTCCTTCACCTTCACCCATAGTTCTCGTCTAGGCTGAAACAATAACAACCTGAGCTCGGTCGTTCACACACTTCATTAGTCCCTTCCACTATGTGTAGTAGCCAATCATCATCTAAATTGTGTGTTGACTAGAGGGGAATTCACTAGAGTTCCTCCGACACCTTCACAAATACCCACAATAGTATCCTTCAAATCTCACGAGCTCCACAACAGCTAGAGTAAATCACCTTCATCGTGATCAACACTTATAGGAGATAAAGCTCAACAACATCAAAGATCTCGATGAAACATCGGGAAAGAGCCTTCTATGTTATACGTTCGCCTCAATATATCCATGCTTTATTTGTTCGGTGACACGTGCATAACTAGGAAGAAGGACTCATGCTAATTCAACCTCCGATCTTGATAAGAGGAGAGCTTTGCACTCACCACATGCCTATGTTGAAACCATCTGAGTGTATCATTATCCACAGGACGGATCCACTGTTGTCAAAGCACGTTACACCACATGTTGTAACACAGGGGATCCATCTAATGACGATCAGACGACCCTCATAGGGGGGCGGATATTATTGGCACGCATCCCGAGGTCGTCCATTCATCATTGGGCGGATCCCCTACATTGCAACAAGTGTTGTAATAGCAGAGGATCCCCTACATTACTTTATTTTATTTTAAATATATGTCTCTATAAGTATGGATATATATTTTAGGTTTTTAAAATTCGATAGAAAATTGTAAATATAAGTTATAAAAAAGTTTTTTAATAAATAAAAGTGTATATAAAATATGTTGTAGAATACTTGTATATAAAAGTCTTAATTAGATAAAATTTAGTAAATAAAATTCTTTTGTAAATCTTGTATAAAATTTGTATAATTTTCTATATAAAATATGTATAAAATTCTTTGTACATATGAAAAATCACACAACTTAATAGTTATAGAAGAAGAGACTATCGACACTCTGTCGGTTAGATGAAGTTCATAGAAAATGATTTATTATTTTTATTATTTCTACTCCTAAACTCAAAGGTATAACGATAAGTACGGAAGTGTCGAACTCGGGGAGGCAAACTATGGAAACTAAGATAAAAGGTATAGTGTCTAAGGTAGATGGGGTTTCTAATTTTTATTTATTTTATGGAATTTTTCTGTATTTTTATTTGATTATATGGATTTTTTTCGTTTATGTGATTTTATATACCTATAAGGAAAGAAAAACATGTATTATATTTTATATTTTATATTTGATTTTTATTTTATTATTTTATGTTTTTAATGTTGTTTCCCAATTTTGTGAACTTTTTAGTGGTTTTTAAGATTTTTATAGATTTTAGATTATTTTTTAAGGTGAGAAACTAGATTTTATTGAAAATATAAATTTTTAATAATTAGAAAAGAAAATAGGTACAAAATATTTTTATTTTATTTTTATTGGAAAGTAGACGAACATTTCTAACAAGGTATTGTACCTATTTTTTGATTTTTATTGAATTAGTTATGAATTTTTGAAGTATTGTGTATTTTTAATTTTTTATTGATTTTAATATTAAACTTTTATTTTATTTTTTGTATTATGCTAAAAATATAGTAAAATATACTTTAATTAATTTTTAAGTATTTTTAAAAGTGATTTTTTATTTTTATGTTTTTTTGTAATTTTGTGTATTTTTTGGTTTTTTTCATGATTAATTAAAAATAGAAAATATTTTTATTTTTCAAAACTAATTTAGTATTGTATATAGTATAATATTAGGTAATTTTATTTATTTATATTATATATTTATATATTGTATTTTTTAATATGTATATAATACTATAGTATTATGTATACTGTAATAGGAGTCTTTGATAATTTCTGGAAATTAGACGCATGACAAATATGCAAGAAAGTGGAGGGCATTTCGCTTAAAATCCCCAAGATATCACATGTACTCTCACATGAATAGAACCTCGGCTGGACTTATTCAAAAAATTCACAACACAGGGGGCTAGCTGCAAAATTATCGAACCCTCCTGTGCCTCACACGTGAGGAGACGAAGCAGTGGGGCGATGAGCATTCTAGAGGCGATGCATGTTGAGGCGATATGGAATGACACGTGGTTCGTTGTACGTTGTCTGATCAGAGCTATAGTAGCAGGTTGTGGCTCATATTGATCCACTGATGAACCTCAGTTTCATCATGTTTTTCCCCATATTAACACCCCAGCTTAAATTAGTGTCAATAAAAACCAGATTAGTTTTTTGTAATATCCGAGTTTTGGAAATAATTAATAATACAAAAAATAACAAAAGCAAAAATTGTAGTGTTTTTATACCTTTAAAAACGCTCACAAAAGTTTTCTCCATTTATTTGACCTCCTTTGCGTTTTTGGTAAACATAAAGCTTATAGATCTCATCGAGATCTACAACTTTCATGTTTAGAGTTTTTCAAAATTCGGCCTCCTTCTTCCCCTTTTTCATGATTTTCATCTTAATAAACTAGTTGGGCCACATGGCTCCTTCTGGTTAACCCACATGGCCAGCTGTCCCTACATCCCCTACTTCTCTTCCCTGTCGTTCGATCGCCTTCTGGAGATTTAATCCATGTCACCCGCTCCAGCTTTATCTTCCACCCTTCGATTGGCCATCAAGAACTGCATCATGGACGTTCGCCTCTGCCAGCCTCTCCTCACGCCACGTGTCACCCTCCAGCGCCTCTCAATCTCCTCCACAATGCTTCAATCTCAGCCGCTGGCCTCCGCATCTTTCTTAGCCCTATGATCGAGTCCAGATCACATCTAGATTGCTCGTTCCCGCCCACTTCTACTGGGGACAGGTGTCTCTCCCACAGCCATGGGAAGTGCCCTGATCGATTAGATCAGGGTCGCGTCTGCGCGTCCACCTCTCAACCGTTGGATCGCGAGATCCAACGGTTGAGACTCCGTCTCCTACCTTCGGCCGCCCCTTCTCTCCCATATCATCCACATCGTGCAACCAACGCCCCCTTTCCATTTCCCCATCTCCTCAGCCACCTTCTCCACTCGCTGAACACACTCCCCAATAATCCACTCATCCACGACCCTTGCGGACCTCTTGGAGCACCACACTTGTCTCCCTCTCGCTCCATAACTCCCTCTCAAATCACATCCTCCACCTTCTTCACTCACACCTTCCCCAAAACCATAGCCGACCAACTTCACGGGGGTCCACCTTTACTTAGGGCTTTGCCCATCATCTCCCCATGACAGGTAGGCTACGCTAGGATATGCTCCGACTATTCACCGTCGACGAGCTGCTCCCCGCGACTGTGGGAGTTCAGCGAAGACTCGAGCTTCGTCAAGAAGCTCAAGATCAGGCCCAGCGTCCGCCATGTCTCCAGGTAAGATTCCTTGATCTCTCTTGTCTTTTTCCTTTGGTTTCTCTGATTTAATTAGGTAATTTCACGCAATATCATCCTCCACTCACACCACCCGAGCTTCCCCGTACTTCCATCGCCCACGCGTTGCCCTCTGATAACCACTTTGCTCCTCGATAACCCCAAGCCGCTCCACCTCCCTCTTCCCTACCTCGCTAGAGAAGACGACCAAGACACCACCCTTTTCGCCCCCGTATGGTCTTCCATTCACCTGCAGCTCACTTGCACTCCTCATCTGCATGCTTTGGCTATTTGTAATCAACATGTGTAGGAGAATGCCTCATTGGCCGGATCTCCATCAAAGCAACATTTGTGAGCCCTGTCTCTGGCATACAAACATCGATAGCATCCTCCAGGAGCTCCAGCGTCTCCCCAGAGCTTCAATGATGGTTGCATATCGTCTAGTGACTTCCACAGAGCAGCATAATGGGCAGAAGATGGTGGAGGAGCACGTAGGACTTCATCGTAGACCCAAATGCTCCGCCACCCCTCGGAGGAAGAAGAAGCTCCAGGCGACACATGGGTCGTTGGATGGCACCCTCCTGGTGCTCATCCAGGGGCTGAGATTTGTCCACGTCACCTCCTCATGCACTTGCATCCACTATCCGATCTCGATGATCGGATGATTCCAATAGAGCCAAGTGTCAGCGCCGAGCCACCTCCGAGCTTCCTTTCTGAGCCTCTAGGCTCGGAGCAACCGAGTCAAGACAGGGCTTTACCAGACAATGTGTGGCCCGAGCCACCTCCGAGCCTCGATCCGAGCCTCTGTCGGGCCCGAACCGTGCCTCACGTGCCTGGTCACGTGAGCGTTGGGTAATTTGTAAGGAGGCCCTGCCATCTTTTCCAATTTGCATCCAGGTCCTCATATGATGTGCATACCACACGCGTCAGGGATTAATTGCAATCGACCCCTTTTGGGTTTCAATAATTGCAATTTAGTCCCCATAAATTTCGGAAAAATCCAGGGAAGGCCTCACGATTTATTTTATTTTCATTTAGGTCCTCCCAAGGACCTGTTTGTTGTATTTGCTCTATTTATTTTCATGTTTTCTTTGCATTTATGTTCCTGGAGTCTTTTGTGAATATCTTGAGCATCCGAGCTCCGTTTTAGTCGATTTTAGTCTCGTTTTGAAGCTTGTTTCATTATCATTTTAATGGCATGAATTGTTTCCTGTTTTAACACTTTAAACTTTGATGATTAATTTTAATAACGAAGTGTCCCTCGTAATGATTTCTCATGCCTTGAATTAATATATCAATGGAATTTGCTTCATCATTAGATCCTGAAGTTGACTACAATTTATTTCTCATTGATTTCAGAATAGGAAGGGCATATTTGTATTTATTTTCACTTGCATTTCATGGCATTATGAAAAATCAAATAAAAAGTGTTTGCTTCATGTTGTTGTATGCATTGTATGTCGTTGTGCATCTTGAACTATGAACCATTAATGCTTCAGTTAATCTGAATATTAGGAGTCTAAATATGTGCTTAAGAGGCTCGTGTCCCTGAGTTCGACCTTGGGCTTACCCAAGTAAAATAAATCTGACCTCTTTGACTTAATGGACAAACTAATTAGCAGCTTTTTATCGATCTGAATTTAGCCGACTATAATGCATTAAAACAACATAATTAAAAGGTTGAATTCTGGGTCTGTCATCCACCTAAATGTGGATCGAACGAGTGTATACGCTTTCATCGGACGGTTCCACGTCAATATGGAGTTTGATCTTACGGTGGCTATACAACACGTTCATCCTCAAATCAGAAGCGGCTCCAGGCGCTAGTGTTTCAGATCACGAATACGATCAACTCTATAGCTCCGACTCGATCAAATGCTAATCCAGGTGAACTCAAAGACACTACTCGGATATGATTTAGGTGATCGATGTATTGTTTCATATGAATATTCACATCAAGTTTTCACACGTCCTAATGATGCTTCACGTGATATCTCCTTTAGATGCTTCGTTAGTAGAGAAGGCTCAAGTGCTTCTTCGTGGCTCTAGGTACTACATGTGTTTTGTTTTACGGATGATCCTCGAATGGGAACTTCATCTTCAAATCTCAGATCGCCTAGTGCTCGAGGTGGTTTCGGTCTAGATCATGTTCGATGATTAATGAGCTGGTGAACATGTCGCTCCAGATGTATTGCTGAAAGGGAACAATGATGCAGTGCGATACTGTTAAACGTCGACTTGATGCTCCATATAAGAGGATCATTTCTATCTCCTAGTAAAGCTTCTAGAATGGCAATGGATAATATCTTTTGTTATTCGATCACGTCTAGAATATTCGACGATTTTTGTGGCTTAATTCAGATCTACAATATCGCAAGGCTTTACTGTAGATTCATTCTCCAAATGCTTTACGATACATCTCATTCTAGGAGATGCACCTGCAAGTGTTAGCGACTCGAGGACGAAGCCTCAATCCAAACTAAATATGAACGGTGGATGGAGCCTCTCAGTGAAGGTGGAGAAAGAGAGGTGGAACTCTGGTACTATCTCAACAGAGATGACTAGGTCTGGGAGATAGGTGGGAACTGACAAGGGATGTGATGGTGATGGATTCGATGATTTGTGTATCAAAATGAGAGAATACGAAGGAGAAAAGAGAGATCCAAAAGAGAAGAGAATCATTGAGAAGAGAATATAAAATATAGAAGAAGAAGGATGGAGATTAACGGACCTAAAATGCAAATAGATGGGGTAGCCTATGGATTCGAAGCTCAGCAGAGCTTCGATGGTCGTAGCCTTGACGCATGGTCAAACGGAGGCTATAGCACGACGGAGCTCGAAGATGCACACCGATGATGATCACACACTCCTTCGTCACTCAACCACACTCGACAAAGATGACGACAGAGTCTGTCACCCTCTCAACCACTTGCTCTCGGAGCTATGGGCATTGGAGGAACTAATAAAATATCTGCAGCCTTGGGAGGGTGAAGGTGCTTAAATAGAGGAGGATGGAGGTGACTTGAGGCGCACAGTAAGAACAAGGAGGTGGTTGGGGGAACGGCCAATGGTCAGGATGTTGGGTTGGTTGGAGGAGGAAGGAGACTTGGTGACAGGAGAAGAGGAAGTAGGTATGTCGTGGAAGAAGGAGGAGGAAGGCAGAGGAAGAAGGAAGAGAATAGAGATAAAACAAAAAAATTAATCGATAAATAATTAAATTAATTAAATTAATAAATAAAATAAAAATTAATTAAATAATTAAATAAATAAAAACTATACATAAATTAAATAAATAATTTAGTTATATAGATAATATCATATAATCAGTTAAATATATGTATAACGAGTATATGTATATAATACCTATATAACTAATTAATTTAATTATTTAAATAATTTTATTTTTTCTAAAAAATATTTTTATTTTATATTAATAATATAACATTACTAAAATATTAATAAAAATCTAAAAAATATAAGAAATAACATAAAATTAAATATAATAAAATTAAGATGTGTTGTACAAATTATACCAATAGGGTCAAAAATCTACTTTTTTACATTTTAACTTCGATTTTAGCGAAATCATTTTTTATAGATAATTTTATAAAACAAACTTTAAAAGTGAGTACACCCAATTCGGAGTTGATATGGCCGAGTTATGAGGTTCGGAAGTTCAGGTTTACAGTTTTTTTAGTTTTCGGTATTTATTGGCATATATTAATAATTGTTTTTATTTTTTATATTTTCTATTGATTTTTATAAATAAGTTAGAAGAAGAATTAAGTTAATCAGAATTAGGAATAATTAAATATAAAATGAAGAAGATTTATTTACATATTGTTCATGTATACAAAGGGGTCCAAAAGACAAAACTCACATATTTTATTTTAATAAATTTTTTTAATAAATAGTATTAGTTATAAAATGGAGTTTAAAAGTGAGTTTGGTCAATTTGGAGTTCTTTATAAATAGTTATGAACATGAGAAGTCGGCTTTTATGGCTTTTTCGGTTCATCACAATTATTTATTTATACATTAAATAATTTATATGATATTTTTATAAATAAATATATTTATTTATGAAAATTTTCGTGAAGAAAATAGTTTGATCTAATTTTTTTGTGAATGATAAATAAAATAGGTGAACATATGTACAAGGTGAAAAGTATGTTTATGTACATTAAATATCTTGATTTTTTTTATATTTTTATAGATTAGGATCCTCATCTCTCCCTGCTTATTTATTTTGTTGACCAAGTCAATATTGACCTGATCTCGGTATTAAGATCATTATGTGTATATTTCATATCTAAATCCTTCTTCTTTTAATTTTCATTTTTATCTTTATCATTTTATGTTGGATAAAATAAGTGTTAAATGTATAATATTAACAAATGTAGTTAGAATGTTAATTAGTGAATATTTACATGTACCAAGGATTTTAGCCAATATGAAAGAATAAAGGCGATGAATCATGGATTCATTGTTCCCCTATACTTTACCTTTGCTAGTCCCTTAGCCAACACTTATTCTAAGAATAAGAGAAAGACAAAAAAGAAAAGAAAAAGGTAAATTAAAGAACTTAGAACATGGTTGTTTCTTTAAACTGAGTCTCACTTCACTCAAAATCAAGAACATGGAATTGGCCTCTGGACTAAAAGTTTATCGGGACCTCTTTAAAATTTGGATTTATGTCTGGACAATCCTCAAGTTCCACAATACCTTATCCAGGTTTACCTCAACAGCAACTCAGATCCACCCATCCATCACACAAACTATCCAACCTTGAAATCAATTTGTACTGTGTGTGAAAGGTGTAAACTCTTCCTGCTTGAAGAAGCGAAAAAATCACACATCCCAATAATACATTCCCATTGCTTCCTCATCTGGATACCTGATCCTCGAGGAGGGGGATATTTCCTTCTAAGGTCAGGTTGCGTTGTGTCCACAATCAAATAGAGAGAACTAGAAGAATAAGAAGAGAATTGGAGTGTGACCAGTGTAGTGACATCTGCTGTGAAGCTTAACCAGTTTAGCCAAGTCTCCACCAAGATATGCGGGCTATCTAAATCTTGGACCATTGTGGTCATGTACGTATTTGGTATTTGGCTTCTTTTTGGTAGAAATTGATTGTTTCACTACATTGATCGTTTGTGTCCCAGCGGTTATAGAATATTTTTTCCGTCCATTTTTCGGGGTCTTGGTAAAAATTGTGCCAATAGACCCTTCCCTCGTCCTCAGCTTTATTTAAACCCCACACTCCTATATTTAGACGTCAGCGCCACTAGACAAGGATCAAAATAATGGAATGCCCTTCGCAACCCTATTTAAGTTGAGCTAAGTGTGATGTGCATGAGTTCAAAATTGGTTCAAATGATGAAGAGTTAAACGAATGACACAAGATGTCCTACTTAGGCAACTTTAAGTTAAATTTCAAACATGGTCTTATGGAACCTAATGAATTAAGTCAAAGACCTGGAGAGGCTTAATTCCAGTTCCTAATAAAGTCTCTTTAGAATTAAGTGGATTAAGGCCTAAACCAAACACCTTCATTCAGACTTAGCTCCATTCAGTTCAAGAATCAAACTTGTTCTAAAAAATGCGAATGAATGCAATAAATTTTTGGGAAGTGAATTTTTCAGATTAAACATTTTATATAATTTTTAAGAATTTTGCAATTTTTACTGAATTTTAAAAGTTTTAATTTTTTTGAATGTTGAAAGAGTTAGTGAATTAAATCAATTACAAGAATTTACAATAATTGGGTACATTTTGCAATGAATTTTATACATATTTTATATACAAGATTATACAAATTTTATACAAGATTTACAAAAAACTTTTATCTATAATTTTTTATGTAATTAAAAGTTTTATATACAAGTACTTTATAATATATTTTATATGCACTTTTTTTAAAGAAATTATAACTCATATTTACAATTTTCTATCGAATTGTAAAAACCCAAAATATATACCGATACATTTAGAGCCATATTTTTAAAAATACAATAAATTACGAGTTATGGCTTCTAAAGTACATGTATAATATATATACGATTATCATAGTGACCAATGAAGCAACAAAGGAGGACATAACTCTGGCTATATAGATTGATGAAGAGAATACTATACTATAATGTCTCAAATGAATAACGAATAAATTTAGCATCCCCTTTATACTTAGGATCAACTAATCCTAAGTATAGGAGACAAAAACACAGATGATCGAGGTCAAGAAAATGTACACTACCAATTATTCAGCTTGTCCCCCCTATACTTAGGGTAAAATATCCCTAAGTATATAGAAGAATATCAACAGTTGAGGGACAAGCGAGAGAGCAGACAAAACACAAAATGAAAAATAATGAAAGATGTAAATGAGAGATATTACCCCCTATACTTATGGTAAAGCACACCCAAAGTATAAGCAACACCAAGGCTAATATAACAGAATGATATGAACAACACAATGTCTACACCCCATACTTAGGATAAAGTACATCCTAAATATAGCAAAAATTCTAAGAGAGACCTAGGGTGTAAGACAAATGAAAGAATGAATGAATAAAATTGAAAACACATATGTACAAGGTGAAAAAGAATGAACAAATCAAAACAAAACTGTACAAGCTCAAGAATGTCGAAGAATGGCCTTCTTGTGTGACCGAGGAACAATCAAATGTACAAGAGAAAAGTCGAAATTAGGGTCATCCTCAAAGATATCCATATCTAAATCAGAGGATTCTTGCCCAGTGTCAACCAGTGAGGAGCACCCCAGATGGCTGAAAAGATGGACCAAACTGGCCTTTGAAAGCTACACCACGGTCTCTGAATCACTATGATCATCAGCATTGAAATAAGAAGATGAAGAATCATTCTCTAACATTGTATCCTCAAATCTATGTGATTGAAGAGACATCGGGGTCATATCCGAAGTAGATGCAAGAAATAGGTCAAACTCTGCTACAATCTGATCAATATAACCCCTATCTGAGGGCTCAATAATCTCACAACTAGAAGGCTTGAATGAAAGATCTACAATTGAAACAGGTTCAATCTTCAAAGTACGTGCCACCAGCGATTCGTGTCAATGACGTATATACTATGAATCTCATCAATACATCTCCAAACATGTGTATATGGATCACCAAAGGCAATGTTATCCAAGTTTTCTTCTTTGGAGAGGAAATCTCGACCTCAATAGAATCAGAAGGATTGTGTCGAATCTCAACTGTAATGTCGCATGTCTCTACCTTTGATGATATGGTAGCACACTTGTCTGATGCATGACTCTCTAATGACTCAGAGCTCAGCACTGTGTTGCTTAGAGGAAAAGTAACATTGTTTGTCCAATAATCATTAACGGCCCTAGCTGCACGTAGAAAAGGCCAAGCAAGAATAATAACAGCATCATGTGATGGTACTGAAGAGTCAGAATCTAAGATAACAAAATCCACAGTGAATTTTTTCCTTATACCACCACGACAACGTCCTGAAGTATACCATTCGGCCTCTTAACTGATCTGTTTGGAAACTGAAGAATCATCCTAGCTCTCTTGAGAAGCCCTAAATGAAGTGTCTCAACAAGATGGAAGGGTAAATGTTCATTGAGGAACCTCTATCCAATAAGTTGTGCTCGAACTCATGATCTGTAATCTGGAAACTGATAAATGGTACTCCCATATCTTTACTCTTGTTTTTGGGAGATGTATGCTAGATGGCATAACATGTGGCAATGGTCAACACTTATTTTTCTGAGCAATGATTTCTCCTCTTCTTTCTTCTAGGTGTGGTATGCTACATCAAGCACTTTTATAGAAGAGAAATGTTTGCTAATGCCTCTGAAAGAGTGAGATTGATCTGAATTTTGTCTAACATCTCTTTTATGAACTTTAAATCTTGGTTATTTTTGAGATTTTCTAATTTTGCTCCCTTCCCCATTTTTAAAGCATTAGTAAAGGGTATTTGTAAATCCTCCTTAGTCATATGTAATCCCAGAGGATAATAATAAGAGGAAGAAGCAAGAATTTTTGCAAAATCGAGAGTTGCTCCTGGTAGAACAGAAGATAGAGATCTAGCAGGAGAATCTGAAGTCTTATCTTTCTTCTTATTTATGGATTTTCTCTTTTTTCCCATTTTTTGTGATTTTGTACCTTCGCTACGTGGATAATCAGGTTGAATCTGTAACTCTGTGTCATTGCCTACTACGTGCTGCTCCTCGCTCCTAAATATCTCAACAACTGGAGGTTCTCTCCGGATATCATGGGAACTAAGAATAGGGGTACTTAACAATTCAGAAGTATATTGGAAAGTAGAATCTAATCCTCGCTCTGCGACAAATCTGGCTACCAAATCTCTAAATGTATCCATCTGCTCTCTACGATATGCAATCTGATCATGAACTAGATGGACGAAATGATCGAATGTGGAACACTCTATATCTGGAATCTCAAGTGATGCCCCGCGTCCATCTCACGCTCAAAGTGATCAAGTGAATCCGAGGTGAAATGCTCCTAAGATGGCTGCTCATAGCACTGGCTGTAATATGGAAACTCAATCGATTAATAAGACGACTGAAACAACATGGGCTCTTGCTCGGTCCCTTGAAATACCTGAGGAATATGCATCCAAGGTTCCTGAACTGGAAACTAAAGAATAGACTCATACTCCGGCTGAAAACTCAACAGAAGTCTCTAAGGATAAGAACACTCTGCAAGTGTCTCAACGCCCATCCTCTATGTTGCCACAATATCCACATTAACAACCTGATGTGTGATCCCCAAATCTTCATGAGGTGGATCACATCTAAGTGGTTTGGCATCTCCCTCGTGTGTTATCTTGACATCAGAAATCTCTCTAAAAGGAGTCCAAAGTGAATCCTCATCAAGACTGTGGTGTGAACCGCTCCACGAGGCATCGACGAATGCCTGCTACTCTACTGTCATCCCCTGTTAAAAGAGGGATTTTGCGAGGGTCTAATGTAGTCTATACAAGGTGAGAGCTACATTGTCGCTAAGGCGATCACTCACGAAATCCCTACAAGTTCAACAATTAACCCACAATAGATATAGTAAAGAAAAGCAAAATAAATGTATAGTTACAATTTATTTTAACTCTACAAAAGTGTGTATAGGTTTAAATATGTGTAGAGTCTTAGAACATAGGGAGCAAACACGATAGATTATGCAATGGGATGCACAAAATTTGTGTTCCTTCTTCTTGTCTAATTATTTTTGTGTGGGTTCTTAAATTTTGTATTTTTATGGATTTTAATCTTCATATTTTTTAATTTTTATTTTTTAAATTTTTATTTCATTTTATATGTTTTGATTTTTTAAATACATAGTATAAAAATATGTAGAACTATATAAACATTATAGATAATAGATTTATAATTAGAACTAAAAATTATAAAAATACATGAAATTTAAATGTTTTTGGGTTTTATATCACTTTCTACTACTTTTGTGAACTTTTGTAGATTTTTCTTAATTTTCATATATTTACAAAGTCAAATATATCTTAAAATAGAGATTAAATAAATAGATTGAATTGTTTTGGAGACTAAAAATAGAAAACAACGTCAAACTTTCTCCAAATTAATTTTAATAATTAGTAATAATATAAAAAAATTAGAAATAAAAATAAACAATTTTGGAATTTTTGGTGATTTTTCCTATTTTTATTAGATTTTAGATCTTTTTATTTTTTGTCTTTTTATTTCTTTTTTAGGGATTTTCGGTTTGGAGTTTCAAAGTATTAAAATAAAAAATATATAATTTTTTTGGAATTTGTGAAAAAGGTTTTATATTTTTTTGTAATTTCTAATTCAAACAAGGATAAAAATTGCTCTTTTGATTTTTAGAAAATAGAGAAAATGCTGAAAAAGTAAAAATAAATTTATGGCATAAAAATAATTCTTGCACACACTTAACACTAATTTTTCACAATTTTCAAAGCATGGATGATATTTTAAATAAATGAAAACAAGCACAAAAATAATTGAACTTCCAAGGGTATGAATACAATTAAAAAATATGAGGTTCTTTCTGTAAAATACCAAAAATATTCAACTATTATTTAATGTTTCAGGATAAAATGCACAATACAAAACCCACGAGGTGTTTAGTACAAAATCTCCACCTCACGTGGGAATGCATATGAGCTGACGTGGATTGGACATAGATGCAATTATACTAAAACTTAGGGGCTCAAATGCAAAAAGTACAAAAAATATGTTATACCTAATTTACAAGACCAAAACAAAATAATACAAAATGGTGGTGAGATCTGTAAATTGCCCCCAAACATGCGCGCGATCCAACATGCAAGAGTCGCCCACTTATCCATGTGTTGTGCTGAGGATGCGTGATGACGCTTCGACGATCGATGCTCACGATAAGATTTTACTCCTGATCTGACGACTGGGTGGAGGAAAGATCCACGAACATCATTCAATCTAGGGAGGAGACGAGAGCCAACAACCACTGCTCTCTTTGAAGATCATGGAAGAACAACGAGGCTGATAAACTTCTTCTCCTTGATTCGTCGCTCTCCAATGCTCCCCCGGTTTGTTTTGATGCTCAATCGGTACCTCGAGGTGGTCTTCGTCCTCTGGAGGTCTCAAAAGTCTTCAAGGAACGCCAGAGGAGTCCTAGGGGGTCAGAAGAAATCAGGAGATCTAAGGCCCTCCTTCGAATCCAAAAGCTCATCCTGTTGGATTTTCGCTCCCAATACATGCACAAAAAGGTCATTGGGTCAAGGGAAAACTGCCTCGACCAGTTAGAGGGTGGAATGGTTGTGAAATGGGGTGGTGTGGCAGCTGCTCCGATGAAGGAAGGAAGTGAAGTGCCATGATCCTGATCTAGGAAGTATCAAGTGGAATGGAGTGGATTAAGGCATAGCAGAAGCGTTGGGGAAGAACATGAGGTAGTTGGCAGGTCGGAAAACAAGGCAGAGGTACGGCGTAGGGTTCAACGGACTTGAGCTCTGGCGAATTAGGAATGTTCGATTCTAAGCTAATACAAGTAATAAAAACTTAATCTAATGACAGGGAATTAAAACTACAACTACAAGTTATCTAACAAAGAAAAGAAATCATACCTCAAATGCTGGAACAACGAGATGGGTTCCTCATGGAGGTGTACTACCGAAGATGGTGGAATCTCCCTCTCCGTCACTCCTCCATGCGCCAAAGAGCGGGGCGAGCGAGATGAGACCTAGCTCGAGCCCTAGAGCCCAAATTTGGGGGAAGAACGGGCAAGATGTGGATTCAAAAAATGGAGGAAGTGGAGTAAGTGGTTATGTATAGATGGTAAACATGGCATGAAGATCGAGGTGGAGTAGGTGATTCAGAGGAGCAATCCTCGAGGAGACGAAAGTGGATGATAGCAAGTAGATCGAGGAGAAAAAGTTGTTGAAGAATCAATCCAAATAAATGCTTGCATCGATTGGGGGAAAATGGAGAAAGACAGGTCAAAACGAGGTTCTAATAAGCCTAAGGGCTAGTCATAGTTGACCATAGTCAACTGGCAGCATAATCTGGTTGGTCCACGTGGACCAACCAGGAAAAATGTAGACCAAAAATATTTGTAAAATCATTATCATTAGTAAATGAATTAATTTATGTTATAAAATAAAAATTGTTTATAATTTTCTGTAGTATTTTAATATGATTTTTATGTATTTTTATTGCTTTATTTATTATAAGTTAATTTTTTGGGTTTATTTATAGGTATATTTATCTATATATTGAGTATTTTATTTTTATTTTGTATTCTATATTTTATTTTTTATATCCTTAATTTATATATTTATAACTTATTTTTATATACATAAATATATTTTTATTATATTTTTATGATACCATATGTATGCTTAAATAAACATGCATACTTATTATATGAGATTTTTACACCCATAACCCTGAGTAATTATGCAATTACAATCATAACCTTGCATAATCATGAATTACATGAGAAACCCTGGATAGTCACTCCGTCTCACACTCATAACCCTCCATTAGTTTAATGTGTTAACTCAACCATATGAATGAGTTCATCTAACTCATCCTCAATCCAACGGCTAGCAAATAAACAAAAAAATCCCTCTCCCTTCAACCTCCATCTACCTTCCTCTGACCTCACCCTCCGTCCACCTCAACCTCCTCTCCGTCCCCGCTGCCGACTGGCCATCTCCTCTGAGCTCTTTTAGTTGTGGGCGTCGAGCAGGGCAGAAACTCGAATCAGCGGGAGGCAAAGCTCAGCGCTACTGCTGGGGGTGATTCGACCAGGAGAAGAGAAGCAACGGTATTTGAGCAGGGGACCCGCAAGGGGGGAGGGGGCGGCAGCGAGCTAGGCATCGGGGTGGGCGAGGAGCTGGGTGCGGACTTCGAGAATGGGAGCCGCGGAGGAGGGGGCTTTGAGCTGTAGGGGGCAGGGGTTGGCTTCGAGGAGAGGAGCTCAGCGTCAGGGTTCTAGCAGAGGAAGAGCAGATGAGCGCGGGTGGGTGAGGAGATGGGTGTCAAGATAGGCGAGGAGCTAGGCGCTCTTTAAGCTGCGAGGGGCGGGGGTTGACTTCGAGGAGAGGAGTTCGCCAGTCGGGGTTGGGGTTCGAGCAGGGGAGGATCAGATGGGCGCGGGTGGGCAAGGACCTGGGCATCGGGGTAGGCGAGGAGCTGGACACGGGCTTCGGGCTGGGGAGCCGCGGAGGACATGGGTGGGGAGGCCTGGGGGGCTTCGAGCTATGGAGGTTGGCTTCGATAAGAGGAGCTCGGTGCTGGGGTTCGAGCAGAGGAGGCGCAGATGGGCGTGGGTGGGCGAGAAGTTGGGTGTCAGGATAGGCGAGGAGCTGGGCGCGAGCTTGGGGAGCCACGGAGGATGGGGGGAGGGGGGGCTCTTCAAGCTGCGAGGGCGGGGGTTGACTTCAAGGAGAGGAGCTCGCCGTCTGGGTGGGGGTTCGAGCTGGGGAGGAGCAGCTGGGCGCGAGTGGGCGAGGAGCTGGGCGTCGGAGTGGGCGAGGAGCTGGGCGTCAGGGTGGCCGAGGAGCTCGGCACCGGGGTGGGGTTCCGAGCAGGGGAGGAGCAGATGGGTGCGGGCTTCGAGCAAGGGAGTCGGGGGTTAGGGGAGGGGCTTCAGAGGAACTCGGTGGCATGTCATTGCAAATAATAATGAAGATCAGGGTTTTTTTGTCATTTTTAACGAAAACTGTCAAATATCGTATCCCAAACGGAACATAACATAGGGTTATGTCACGTAAGAGTTAAGCATTACTCAGGGTTTCTCATGTAATTCGCGATTATGGAGGGTTATGAATGTTATTGCGAAATTACTCAGGATTATGGGTGTAAAAATCCCTTATTATATATGTATAAGTATTGTATATTCAACTATATATTTTTATATACTACTTTATTTTAGCATTTTGTTTATGGTTTATTCTATTTCAAGTATGTACATATACTATAAATAATATTTACAAAATTATAAAAATATCAAATTATAGAAATTATAAAGAATAAATAAAATGAATATTTTATTCATGTATATTGTATAATAGGGGTTCGAAACCTACCTTTTGCATCTTAACTCCAAATTGGATGAAACCACCTTCATTAAATAGATTATTAAAAGACGTATACCATTAAGCTTGATTTTGGTATATTTTGAGAAGATAGGGGTCTAGTCAGTTTGGGTTTTAGCTTTTTATTTTGAGTGTAAAATGTACACTGCATATTATTTTTATGTAAACTCAATTTTGTATTTTTATATAATTTTATCTATAATTTTTATGAAAAAGTTTCTTTATTTGAGGTATAAATAATAAAGAATAAAATAGGTCCTGAAAATACATTATTAGGGTTTTACTGATATTTTTGACCCTTATCTCTCCGTACTTTATTCCTTGTCGACCAAGTCATCAAGATGCCCAGGTCTCGGGGTTTAGGGTCATAAAAAACCTTTGGCATTTTATTCTTTTTTATTTTATTTTATTAATTTATAATTTTAGCGTTAAAAAAATTTTATATACAATAAATAGAATAAATAATGAACCTTTACATGCATTTAGCTATGGTTTTAAGGCTAAAATGATATAATAAAGGGGATGAAATGGGGATTCAACACCCTGGTAGAAAATCTGAACTAACTCTGATTTGGAGCTTCCGTGGTCTGGAAATCTCCTCAATAGAATCTGAAATCTGAGCCACATATCTTGTAATGTCTCAAGGGGATCTGTGAAAAATTTCTAATAACCGATTGCATTAAATTGTCTCGTCTAATGGGGTAAAATCTCCTAGGAAAGGTAAGTTAAAGTGTACCCCAACTAGCACGCTCCTCTCCCAAACTTCAGAACCATCTCGCAGCTCTGTCCTTGAGTGACTAGAGGAAGATCTTACTCATATCATCCTCAGGTGTAATATCTGAATAAAGTCGAGTACCACTTCTCTTCTAAAACTCAAAAGATGCTCATACGGCTCCTCGTACAGTGATGAATCTACGATTATCATTCTTTATTCTTTCATTTTAGCCTTATCTTTTAGCAGAAACACCTATAATATATGTAAATACAATAAATTAACATTGTACAGGTCCTTGTCAATATTGCCTAATTAACACTTATTTTCCAAAAATAAAAGAATAAAGAGAAAATAAAAAGAAGGATGTATTTAGAATAAATACAGAGTGACCCAATACCCCAAAGAGATGGTCAAACCTTGGCCTGATTGACAAGGAGTATAAGTAGGAGAAGAAAGGGTATGATATACACTATAACTATACAAATAAATATTTATATTTATTGTGCATTTTTGTAAACACCTTATTTATTTTTGAACACTTGTATATGACCCTAATAATAAAATAAAAATAATAAAAATCAGAAAACACAAAATAAAATAAAAATAAAAATCCACAATTCATTGTACAAAAGCCACATGTGTGTATATTGTATACATTACCTATTTATACCTTTATTCACACCATAGAAATCAAACAAAAATCTTTTTATACTCCTTAATTTATTTTGTAAATAAATAATATATAAAATAAATTATAATTTTGTAAAAATAATAAAATAAAAATACTTGAATATAATACATAGATATATTATACATGTATATAATACATTATACTGTATATACCATACATATAATTTCATAAAAATAAATAAAAATCATAGAAAATAGATTATAAAATAGTAATTGTTTAATTTTATTCACTTTTTATTTTAAAATCATTCACTATTTTATATTTAACATTCTTTCAATTTTTAGCCTTAACTTTTCCCATAAGTCCACGTATGAATGTTGACTCCAGTCAACAGTTTCCCTCAGCCGGGTCGACCTGACTTCCATTCACCGAAGTTCTTTTCTTTCATTTTTCCCGATAAGACCCAGCCATCTTTCATTTTAATTTCACCACTCTAACCTTCTCCTAGGATCTGTGATCTTCGCGGACACCTAAGAGGAGTCACATCTACCTAGGGTTTCGTAGTAAAGCTCGATCTTTCTATACCCTGAGGTATGCCTATAAGTATTCTCTTCCACCTACCGAGTACAACAGCTCATGCCTTGCGCCACCATTGCCCCTTAGCCACCTCTAGGATAGCGATAGCTCCTTGGAGGACCCATTTGGAGCTCATTTGAGCACCTAGGTGCACCTGCTCAGCTCGTAGCCGGACATCTACACCCCGACTAGCCTCCCGAGCTTCCGCAGCTTAGTTGAGGCCACAACCTCACTGACCACCTCGCCTGAAGTTCCTGAGCACGTCAATGACTCCAGGTATCCATTTTATCGCTTCTTATTTATGTTCCCTTTCGATTCAGTCCATCTACTCTGCTGCCACATCACCTGCTCTAACCATCAGGTCGGGAGCTCTGTTATGCAATCCTCCCTCATAGATCGATACGTTCATTCACCCTTCATCTCCTAGCGCATCCTGCCCCCCTGAATCTTGCTCATTGGAACAATATTAGGATTGGCCTCTTCTCTCATGAATGTCGGAGGTCACTTTCGCATCTCCCGTCCGCTTCTTTCCTTTCCTGCTTAAATAAGCTATGGCCGAAGCTTGGTCTTCGAGCCTAAAATATACCTGCAAGTTTAAACGTACGAGGAGGACCCTTCCGAGCCCTAGCTACTAGAGCGAAGCAGCTCCAAGCAGAGCTCTACTGTACTGACCATCCGACCGTTATTCCATCCATCTGAGTAGTCCACTCGATGCAGGGCATTTCCATGATCGTGTTGGACCCCTTAGCGTCTTCATCAGAGCAGCGGATCTCCCTCCATGCTCGGGCGAAGTTCGCTTGGGCTGAGTTCTTCCAGCAACCTTCTTCGTCACTCGATCTGGAGTTGATTCCCGATATTTCATCCCAACCGTTCTTTAGTGTCTCACTCTGACACTTGGATCATATCTATCCTCCTTCATCCGACCGCATGCTCCTTCCTTTGTCGAGAGTCGTTAGATCTTCATATAACGGTTCATCAGAGCCATACGTCAGCACCTACACTAGAACTGTCGGATCTTTTGCAGAGGCTCATCAGGGCCGTATGTCTGTCATGCGCTCTGCACGCACCTGTGGGTAAACTTTACTTTTCCCCCATCGTTTATGTTATTTCATTTCAGTCTAATACTTGTAATAAATAGTTAAGAACTTTTGCAGCTTGGACCCTCTAGTTTACTTATTTGCATTTTAGACCAGTTGGTTCGAGTCCACGTACGTCCCCACGTGACTTTTTGGGTTATTTGCGATATCTAGTCTGAACTTTTTGCTTGTTATGGAATGAAGTTTATATTTTGATATTTGCACTTATACCCCTGTAAGCTGTGAATCACGTGTTGTGCATGTATTTGAAGGATTAATTGCATAGAGGACCATGTACATTTTGTCTTGTTTTGATTTGGCCCTCATCACTTAGTTTCTTTGCGAATAGGTCCCTATGAAATGTTTTTGGCTATTTTTCTTTTATTTGATGCAATAAATATTAAATCAACCCTAAAAATTATCTAAAAATTACCTATTGCTCCTACTAGCATGTATTCTTTATGGTGATTTTCGAATGTTGATTTCCTTTCATTTTCAATTAATAAAAATTCAAAACCCTAAAAAGTGTCATGTTTGTTTTAAGAAAAATATAAAAATTTGAAAAATCACCTAAAATTTCACAAAAATTATTGTAGTTGTCTTTTATTGTCTTTTATCTCCAGTATTAATTTTGTTTGAAATACGTTAAAAAACCATAAAAATGCAAAACACTTTAAGACATATAAAAATCATATAAAATTTTAGAGAAATAAAAAAATAGTGTTTTTAGTCTTTATAGATAATTAACTCTACTTTAGCATAAAAATCACTCCCATAGTTTTGGGCATTTTAATTATTTTTAACTTGCAAAATACTCATGGCGATGCACGATTTATTCATTTTGTTAGTGTTTGTTTTTTAGAAAATTACAAAAACATTTAAAAATTGTTTAAAAATTATCGAAAATAGTATAAAATATATAAAAACAAAAATATTTTTATTCCAATTTTCTAAGTATCTTTGCCCTATTAGAAAAAATATAAAAAGAGTGTGTGAGAGTCTTATTATTCCTTGTGCTTGTTGTCTTTATTTTGAAAATTTAAAATTTAAAAAAACTAAAAAAACCACTAAAATCCTTTTCATTCCTAAAATCTCGCTACTTAGCTTTTAGTTGTGCTCCTTGTGTTCGACCCTGGTCACTATATCAGGTAAATAAAAATAGCAAAACTGCTTACATTCACTGTTTGATTCTTAGTGGTTTGATTTTTCTTGTTGATCGATTTGATAGATTGAGGACAACGACATTTGATTTATTTATTCCACCTTAATCAATCGTGAAATCATGTCATCAAAATGACATCGTTGCTGGGGAGCACGACTTAGTACTTTGATTTCAATTTTTGTCTATTTTTGTCTCTATTTATTACAATTATTTCTGAGCATTATTCTGCTTCTGTTTTTGTGCGAGGAACCGCTTGGAGGACGATTCGTTTCGCTTTGGAGGGACCAGCACAGGAGGAGGAGCAGAAGACTACATGAGTAGTTATTTTAGATAGAGTTATCTATTTCAGAAAATTTTTTGTAATAATTTAAACACACTCTCTGGACACTTGAACTGTTTTGGGGTCTGTTTCGCCGAGTGTCAGTGCATTCGAGGGACCTCACCGAGTTTTTTGTTGTTTTTCAACTTTTGTTTTATATTTGATTCATGAGGATTTGGCCTCTAGATTTAGGACTTTTATTGTTTGAGCTCGATAATTAACTAAGGTCCAAACATCCTAATAGACTATTTGCTCCTAGATTATATTTGGACTTAGTTAAATAAATAAAAATGATAATTTAATTACTTAAGAGACCACACGTCGAGAGAGATCGTATACAACACTTGCAGGATCTACTGTGGTGGGCACCGATCAGCCTCAAAGACCGGACTCAGTTCTCTTTTATGATTATATAACTAACCATCTCTTCCCACTTATAGAAGTTGCTCATCTTAGGGACGATTTCCTCGTGCATCATATAGATTAGTATTATTTCTGTATTTTAATTTATGTGTGGATCACCTTGCATGTATAGTGATGGAGCAAGGTACGCATTTATATCTTTGCATGCATCTTTGTGTTTGATCGCGCATCGGCTTTTCCGTCTCCCTCCCCCTGTTTTCTTGGACTTAAATAAAAAGGAAATCAGAAAATTCGTTTGTCGTTGCGTAATTCAGAAAATACATAAAAAGAGATAACCAAATACAATCTAGGACTGCTAAAGTAAACTTCACCTAAAACTAAACTTTACTAAAAAAATCATTGTTTTGAGGAGAGTAACCCCCTCCCTCTCTGATTTATCTACAGAGAGTTGAGTGAGTCGCACACTAGGATAGAGCCATGCCTAGACTCTCTTTAGACTACTGGTTCTAAATTAGATATTTCTCCAGTATAGGTCTTCGGGTAGCAGGTAAATGGTCTGTATTCCCTTAGTAGAGTAGGTGGTTTAGAGGACACCGCGTAAGCACGGTCCTCAAGCAACTAGTATCTAGAAATGGTTCGTACTTACACCTATATTATATGGGAAGAGGGCACAACTAGTCGTAGGAATCTGGATCAGTCACCATGGAGAATCGGGTTCCTAACAGCTCACTTAACCCGCTCTGATAGATTGAATTGTCACAAAGAAAATCTGATAAGATAAATGGCCGAACTTTCACGGTCATCATTGTGTTGCGTTGGTGAATTGTGGGTTTTCTCATCCTGCTTTCTTCCCAGATCTATTCTTCGTAAATCCCCACATCACGATGATGTGAAGGAGATCTCTTAGGTTGCCTTTGGCAACACCGCTTTCCAACATTCCTTCTCGTTCATATAGGGCAGCTTCAGAGAACTCAGACCCGCTCGCTGAACCCGAATTCGCCTCCACCCTATTCCCCCTCGACCACCCTTCTTCCACTCCTGATGTACCACCTGAGAGGCCCGCACAACTATGCGTTCACTTGAAAGCATCTAAGCTAGGGTCTTTTGCCTTTGTAGAGACCGGAGACATGGCCAGCAGTGAGGGAATGACTGATGAGCCACCATAAGTTTCCTCATTCGTATTGGACATGGCTGCCATCAACAACACACTATTAGCCTCCTTGGAAACCATGCAGAAATAGATCATGAACTAAGGAGCATTCATGGTTGAAGTAAGGAGGGTAATTGCATAGATGTGAGCTGGGCGAGATGAACTAGAACGACCAGCTGGTGGAGAGATACCAAGAGATAAGGGAGGATGTGAGGACGAGGCACAGGATCTAGTCAGGCCAACCTGCACCATGAGGCAGTTGCAGAACCTGATGCAACCCTCACCCACAAATGGATTCAGCTGCCAGCCATCCTGGCCGATTTTGAGCTTCTCCCGCAGACCATACAACTATTGCCCATGTTCCATGGGCTAGCCACCGAGGAGACTCTTCTCCATCTGCACGAGTATGAGATGATCTACAGCATCATCCCTGACAGATTTGTGGACGAGGACACTATCAAGCTGATTGCCTTCCCATTCTCCATAGTTGACAAAGCAGCCTACTGGCTGAAGCATCCAAGGAAGGTGATAACGAATTGGGAGAATATCCAGACTGAGTACTTGAACAAGTACTATTCACTCGGTTGGACCAACGTTGCCAGAGATATGATTAGCAATTTCACTATGATCCCGAATTAACAGTTCTATGAAGCGTGGGATCATTTCAGAGAGCTCATCGACAGGTGTCCTGACCATGAGATTAGCTAGCCCAACCTAGTCAGATCATATGCCTCCAAGAGACACAGACATTGAGTGACCTGAAGATTGATGAGCTCAATAAGATTGATGAGCTGGCCCAAACATTGAGTGATCTGAAGACTCAGATCATATGCCTCCAAGAGACACAGACACCTTCTCAACCTCGTTCTAGGTCACTGACTGATCTAGGGAGCAACACTTCACAGTCTTCCACCTCATACCATCAAGTTCACCACATTCAGGTGGAACACATCCAGCAGTTCCAGCTACCACCACCTTCTTCAAAGACTCAGATGGTGGTATATCATCAGGATCAGCCATTGGCAGCCCTTCCCCCACTGCTCCATGAGCAGCAGGAGCCGTTGATGGAAGTCAACAGGATTTGGTACTCCCAATACCAACCACAACATAGGATACGTCATGACCACCCCAGCACAGGCAGGGCAGAGTAGCCAACCACAGTAACCCTAATACTCCCACCAACACCAGTAGCATGGTCCTCGTCCCCAGTATCAAGGACAACAATGGAGGCATCAACAATAGTATTCCCAGCCTCCTCCTCACTACCACCAGAGTCAACCTCATTTCCAGCGAGGCAACTTGTCTGGTTCTCATCCACACCATTATGAGAACCCATCCCTTGAAGATCTTGTCCGCATATTGACATACTAGTAGGCTACCTTCCGGTGAGAGATGGACGAGTTTTGGTACAAAATGAGGGAGATGATGAAGGGCAAATCCTCCATACCTGTACAGATTGAAACCAACCCGAATAACCTGAACAGAAAGTCTGAGAAGGTATAGTCTACAAAGACCGCCTCTCCTATTGATATTTTGGATGACACTTGTTATATATTTGATGCTGATTTTGTGACACTTAGGAGCGGTAGGAAGCCAACTGATGGTGACTCATCGATGTGACACCTCGAGGTAGATTCTAGAGTGCCAGATAAAGTAAGGAGCGATGTTTATGTCTCCCACCATGATGATGATGGTGGTGGTACTGAAGCCACCAAGGATTTAAACCAGATGACTGTACTGAAGCCGTCGAGATTCTAGTTGCAAACGGTGGTACTGAAGCGCCATGCATTCCATCGCCAGGCCAGAGTATGGTACTGATGCCGCAAGTTCAGATATTGTCGGTGGTATTGATGCCATCAAGAGTCCTTCTGTTGTGTTGACTCCTCCTGTACCTGAGGATATAATTGGAAAAATACAAAAAAAATAGAAAAACTTCAAAAATAAAAAATATGAATAAAGTAAATGTTTCTGTATCTCCTGTGAGTCCATCTATTATGCTTGATGATCTTTGTATGGATTCTAGCCAGTTGAATGATCAGGAACCTACTCCTGACCATTTCCCATATGAAGAGGGTCCATCTATCCCCTTTTCTCAAGCACTCCGCTTAGGAAAGGGGCTGAAAACAAAAAGTCCCAAAAAGAGGCAGCAGTTAGAGTTCAACGAGCAGATGACAGACATATTTCAAATCCAGCTAATTCTTCAAGAGGCACTTGAGCTCATCCCTCTATTCAGGAAGAACTTGAGAGAGAAGACCACAATCTGTAGGAAGAAGAGGAATCATAATGCAAACATCCATGTGCTTACCCCGTGCCACTTGCTTCGCCATCTTGAACCGATTGCCAGCCAAGAGACATGATGCAGGACATCCCTTTGTCAGATACCATATTCACGAGAAATGGTTCGATCACACTCTATTAGACAGTATTTCCTCGATTTACCTCCTCCCAGTTGCCTTACTTGTCCGTTTCGAGTTTGTACCTCTTAAATAGAGCAGGACAGTCCTTCAATTTGCAGATCGATCTGTTAAGAGGCGGAAGGGTTATTGAAGGATGTTGTCGTCACAATTCAAGGCCTGAAATTCTTTGTGGACTTCATTGTGTTGGACATGGAGATTCCTGACTCTTTAACCGATACCCCCATCACTCTAGGACGACCGTTCTTGGCCACAACCAAGGCATTATCTGATCATGATAGAGGGAAGGTATAATTTCTCGTCAAGAGCCAAAGTATACAAATATATACGATTGAGGATACTAAAGACAGAGACCCAACTTGCTCAGAGCAGACCACCGATTCAGAGCAAATGACAGATGCAGAGCTAGACGTCCCAGGAGTGCGATTTTGTGATTATAGATGATGAAGAAGTTTGGGTAGATCAAGCATCATGAGCTCCTATCACACCTTCAGACACTGCAGAGTTACAAATGATAGTACATGAGAGTTCAGAGAGCGCATTCATGGCACATGACACTTCAGATGTTGTCGATGGTGATTTGGGTAGCGAAGCAGAGTATATTTCTTGTGATTCGAATCCCTCGGACTCAGACACTAATTTTGATTGGCACGACTTTGATGATTATTTACCATGTCTAATGTTCACAGAGCCCACAACTAGGACAGAGAGCGAGCCAGTACAGTTGACAGATACACCAGCAGGGCCGTCTTCGTCATATTTACATATTCAGCGAGAGTTCTCTAATGCATATTTGGTAGCTTTCATGTAGACTTTTCAGAGGCCAGATTTTGCCAGCTCCCACTTGTCCTGAATTGAAGACCTTGTTGCAGAGCATGAAGTATATATTCCTTGCAGGTGAGCCAGATATGTTTCCGATCATTATCACAATCGATTTGACTAAAGACCAAGAATCTCGTTTGATGGAGGTTCTTGAGAGAAACCGCAAGGCAATTGGATGGAGTGTAACTGGTCTCTAGAGGATTAATCAGGCCCTGTGCTCTCACCACATATATCTTGAAGATGATGCCAATCCCTCACGTCATTTCTAGCGGAGGCTAAACCCGAATGTTTGAGATGTAGTCATGAAGGAAATATCTAAGTGGTGAAGCACTAATTTTATCTACCCCATCTCCAACTCCAAATGGTTTTGTCTGTTACATGTGGTACCCAAGAAGATGGGTATCACCATAGTTGTGAGCGAGTCTGGAGAGGAGATAGCTACCCGAGTTCGCACTTCTTGGAGGGTTTGTGTGGAGTACAGATGATTGAATTAGGCCACCAAGAAGGATCATTTCCCACTACCATTTATTGATCAGATTATCGAGAGGTAAGCTAGGAAGAGTCACTATTATTTTCATGATGGGTACGCGGGGTACAATCCGGTGGACATAGCGCCTAAAGAACAAGAGAAAATGATGTTTACCTGTCCATTCGGAACATATGCTTTTAGACAGATGCTCTTTGGTCTATGTAATGCCCCGGCTACATTCTAAATGTGCATGCTTTCCATCTTCTATAACATGGTGGGCGAATGTTTAGAAGTCTTCATGGATGACTTTTCGGTCTATGGCGATGGGTTTGATGCTTGTCTTGCTTGCCTAGACCAAGTACTTCAATACTGCATAGAGGTCAACCTTGTGTTATCTTGGGAGAAGAGTCATTTCATGATGACTCATGGGACGGTCATGGGTCACATCATCTCCAACATGGGCATGGAGGTTGATCCAGCCAAGGTAGATATCATCAAGAAGCTCAATCCACCATCCAATCTGAGACAATTGCGATCTTTTCTGAGACATGTCAGTTTCCACTGACGGTTCATACAGGACTTTAGCCGAATTGTCCGACTTCTCACTGATCTACTGACAAAAGACACTGAGTTCCTTGTAGATGATAAGTGTCTTGTGTCATTTGAGATTCTCAAATGAATAGTTGTACAGGCTCCTATCGTTCAACCACCTGATTGGTCTCTCCCATTCGAGATCATGATGGGTACTTCTAATTTTGCCGCAGGGGTTGTGCTTGGACAGTGGAGGGATGGATTACCTTTTGCCATTCACTATGCTATCCTACTTTGGATGCCTCTCAACAGAACTATACTGTTACTGAGAAGGAGATGCTAGCTGTAGTTTTTGCTTTGGATAAGTTTCGATCTTACATTCTTGGATCTAGATAGACTATCTTTAAAGATCACGCCGACATCTGATATCTCATGGCAAAGAAGGAAGCCAAATCCAGATTGACCAGATGGATCCTTCTACTCCAGGAGTTTGATATACAGATTTAAGGATAAACCTGGAGTTAAGAATGTGGTGGCAGATCACCTCTCTCGATTAGAGAACCTTGAGGATTCAGAGCAGACCACACTTATCACTGAGACATTCCCAGATGAGGTGATTCTTACTATCACCTCGCTTTTGTGGTATGCCGGCATTGTGAACTATCTTGTTTCTAACAAAGGTCCACAAGGTTGTCCCAGGCAACGACTTGAGACCTTCCACACAAAGGCTAAGTCGTACCATTGGGAGGATCCCACCCTTTATCACAAAGAGGGGGGATAGCATCTGACGTTAGTGTATTCTTCAGGAGGAGCACCATAGCATCCTCACCTATTGCCATAAGCTTGAAGCAGGAGGACATCATTCTGGGAGATGGACAACATAGAAAGTTTTCCAATACAGCCTTTGGTGGCCTACCCTCTTCAAGGATTCAGATGAATCCATGAAGAGGTGCACTGACTATTAGAGGATGGGCACTTATGGACAGAGAGATATGATGCCGATGCAGCCCATTCACTTTTGTTAGTTTTTTGACGCATGGGGCATCAATTTCATGGGTCCATTCCCTTAGAGTCAAGGATTTGAGTACATTCTGCTTATTATGGATTATGTTAATCATTGGGTTGAGGCCATCCTCGCCCGAGCCGCAGATGTAAAGACTGTTTGCAAATTTTTTAAGGAAGAATATCATTTCACAGTTCGAGGTACCTAGAGTCTCGATTTCTGATGGGGAGACTCATTTTATCAATGACAAGGTAAGGGCCCTTGCTAACGAGTTCAACATTGACCATAGAGTTGCCCCTTCATATCACCCACAGACTTTAGCCTTGGTGAGGTTTCGAACATGGAAATTAAGACAATTTTGCAGAAGGTTGTCTGCTTAGACCGAAAGGATTGGTCACAGCTTTTGGACTCGGTCTTGTGGGCCTATCGGACTTCCTTCAAGACACCTTTGGGCACATCTACCTTTCGACTCGTTTATGGAAAGCCATGCCACTTACTAGTGGAGATCAAGCACAAGTCACTTTGGGCAGTTACTGAGTTATTATTGGATCCCAAGAGTGTAGGAGATCAAAGAAGAGCAGAATTGGCAGCCCTGGTGTAGTTGAGAGACACAACCTTCTCAAGTAGCCTGCAGTATAAGGATGGAGTGAAGATATGGCATGATTCTCACAACAACCATAA